>JABSTQ010009386.1:0-425719 GCA_013358835.2 Ixodes persulcatus | reverse complement strand
GAACGTGATATTCAGATTCATGCGATAAAACTACGCTAGAATCAACCTCCATCTGTTTTCAAAAAGACGTCTGGCACTTCTCTTTAATGCCGACTCATCATTACAATTAGCCCTTTATACTATGCCTCCCTGGTTATATAGCTCATGTGCAGACCGCGTAAGTGTAGCTTTTCCGGCTTTTTTTAATATGTAAAGGATACCAAAATACACCTGTAGAATGCACCCTAATACAATACGATTGTATGGTTCCTTCCCGCTTGCATCGTTCAAGAGAGACTTGCGGACATCCAGCGTTCATTGGAATGCTGTATGTCCACGAGTCACTACATCAGCGAGTGGTTTCAAACAAGCATGATGTTCGCACACCAATAAGCTCTTGTCCGAAGTCCTAGAGGAGCACTAGCAGCAAATGCGAAATGTAGTGACGTGGTAAACTTGGTTGCAATTATTTATTTCTAGAAGAATTGCATGCAGCAAAGCTTAACTTTGCTCAAAAGATTATAATTATAAATTCAATACTGAACAAAGGTGTCCCTTGAGCTGTCAGACCAAACTCCCACTCTTGCCGCTCAGGAGTTCCCAACTTGTGCGTAGAGGATCAGCCCAACCCAGATTTGTGCTGCGAGCGCACCTGCGGTATAAAAATTGAATAAACATGAGATGAAAAATGAAAGACGTTTACAATTCTCTGTAGTACGAAATTAGAGCACAGCTCTTGAGGAGGAGGAGGGGAGAATATCCCCCCTCCCCTCCCTCCTCCTCTTCTGCTCCCTTCCATTTAGCAAGAAATTTTCCTGAATTTAGCGGGAAAATTTCCCCCTAAATTTAGCAGGTTAAGTTTCCCCACTATATTTAGCGGGGAAATTTATGTCACGTGACCTCAACACCAATTCAGTTTTCCCGCTAAATGTAGCGGGGAAAATGACGTCGCATGACCGTGTCACGTCACCCATAAACAAATTCAGTTTCTCAGCTAGACTTAGCGGAAAAATTAACGTCACATGACCTCAACATTAATTCAATTTCCTGCCAAGTTTAGTGGGGCAAGTATGCCGACAGCGACGCTGCGAAACACGGAAACGGGTGTCTAAGAGCTGCGCTCTAAAAAACTAAATGCCTCATATGAAATAAAGTGAAAAATTAGAGATAAGACAAAGAAAAGAGAATCTAAGATACCGTTCTAAGATCATTCCTTTTGTCCGTTCTCAAATGTTTTGATTTCAAGAAATGTTTACCTCTTTATTCATACCCAGAGAACCCCTCCCAGTTTCAGCATGAATGCAATAAACCAATGCAGACTAGACCTCGTTAACTATAATGCACATGAAAATGAATGTTTGCCACATAGTCATGTACGAGTCGGTGGCTCAGATCTCTAAATACATTTGTAGTGAGGAACATTCTTGAATAAAGCTTCTAGGCTTTGAATTTGACAGTTTAAACATCCATAAGGAACACTGTATGCCACCGAGTTTTTTGTGACACATCAGAAACGGCACAGCACTGTCATCCTTGCATAACCAACAAGAGTTTGCATTTTTTTTTAGCATGGCATGTGCTATTCTGATGCCCATACAGCCCCCTTTAACAAAATTTCCTTTGTAGAGCTTTTTATTGGTTCTTACTTAACTCGCATGACAGATTCGGTACCTTGAACTCTCACTCGGCATCAACACTTTTATATATTGATGAAATAGGGAAAGACAAGATGTATGCGCTTGAGTACGGCTCAACAAGCACAGATGTGTAGAAAAGTACTGTCGAAAACTCAAATGTCAAAATAAAAATATTAGGTAGAATGTGGATACAATTATGGATATGGTCATAAATACAGTTAGCACATTCAATATGAAGAATATGTGTTAGACGTACACTCGAAGAAACCTGTTGCATCTATATTCATGCAAATTACTTCGGAGAACCAAGCGCTACAGTCTCGAGAGGGAGTTCGGTGAATGATTCTACCGAAAATGAGTGTAGACGGAAAAAGCAGTTTGATCTGCGACAATGAGCGTTACATAAGCAGGTGACATGCCATTGTTACTGTTACAGTGCCGACTGTTTCAAACTGTCAGCCGCGTCATTCGGTGAGTTCCCTCCGTACATTACAGGGTTTGGCTCTCTCGAATGCTTTGCGAGAAAGCTGATGAACTGGAAATATCTACCGTAGTTCTAGAAAAACTATTTCCAGAATCTTATCTCAGCATCGTAAAGAATATAAAAAGTTTCTAGAGACAAGCTTAGTGCAAGAGTTCAATAAAATAGTTTGTTTTGCGAAACCATCTTGCTGTAGTAAACATATAAAGTTCCCCTAGGTAGAGCTAGTCATTACGGATGATTGTGCCCACTGCACCACATAAAAATTTAATTTGCGACCTACAATATTTAATGGCTCAACCAACTCTGAATAAGTGGAACACTTGACATTAAAGATTGGTCTCACCATGACTCTCTGCAAACATCCACATAATAATTTCCATGAACCTTTGTATTTCAAGAAAACATTTGGTGCGAGCTGTTTAAAACACCATAACACTTTTTAACACTAAAAGAAAGCCTGTAGTGGGCCACAACTTTAGCAGTTTTCACTTCATTATGAAGAGCAATTACACATATGTGAACCTTGAATATAGATCTGCACTGAATTGTTTTCTTAAGTTGAACGTGCTATGCTCTGTTCACTATATAAATCTTTGCAAAGCTGACAATGTGCAAGTTCCTGTTTTTTTATATTTCACATTTCCCAACTGCTGGGCCCGATAGGTACATAAGATTGATGACACCAACGTAACACAGTGATTATTTAAAAATTGTTTGGGTATAGCACGAGCGAAGCCATCTGCGGGAAGTTATTTTTGTGACACCGTCGAACTTACATCAGCGGGCTTTTAGGTTCACATGTTAATCATGTCTGCAGACTCCTTTTTGTAATTGGAACTCCATCCAACCCAAGATTTGAATGTGTCTTTTGCATTTTAGGCTTAGTAGTGCTTTTGCTGTTTCACTCAAGGAACAGGTAAAAAGAATGCTTATTTCGAGTGGCATACCTAATACCTGGTGGCACGAGGACTCCCCTGTCGTGACGCTAATCAAGTCACAGGCAGGGAGATACTGCGATGCTCTTGTTGCTGGGATTACCTCCCCCCCGGGTCCTGGCCAGACGACAGAAGAAGATTGAGTCCGAGCTTGTGGCCACTAGGATCTCCAGACCTTGAGGCACCCAGGTAGCTGAAAATATAAACAAATCACAATCAAGTACTTGGCAGAGATACATTACAATGAATGGCCTATTATTTCGTGATCAGCACATATATCCTTTTATTTCTATACTTTGTACTTGTACTTACAAAAAACTGCTCCTTTACTACCACAGCCATAGTCTCCCACAAGGACAAGGCCATGTAGGCCTTAAAATGATGGGTACCTAATTAAGGCAAATGATTAAACGCACTCCTTTAACCCTCTTTCGCCCCAACCTGAAAGATTTCTGTTGAATATTCACATTCAATTGTAAAGACTACAAAAAAAACTACTACAGCAATGCTGAGCCGTATACTGGGAGAGGTTGGCCAGTGGGTGTGGCGACGAAGGCGCTGGAGAGGCGAAAAGAGAGGAGAGCGCCGAAGGAGCGAGAGAGAAAGAAGGCAGCAAAGAGGAGAGGACCGCCATTTTGACGCAACGCTGTCGGCGTGGAGCACTGTTGAGGCTACGCGTTGTCTGCTACGGGCTTATTTCTTTTTCGCCTGACTCAAAGTTTGCGTTCGAACGTGGAAGAACCGATTCTTTAGCTTTTAAAGCCACCGAGGAATAACATTATATCATTTTGTTGCGAGAGCCTGCCAAATAAAAGTAGAGGACCGAAATTTGTATGTCGATCCCATGCATTCCGCCGGGCGAATGAATGAAAATGGCTGCCCTCCCCCCTCAGCTGGCAACAGTCGAGAGTTCACGCGCATGCGCTCACGCCTCTCGCTCTGCGCCGCGGGCTGATTGGCTCACTCGGGAGGGGGACGTTACGGCGGCGAGATCATAGACTGGCCAAACTCTCCCCATATATGGCTCTGCTGGAATGGAAAGATTTTTCTACCCTCATGCTCAACGTGTGTCGACTGGGGATACCAGTTCATACACTCACTGAGAATGAGGGTAGAGTGTACCAGCAGAGGGCAGGCGTCTGCATAGAAAGATTTTAGTTGGCGCACCAAGAGGCTAACCGATAAAAATGGGTACTACTCTGAGCAAAATGCCAAAAAAGCGCCGATCTCGACTTAGCACTAACAGCAGCACACAGTATCTATTATACTGACTAAAGGGTACTCAAACTAAATATTCTTTCCGGCTTGCTTTTTAGGAAAATCTCTAAATTTACAAGAACTATTAAGACAACTGCTAAAAAAAAGCAATGGCAAAATCAGCAATTGAATTTGCCTGCTGTCCAGTAGCACGACATCTATGGCAGGCAGACCTGCAGAATGAGCAAGCAGTCTAAAAAACAGGGTATGTCCTATGTATCTTTTTTTTTTCGTGCTGCAGAGCAAGTGCTGGAAGGAGGTTTCACGGCATCCATTTTTCACAACCAAATTTCTCGCATTCAGTTGAGAACAAGTTTGAGCAGTGAACTTGTCCTTGCCATTGGCATAACGTTTTAGTGTTGCCCGTGGAGACTGAAATAAATTTGTAAATAAAAACAAGGAAGACAAACTTTCATAAAAAAATCTAACTTTAGCAAAGAAAAGTTATCTTGACACAAATATGTGGGATACAGTTTTACAGCGTCTATTCGTGTGCTTAACCAATGTTGAGGCAAATCGGCGACAATGAAAAGAAAACGCCCGAGTACCATTAAGGGAAAGACAGAAAGGATGCATACCTACAAAAAAAAAATTTAGAACGACCACAGGCAGGAAAGTCTGGTGAGGCTCTCGGAGTGACTCCCTGCAATGGGCCTGCGCAGACCACAGAACAAGATCGGTCAGAGCTTGCAGTCATAAGGTGCTTCATACGATGAAGTTCCAGAAGCAGCTGCAATTGGAAGCAAAGTGCATTTCATTTCTCTGCAGAACGGAGAGTTTAATAGATAGCATGCATTCATTAGGTGATACAGTCATGAATGCATCGACTTTTCAATGCAGCACTATATCACCGAATTGTTAACCGTGCCGGGCAACACTAAAAACCGGAAGCATTATTCCAAACTATCTCGGCTTAAAGTTAACCACGGCAGAAGCTTCAAGCCATCCTTGCAAATTCAGTGCAGAAAGCAAGCCATGTGACCTTGTAGTTGGACTCCATGGTACGTCAAGCTTATAATCATGTGTCACGCTGTTTTTGCTGCAATGGCTTGTAGTGTCAAAAGTGGTCCACCTTAAAGAGATACAAAGTATAGACGTTTGTAAGTGGGGCCCTGGCCTAGCCTTCACCTACATTGCGAGGTAGGACGTTCCAACCGGGATGTTTGCTGCCTGTAACCACACGACCAGCTTGTGCCTAGCGATTGTTCGAGCTGAGTATATGTCCATACTGATATATTAACTAAATGCAAAACAATTACCTGGCAGGCATTATATTTTTAAACAGGCTGGGTCGACTCCTCATTTAGTCGAAGGAGTCTATGCGTAATAGGACAATACGAACAAAATTATGCGTTAGAATTCCTTTTGCACCCCCAAAATGATGTGTTTTTGAAGGTAAGATACACAAGGTACTTGATTTAGAAAGTGCCTCTGCTGCACAAATGCATATGCACTAAGGGAACTCGCCAAGCCTATTCTCAGCTCTGTCCAGGTTAAGCCAAGTTCGAGTATAGAAGTACACGTTCACTGACAGAATGAGAAAGGCAGGGAGAAGTCTTAGTTGTTCCGCCACCAGCCCCCCTGCTACCTTCGATGACGTTTCAGCGTCTCATGAGCCTCGGGTGAGCACGTCCGTTCAAAGCGGAATGAAAACTAGAAGCGCGTGCTGGAGGACGCCCAGCCATTCTGTTTTTGTCATCGGCTATACTACATATTTTTAGTATGACATACTTTTAAGTGAGTAAATGTATTGCAAATATGCAGTCCACCTTTGACCATCATAAAGAATTCTGATAAGGATAACAACAGTCTATGCGTATTGCCATCCAACATTTTCCATATAAGTGCTCCTGCCTATCGGAACATCTACACATTGGAGCGTGAGTAGGTTCAAGACTGAGAGGCTAGAAAACAAAGCCCTCGCAAGGCTTGTCTGGCCCTTTCAACCATGTGGGTACATTCCTCGCAAATCCCTGATTTCTAACCGAAAATGTTTAGAATGAGCAAATCTTGTCCACGCCCGAGGTAGACCATTGAATCGTGATTCCCCCATGCTGTGCGAATCCTACTTTAAACTGCGGTACAACCTGCAAGTGAACTCTGTTGTGCTGCGGCACACATCCATGCTGCCTGCTTCAGAGGAAAACCACTGTTTGTGTTGAAGCCGACATCCCACAACGTACATGCTACAACATTTAACGAACCAAGATAAAATTCATATCATTCAATAGACACAGATAGGCTCACAAAGGGACGACACCATGATTGTTGTTGTTGGTTTTACTCTTGCATATGAACAAAAGTGACCTCCTTTTTTCTCAGATGTACAGCAAACCCCTTATCTTTGTGGCCTCTATTTCTTCTCAAATCGGTAACAGAGGACATAATCGCGGCCACTAAATTTCGCAAAATTAACGGCCGCGAAAATTAAGGGCTCGCCAACATTAAAGGGTTTATAGTACTTCCGTGTGTCACATGATGTTAACATTTCAAGGAGGCTGAAGGTATTGGTTTAAAAAAAAATTGGCCTATGCAAAAAAACCGCCCTTCTCCAAGTTAGGCACACGAGGTTCTTTTGCACTCCCTATAAGGTGGCAGATTTGTTTCGGCAGAGCTTTTGGTAAAACGCAGTCTCAAAACTAGATATACTTGGCGTCGACTATTTTGTGGTGCATTGTAAAGGCTAGAGTAGCTTCTACAGTGCTTCAGCTCAGCACTTTTGCGAGAGCATGTGGTTTAGTGTTGCATCTCATCTGCATGGTCTAGAGAAACTAGAGCTGACAGAGTTGGGAGCATTCCGGAATAACAAAACGCCGACTATAGAAGCATTGAGAGATGCGCACATGCGAACTGTGCATTTCTTAAAAGTGGATTTGAGCAAAGGTAAGAACAATATGTGTACTTACGGCGGCCATACTTGCCATACTTGCCTTCCTCAAGCATGATAACTTGTCCCTCGGTAGCACCATCCAGTAAGAAGCACCAGCAACACGCCCATGAGACACCGCCGACTCCTGGAATGAATGACGACCCGACTCAGGTTTTGGAAGGAGATCCGAAACACTGCTTTAGGCCCGATGTTGTACCTGGCGGGGCAGGGGCTAAAAGTAGAAATTAACAAATTTATCTGAGGTGATACGCTCCTGTAGCATAAACTCTAGGATAGCAGGATTTTTTAGGTCAGTGATGTGTTTTAATTAAACACAGAAATGCTTGGTTTATAACTTAATTTGATGAACCAGCAGCCCCCGTTTTGCATAAGTGTAACGCAGTGTCTAACGTTACGTTCGACGGAACCTGAAATAAAAATTAAAGTTACGCCCAAAGTAACTTGACGTCAATCATTCGAGTTAATTCCGACGTAACCCAAAATAAAAATTAAAGTTACGGTAATTATTTGAATATAAGTCGACCTTTTCTTCGGAAATCGTGACCAAAGAATTTCGACCTACATTCGCGACCAAATTTCGCGACCCTACCGGGGGCATGGAGCTATCGAGTGACCGAGCCGGCGTTGCCGTAGAGCCGCGCCGCTTCTTTTTTCAAAAAGCTTAAAACAACCGAAACAGCAGCAGCTGACGGCCTGCCCGCGGTAGCCGCGCCGCTGCCGCACGCATCCCTCGGGCGTCGGGTTTCGCCAGTTTCGCCATCGCGCCTGTAGCGTTCCCCTCGCTGGACAACAGGAAGGGGAGGGAGAGGAACGCGATGCGCCATGCACTTTGCCTTCCATCCTCGCAAACGCGCACAAAAAAAAAAGAGGTTACTTTTGTTTGTTGCTTGAGGCGGCTCGGCTCGTGTGTTGCTCATAGCGATTCGACTCGCGGCGTTGCTTGCGTCTTCGTATTTTGTCTTACGTCGCTTCGCCCGTCTCTACCTTCTTTCGTTTCTTCTTGTCGTCATTTTACAATGATGTCAGTGAGGTATTGTTGCGAATGTGCGAGGATGTCTACCAAGCTGACGAAGCTTCGGACGACGATGACATGTCCGGAAGTTCTGACGGTGATTAAGTTTTTGGCATCGCCCCGTGATTTAGCTGAGAGTGCTGTAAATAAAGGTTTGTTTCTTTCTTTTGCCCAACCTTTCCCCTGTTCTTAAAAATAAAAAAAAAAGTCGACCTATATTTGAATTATTTTTTTTATTCTCGGTGGGTTCAATAAATAGGGGTCGACCTATTTTCGTGGTCAACCTATTTTCGAGTAAATACGGTACGTCCCACGGAACTCCAAATAAAAATTAAAGTTACGTCCGACGTAACTTTACCCCAAGGTTTCAAGTTACGTCCGACATAACCCAATGTGAAAAGTTACGTCCGACGGAACTCGAGATAAAAAATAAGTTACCCCCACCCGCTGCCCGTTTCGACCTGGATGAGTTTCGTACCGGCGTAGGTCGTGGTACAGGGACGCGTTAGTGTAATTATTACTACACGCGTTCGTGTAATTACATACGAGCAACACAATTTTTCTAGATCACGGCACATATAGGGGCTTTAGACAAGACGATGGGCCCTCAATCTGTCCTACAAACCAACACGGTCCAACACTGATATCTCAGGGTCTCAGGTGTCTCAGGCTCGCAGCATGCGTGCTGAGAAGTTAACATCGTACATCGTTTTCAAGCATGGCTCCTCGTTCATCGGCTCGATTTACATTTTCGGTAAATGACAAACCGTGATGAAGCACAATTATTCTAGCTCAAAATTGTCACGAACACTTGGCACGCATGCTTACACTGAAGCGCACCTAACTTAATTTAAAAGTAGAACAGAAAGGGGACGAGATTCGCTTACCGCTTCACGGAGAGACAGACGCCTTCGGATCCTAGGCCTACCGGACGAACTTCGAAGTCGTCGACGGTCCGGCGATCGGACGAGGCGAGCCGGCCGCGCTGCGCTGACCCAGGCTGACCACACCTGGGTGAACTATGAGAGGCGCCGTCGAGTTGAGAACCAGAGTCGCAGTAGAAACGGACCGCCAAACATCTGTCCCGTACAACGTACAACGAGCCGACGTCCCCCACGCCACTACGCCTTCGCCATCTTCTCCGCGACGATGGGAAGCGGGGAAGCCGAGCAGCGGAAGCGGAAGTCACTGGGCGGCCGCTTTACGTTTCGCTTTTAGCCAACGTTACTTTAGCCGACGCCGGTTTCGGTTGCGGAATCGTGGGGTTGTAGCTGGTTGCGACGAGAGGAGCCACGAAAAGACGCCGAGTTGGCCGTGTACGAGTCACGGTACGAGCAACGGGCCGTTTGCCGCTGTCGACCAATGACGCGGTATCCTCGGCTTGGTGTCACGATCGGTTTGTTGCCGTGCACGTTGGCTTTGCTATGCGGTACGGCTGATGCGGCTGTCGAATACTTGTGGTGCACATTATTCGAGACAGTCGCCCCAAGACGTTGCCGTGAAGAGTTGACCGAGGAATTCGTGTGAGCTCAACGTCAGTCTATGTTCCGTTTCGACATGTAAGGTGTGTGTAACGATACCGGTGGTAAATGGTGGACGATTCTTTGGAAGATGGTGGTCGCCTTTCTGCATGTATGATTTGGTGATACCGGTGGTCCTGAGGTATAAGCGCTGAGATGGAAAGACGGCGGTCGCCTACGTCATCGGACGCAAAATCATACCAGCCGCACCGAATCATATCGGCAAGCAAACTGGCTGCCAGTATAGACAGCCGCGGATCCATAGCGTTGCCGGTATCTCCAGTTATGCAGAACGCCAAACCAAACTAGCTGCATCCATAATAACAAGAAATTATGTTGGTGTCATACCAGAACTGTACAAGCAGCAGCTATGTTTCATGTAAGTTTTTCCAATAGGGTAACGCGAAAATGCGGCTGATTTCTCAAAATGTGGCAAGATTGGGCGTCGATAATTAAAAAAACTCAATATTTTATTTTATGTTAACTTCCCTTGGCACTTTGAAGTGACTTGAACTTACCTGTGATGGCAAAAGATTGAGTAACATATGACCTCAGAACGGGAAAAGCTACGACAAACCTTCACTCGGAGCGAGCCGACGTCTTCGTCATAGCGGCTTTGCCGCACAGCACCAAACATTTTGAGCGTTAGTTATGGCATGTATTTTATATCATCAAAATTCTTTTTTTTTAAAAGGGGTGAGTATTAGGGACAAGAAAAGGGACTTTCAGCTGGAATACCAATTATTAGCTTACAATTCACAGAAACAAAACGGCCCCACTCTGCAAATTCGCTAACTATGCATACATAAGCTTAAAACTCTCAGTTGCGCAAGTGGCCATTTATACATTCGGCATTTCGGCATATAATGACTTCCACAGATGAGATGCCTGGATTCCTCTCACAGGTTTTACAGTGGTCCACTCTGCTTGCTTCACCGCATGAAACTCTCGAACCCGTTCCGCAGACAGGTGGAACATGCAGACATTTGTTACTTTTTCACGTAGCACCTTCACAATGGTTTACTACGGTTGATCGACTGCCATTTCATCGAAGCACGTTTTAGAGAATGGGCACATTTTATGGAAGCACGGTTTAGAGAAAGCAGAGACTCCGTTTAGAGAAATGCCGTTTATCAAAAAGGGGACGCTATTTAAAAAAGGGTTTTCTCCTTCGCGCGTGTATCCCTGGTGCGCGTGTTAACCCAAGCCCCCCGCTGCGCTCTCGCCGCTTCGCGGCGGCAGTCTTCGGCGGCTCATTAAAAAAATGTTAACTCACCTGACTTATCCACACACGCCGCTTCGCGGCGGCCGAAGCCGCTAAAAGGAGGCTCATCGCCATTTTCCCTAAACTGAGTTTCTCTATAAAGGGATTCGATAGACTGGGGTCGGTAAAACGGCGTTCGCTAAAACGAGCTTCTCTAAACCGCATGTCTCCGCTTTCCACAAAGTCTTTAGCGGTGACAATGGTTGAGTTGAGCGAAGATCTCAAGTTGGTGAGCGTTGTGTTGTGTTTAAAAACACCACCTACTTCATCACACGCGCTTTTTCCGTGTCCAGTGGCTGGAAAGATCCGTCTTGCCGAAGAGTACGGCTTCCGAGACAATTCGTGCAATTGGAAGCGACTCTTGAAATGCGCGGCCGCTCCGTCTGATACAAAAATTATTTCAGAAAAGACTTGGTAATGTTCATGAACATTTTCTTTTATGGCCTCTGTGGCTAGAAGAGCGTGAGTTGTGTCATGTGTCGTGCACCATCGCTGACAAAGGCAAAGCTTTGCGTGCCTTGCGTGGACGTAACCGCACTTGTGAAGAGCGACACTTGAGTTTTTTTCCAATAAAAACTCTGCACTTCGGTTGGGAAAAGTACTGTCCACTTTTCCGCAAAATCTAAATGGAATATCACTGCCTTGGGTGGTAAGGCGGTTCTTGTGTCATGTATCAGGCTTCGTTGAAGGTCACGGATGTAAGAATGCCTCATGTAAGTACTTTTCACTCCCCAGTTCCCGCAGGAAGGCGGAAGTGCCCATAACCTTTTTCACAAGTTCGCCGGCGTCCCATGACGCGAAACAGATCTCTTTACCTTCGTCGAGATGGAGCCACTGCAGCGAGATGCTCTGTGTTTTGGGGCCCTTTTCGTAACGGTGCAGAAAGCAATAGTTCTGCGGAGCGCAGCAGAGGTAGATGCGCTTGAGGTCGTCTTCAGTAAATGTCTTCTTTGGGGCATTTGTTATTGCCGTTAAAAGCAACTGAAAATTGACGCAATATATGCCTGCGCACACCTCGTGCTTGGGACTTTTTTTTATCCCTTTTGGTCGTAGGGAATAAAATTTGGAGATGCCTAGTTCTGGATGGGGATGGTCCTTCCTAAACAGCTGGTAAGCTTCCTTAATAGAGCGGGTCATGAACCTTTTTACGACTTTAGACATCTCATTGATCATGGCTTTGACGACGTCCTTTTTGTTGGGGCTTTGAACAGAGCATGCAAGGCCGTCGCGTGTGTAGTACTCAATTGAAACCCTCACGTCTTCGGCATTCGCCTTTTCCCTATTTAGGGATCAGGGGTTGCCCATACACCACCTTCACGCTTGTTTTTCTTGTTTGATCAATCATGTAGGCAGTCGCTTGCGGCACCAGACGCAATATTTTTTTCTTCGAGATGCTTGGAGGCAGAAGCGTGTACAATCGCTTGCGTTCCTGGTGGGAACTGCATGCCTTCAGCGCTTTGCGGAACGCGTCAAAACACTCCGCGCAGTGCTCACAACTGTCTTCGAGTTGGAGAGTTTCGTGCGGTGAAGCAAGCAAAGCGGACCACCGTAAAACCTGTGAGAGGAATCCAGGCATCTCCTCTGGGGAAGTCATTATATGCCGAGAGGCCGAATGTATACATGGCCACTCGTGCAACTGAGAGTTTTAAGATTATGTATGCATAGTTAGCGAATTTGCAGAGTGGGGCCGTTTTGTTCCTGTGAATTGTAAGCTAGTTAATAGTATTCCAGCTCGAAGTCCCTTTTCTTGTCACTAATACTCACCCCTTATGAAAAAAAAAAAGAATTTTAATAATATAAAATACATGCCATAAATAACGCTCAAAATGTTTGGTGCTGTGCGGCAAAGCCGCTATGACGAAGACGTCGGCTCGCTCCGAGTGAAGGTTTGTCGTAGCTTTTCCCGTTCTGAGGTCATATGTTACTCAAACTTTTGCCATCAGAGGTTAGTTCAAGTCACTTCCTTACCTTCACGCTATCTCCCACAACTTAAAAAAAGTTGCGGAGCGTTACAACGTTCCGGTTGTTTTTTCGGCCCCGAAGAAACTCTCGGTCTTGTGCAGGAGGATAAATTCTCCGGAGAGGCTAGTGACGAATGCAAAACGAAACACCAAACGAAGTTTGTGGATTGTAAAACATCTGTCGTCTACGATATACCATTATCCTGTGTGCTCTCGTATGTAGGGCAAACAGGCCACTGCATTAATGATCGTGCGAGGGAGCACGCGGCAACTATCAAACAGACACCGTCAGGCCATATGGCCGTGCATTCTGATCGATGCCCGTGCACCTCGAAGTTGTCAAACACAATCATGCTGGGGCGACACAGCAAAAAGAAACCAGAGAGATTCACGAAGCATTCGTGATCAAAACAAGAGGGGCTGATATCTGTATCAGCGAGCCGTCAGTGACCTTATCAGATAATGAACTTTTATATTTACAAAAAGAGGGGGACGCTGGAAGTGACTAGGTTTATTTTAGGTATTTAAGCATGTGTGTTTTCTAATAAACTTTCTGTTGCGAGTGCGCCTCGTGTTGTCGTCCACCCCTTCACCTGTCCCCGTTCCTTTGGCGCTCATTTCCACGTACAAAGAGGCATCATATTTGAGACTAGTGATTCGAGGAAAGATGATGCAGTGTGAAGTTTTACTTTCTGGTATAATTTAAAATAAAAGAAAGAAATTTACTTCCACGCACAAAAATAAAGATAGAATACTAGTATTGTTTAGGTTAGTTATGTATTTCCGGGGACAAACAATTTCAGGTTAGCGGTGCCACCGCGCCGGACTGTAAGAGCTTCAATACTCTCGGTGTACGAATGAATCGTGGCAAGCCGAGACATTTTATCCTGCGCGAGGATAACGTTTCGTGATTCTCATATGGTGATCAAATAAAGATTATAAGCTATCACGAAGTAAAACAGTAGGTTAAATACCTCGTAAAGTAAACTGTAATAAAAAATAAGAAACTGTAATAAAAGGGCTCCCCTTGCACCTCGTGTAAGGATCCGGCTCATACCACACGCCATGCTTTTCCTTACCTAAAACATAAACACTGTCGCCATGTTAACCTTTCCTAGGTTAACATGGCGACAGTGTTTAAGCTCTATTGTATTTAGGTGGGGTTCAAGTATTTTTGGGTTCTGCTCTCTCTCGGTGTGCCTCTTTATGCCTGATATTACCGCCCGCGAAGCCAGCGAGTCGGATGGCGACAAGCACGACTGCTCAGTAAACAGGCATGGGCGGTCATATTTTGCTGGTTGAAGCGAACCCCGTCATCCTTGACAGCGAACGTCGAAATGCGAAAAAAGATTGTATTGGCCGTTTTGCCAGAACTAGCGACGAGTGTCGCCTGCTACTTCCGTCAACTATTGCGCCATAATCGTGATCTTCGCGAGGAAATAATTGGGTGCGTTAAGTCGACGCTCCTTTACTCCTACTCCGACGCTCCGAGTCTCATACTCCGAGCGCAGGAACTAAACGACGAATAGCGTACAAGAGCGTGACGCACCGAGGCTGCGTTCCAAACCTACTCGAATGGATCCGAGGTACCCTGGCGGATTATGTCAAGTGACAACAAAAATAGAGAAACGCTGGACGCGAGTAGGTTTTTGATAACCACCTTTACCCTAGAATTAGATCGAGTAAGTTTTGTAACACGGCCAGAAACTATCGACGGGCCACACGAGCTCCTTCCGACCGTGGATACGGGTGGCAGAAGCCGAAAATAATTCGAAGATAAATAATTAGGCCCGTGTGGAGTGGCAGAGTCTAAAGAAAAAGAGACGGCGACGTTATGAAGTTCCTACGGACGTTTTAATATTCCTGAAAGGTTTAAAGACTCGCTTCGTGCACATATATGGAAGGTTACCTTGACTATGAATGCCGCTCCGATTTAAATTAGAGAACATTCTTGAACCCGCTCGTCGACGCAGGAAACCCTTAAATTTGTCAGAGATTCCCTGGTTCCGTCGGTTCCGTTTTGCAGCGAGACGGAAGCTACGCCGAGACCGGCACACCGTTGTTCGAGAGCACGTCAGTTCGTTTTTAGGCAGCATGCATGAACAAACCTTTCCCGCAGCGCTAACTGGTGTTTTGGCTTTCCAATCTTAGTATCTTCATTCGCTGCGGCTGGGCTAAGCATTCTAAGCAGGGCAGCGGTCTGACTGTCTTTTCATCACAACTGTTCTGTCGCCGAGCTATCGGCACGCTCGTTCGATAGATCAATTTGTTTTCAGGCAAGACGCACGAAGGAATCTTTTTCTCAACGCTCACTGATGTTTCGGCTTTCAAATCAAAGTATCTTTATTCGCTGGGCTAAGCATTATAAAAGGGACAGAGCGGTCCGAATGTCTCATCTCGACAACTTTTCTGTCGCTGTGCTATCGGGACGCTACCGCTTGATAGATGAATCTCTTTTTCAGGCGAGATGCACGAACAAACCTTTTTCGGAACGCTAATCGCTGTCTTGGCTTTCAAATCAAATCGTTTTTACCTGATGGATTAAGCACTAATCAACTGGAAAGGGTCAGCGGTCTGACTACGCCTTTCGTCTCGACGGCATCGACCAGCGCAGCTATCTTGTTTGTTCACGTGACGTCACGGAGCGCGAAGAAGCCACTCGCGCTCTAAGAAATTCTTGGTGCACGAAGAGCGCGCTCGAGTGTCCGGTGGCACTCCCGTCCGGTGGCACTCCTGTCCGGTGGCACTCCTGTCCGGTGGCACTCCTGTCCGGTGGCACTCCTGTCCGTTTAGTGAATGGAGCGCCAAACTCTCGCGCTCCGGAGCACGGACTTAACGCGCCCATTGTTGCTAGCCACAGAACACTATGACGCAGAAAGGAAATGCTTGAATATGTTTTTATCATAGATATAAGTCAGGGATATATATAAAAGAGAGAGATGGAGATAGAGGGTAAGAGAGAGGAGCATATGGTGCCGTAGGAAAATAAAGTAAACAAAGTTCCCAGTGGCCGATGGCTGCAGGATCTTTTCTCGGATCACTAGTTCGTAATATGATAGCCCTTTGCACGCAGTAGTTTTTCCTCAGTGTTAGTGAGTGAACGATTTTTATAGTTATCAATGGCCTCATCGGGACAAAA
Organism: Ixodes persulcatus; assembly: GCA_013358835.2. Classification (NCBI taxonomy): domain Eukaryota; kingdom Metazoa; phylum Arthropoda; class Arachnida; order Ixodida; family Ixodidae; genus Ixodes; species Ixodes persulcatus. The sequence goes on along the minus strand of JABSTQ010009386.1, from coordinate 409,641 downwards.
ATATATAAAATTGGTGTGTTAGTTTTATGAAACTGGAACTCAGAGTAACTTCTTTTATAGGGGGGCACTGCTAAGTGTATATATAGCTTTGAAAAAGGACCCTAATTTGGGGAGTTGTTTCTTCTTTCTCAATAAAATAATGCAACTTGTCTTTAATAGAAATGAATGCCAAAATAGAGTATAACAGGGTACCCAAACTAAAAAAAATTGAAGGTGGTGTTTTTTTTTGTTTTTTTTTTATCCGCATCGGAATTTTTCGTTGTTAGATTTTTTTCCATGTTTGCCTAAATATATCCTATCTATCGTATACCTCAGATACCTCATTTCTCCATTTTTAAATAATAGCCATATATAAGTACAAAACTACCTGCAAATTATATAACAATGATTAAATTATTTCTTGAGATACAGGCCTCCAAATTTTGCCATTTGTCGTTGGAGCAGGCATGTTTGGCAATTTTTAGAAACCTAAATAAAATTTAAATAAATAATATTACTTTATATTACAAGCACGATGTATCTCTAGATTGCATCTAAAAAGTATTAAAATTTTCCTAACGTTATCGTTTCAGTTATTCACCCTCAAACGGGCCCCCTCCATCAGTGCGCGTTAATGCAACTGTCCACCTCTTCATGCCTTACGACTTTTCCTGTCCCCAAACTTTTTTTAGGGTCAAAACTAAGTGTAGATTCGTTTATACCAGACGCCTGACAATAGCATGTAAAAACATCAGTTGATTTAAAATTGTCGACCAGCCACCCTTTGGTCGACCTTATCTGAAATAACCCAACTTATTTATAAGAACTAGGTGTTTTCGAGAACTTGCTCGTGACCTTTAATGACGTGCTTCTCACTTTTGTTTTTGCGAGACTAACTGTGATTTTTGGCAAGAAGGAGGAAGAAGCGCGAGAAGAAATTTGAGAGTAGAATCCTCTGCACAAAGGACAGAATCAGCGCCACTTTTGCTGAACTTCTCAGCCTCGAATTTCAGCCACGTTTCAAAAGGTGGCGGAAGTGCGCGTCGTCTGCTACAGCATAAATTCTTCTTAACATTTAGGGCAAGTAGATCGCTTTAAAAAAATACAATCATAAAAAGTGAATTTAGATAGAACGAGGAAAGCTCTACTTAAAACATCCTCGTTTAAATACCTGCATTTGTTTGTGAAACCATGTTTTTTTTTACGTATAGAGTCGAGCTCAAAAATAGTTTTAGGATTTAAAATGATTTCAAACAAATCTGCGTATGAATACAGCCAAAGCAGCCTTACAGAGAAACGAGGCTAGTTCCTTTAGTGTACGATTAAAAATAAAATAAATTAGATTCTAGAAGGCTATCTGAGAGAATCAAAAACGCGTGAAGTGAATTGCTTACATTTTATCACCATAAAGTGGTGTTTACGAAAAACCTGAAGGCGTTGCGCTTGTAATATGTTTTATGATGAGTTTCTCTGTTTAACAGGAGCATGCCCTTGAATTTCGTTGCTGCGTTGTGATGTGATGCTGATATAGTATAGAAAATCACGTTTTCAATAAATATAAACAAATGTGAGTGTGATACTTTAAGAAACAAACGTATAAACAAAACCCGACGACTCGTTTCTTTATTCAATAAAACACGAACACGTGTTGGATGCATTACAAATCTAGAAAATTGGAATGCGTAGAGGGATGTCTTTAAAATATATAAACTTTCACATTTTGTTTTTTTATTGTGCGGCAAGTTTTGACAAATGCATGTCACATTCCGCACTGAATCACTGATCAGAAATTGGCTATTTGTTTTCAAAAAGAACGAAATATGTGGCTTGCGCACAGACACGACATTTGTACCGCAAACAGGAGCATTAGCACAGCTTCTATCACTATTATGGTTGGGGTCGTGAGACCGCCGCCTTAAATAGCCGCATACGTCGGACTCGATAAATCAATTAGAATATAAAGACAGTTTTGTCTTTTAACATGAAGAAACGAGCGTTTGTGCGCCTTCATTGGAGTTTTATATATCGTGAAGACGTCTCGATCGGCCAATTAATTAACGCGAGCAGAGTTGGAGTCGCTCGGGTGTGAAGACAAGTTTTCTTCTATTCCGCGGAACGCAGACGATTTAAACAAAAAAAACAAACAAAGGAAATGCCAATGTAGTTTCGAGTATTATGCTACATTGACATGCACTACAAAAATATATATTTTTTTTACCCGTTGATTGCAGCAAGTTCTGGGAGAAGGCACATGATAAAATGGAACTCTCCCTGCGCGTAAATGGATAGTTTTAGCGGATCGTAGTCAAGGAATATATTGCTAGAGGGAGCACATACCGTCGCTCCGAGCACAGATTGAGCACGCGCCCGCAATTCCCGCAATCCTTAGCATACACTCAGAGCCCTGTATAGAGAAAGTTTGGCCATTCATTAGGAAGCATAGGAAGCAAATGAGAAGGCGCCAATGGCCGAAAACGGGCTGGGCCTGTTCCAGGGCGTCTTAATAAATTCGAATGTAGCCAATCAGAAGCTGGAAATAATACCCTGACCGCGCTCGCGAGAAACAAAACGAATAAGTGCGCCTGAGCAATTCTCGGTGGCTGAAAATATAGTGCACGTGATGTTTCGATCACGTTCATCAAAACTCACGTTGGAAGATATATAAAGATATAGACGATCTAGAACGCGTACGCAACTAGCAGAACGATCCACGTCGCCGAGGGCCGGGAATCTGCCATCCCAGCGGTCAGACTCCGTCCGAGCAAAACAGAGTTCGAGCGGAACATTTCTTTCTTACATCTTTTTGCATGATCATAATCGAAAGATCACGTGTACCATACTTTCAACCATGAAGAGTTAATACGTTTAACTCCTACGCACTTATTAAAGCAGGAATCCCGCTACTACAACTAGCTGAATTATTTGCGGCTTCTGGTTGACCGAGAGGGCATGTCAAGCCTTCTATCTGTTTTTGGTGCGCGTTCTTGCTCTGCCCGCTCCTCTCTTTATACGGCTTTGCGTACACTCTACTAAAACTTTATATACTCTATCTCAGGATTTGTGTGCAGCAAAGGCATAGGCGCAGGCGCATGGCTTTCAGATTTGCTTTCCTTCGCGAGTGCTCGTGGATCGAAAGCATATCTGAAAACCACGCTCTCGCCTGTGCGTTGTCTCTGCTGCACGGAACTCATGAGATGGAGTATAGTAACTTGAACGAAGTGCATTTGCAAACTCCGCATCCCTCGAGTTAGACAAATAAATGATAGCACAACGCGGGCACACCCAGGACTTTTCGGAAATATTTAGCATTAGAGATCGTTTTGCCAAACCAGCAGCTTGGTTTACTTCGTACACAATTTGAAACATCGAATCCTACCTGCAACTGTGCACATCCGCACGGAAGAATATGCGACGTCTGCAATTTACGCGCGTCATGCATTTAACTACTGATGAAATTCACTCACCTCCCTGGAAGGCAATCAAAACAATTCCGACTGATCGTGTGAAGTCCAATAGTCTTCGTCGTTGAAGATTTTCTTTTCCCGTAGGAACGACGAAGTGCCCTAACAAAGGAACACGGATTTTTCGGCTCCTTATAATTTTCTAATTTTGGAGCTTTCTAAAGCTTGTGAACTTCCAACTGCCTCCAAGATTGAACCTGGACGTTTCGTGGCATCATAAGGGGGTCCCGACACCCCGGAAACAGTGCCACGTTTATGAAGGTGTCATGGATCACCAAGGACCATTGACGACGCCCCACCTGCTGACTTTTCAACCGACGGGGACTATTTCGACGAGTTCGGAGCCAGAAAAGATGGACACCGTAGCAACACTAACTTCGGGAACGCGCGGTTTGGAGGTCGAAGTGAAAGCGCAGCAGGAGCCTTCACCCGAAAGGACCAGAGCCATCGACCCTCACGCTGGACCCCTCGGAAAATTGGGAATCACCACCGAGGATATCGGCAAATTAATAACCACACCCTTGCACAGCTACATACAAGAGACCTTGACACCCGGCTGGATGGGAAGCGAGCAAAAGACACCATGAAATCCAAAGAGGTGAGTTCTCAAGATACTTCTCAATTTCCACCACTACAGAAATTACAGAAATCCGGAAACGCAACTTCAGAAGAACGACAAGCTCCGCCCTCTCGGAGAACCCCGAAGACGAAGGGTTTGACATGTATATAAGTAAACGCCGACGAACCTCCGGTGTTCGACAGTCCAAGAACCGATAACATCCTCTTTGGAAGATAGGCGCAAATATCCCACGTAAACCTAGACGATGGTACTAAAAGCGATGTGCAAACAACGATATGCAAAACCACGGTAAATCCCTGTTTTCTTGCTTTGGAACGCTATGAAGACTTAATATCCGCATTAATGCTTCGCAGCTGAAGGAACACTTGCTTGCCGCTCAACAAGATTGCCATGAAGGGATTTTCTTCCCTGGTTGTATGCCCGCAAGTGTCTACTGTACTTTTTCTGCCGTATTTGCACGTTTTATTGCACAGACTGCTTTGATTTATACAAAGTTTAGGCTATTTTGCGCATACCAAGTTTTGTCAAATTAAAGGGACGCGAATTAGATCAAGCTATTTGTTTCTTACGCCTATCATTATTTTACATTGTATTGCCGCGGGCGCAGCTGGCCAAGTAGGCAGCGCGCGCGGGGCCTAACGGTTATTGTGCCTGCCTCCCACGCGAAAAGCCAGGGTTCGATTCCTGTGAGCGACGCATTTTTTGTTATTCATACAATTTAGTTTTCTGGTAAATTCGAGAATTCTGTTGCTTGTTCGAGGTCGAAATGTTCTACGCGTCGAACATTCTACGCCGATTATTCCAGAAGCTTACGCATGTACATGAGGGGCTCCGCGTGGCGAGCCGCAGTCAGTTTCGCCCCAGCGTTCGACACTGCTGTCACGCCGACTTCGACGCCCGCGACGCTCTGCTTTCATCTGTTCCCTTTTTATTTTTGGGCACAAGTTCGCCCCATTAAACGTTTAATTCTTCAGTTAATATAGCCTTATCAACTGTCATTCGCGACAGTATTACTTTGATCAGCACTCGAGGTAAACAAGGACTGCTGCAATACACCCTTTTGTAAGCCCAAGGAGCAGAGAATGGAGTACGGGTTAAAAACCCACGCAGAACTCGGTTTCCAAAGATGGGGGACGTTGTCCTGGTGCCTTTTTGTTCATTGCTCCATTGTCTCTCTTTGATACATAGGTATGTGACCTGTTCAGTTACCTGAAAGGTCACAAAAGTTCACAAAATAGTTCTGAGATGCGCCCTTTCAGCCTATGGAGGTCCATGGTAATTTGAACGGAAGCATTAAAACTCTAGCTTTATATCTTCTTTTACAAAAGAAATCAATACAAAAATAATATTTATTTGCTTCTTAAAATACAGTTCAAATAAAAATACCTTATAAGTCATTACTGGCAAAACAAACTTTGGGTGTTTGGCTAGCGTAAGATAACTCTTCCTCTTCGATTGGCGACATTTGTCCGGGCCATACGAATATTTTAGCTACTTCCGTAATATACCGCGAAAGCGCCCACTTCGTTGAAGCGCCCACTATTAACATTTTAAAAATATTGTAATTTTACACATTACACGTTCAGCGCCCGATTAGAGCGGACAAGCGCCCATGTCAAGGTTAACAACCTTGACATGTCCAACTTTGTCCCATGTGTTGAAGGGGTAGTCTATTCGTTTCCCCTCTCCTGTGGAAAACAGTACATTGGACAAACGGGGCGGTGTTTAAACGACCGCCTGCGAGAGCACAACAACAACATTGCCAATGCCAACTCCGGTCACCTAGGTATTCACTGTAGGGATTGTGGCTGTTCTGCGCGACTGGACAACTGTGCTGTGTTAGGCAGGAGTAAAAACCAGCTCACCCGAGAAATTATAGAAGCCGAGAACATTGCAAGACGGGAAGCCCAGTGCGTTAGCACTCCGTCCTTAGCTTTATCGAAAAAAGAACTGCAATATTTAGACAGAAGGTGTTTTCGACAGTAAGCCTTTATAACCACTGGTCTCTTTTTGTTTACTTTTGATATTATTTACCAAATAATTTTTGTAGCTCTTGAATTTTTGCATCACACGAACTATTTACGCCAAGAGTGTAGTCGACAGTAGACCAGCATATCACCTGGTTTATATTTGTTCGTGATTAATTTTGTAAGCATTTTTGATAATTTTTGTAACTCTTGAATTCGGCTGTATTAGTATTATTCTCCTTTCTTTTCCTTTTCTTTGCCTTCTATTTTCCTTTTTCTGTTCATCGGTTTTTCATTTCTTTTTTTGCCTTACCTCCCTTTGCCTTGTCTTTTCCCTTTTCTTCCTTGGCAACCTATTCCTTGGGGTCGAAGAAGAGGAAGTTTGAAATACAAATGAGTTGATAGTTCAGCGCTGTGTGAGTGTATTTTTCTGTGTGGTTGGTTTTTGAGTGACTGTCTACCGGTGCGCTGGTTCATAATGAAGGTTAACAAGTTTTCAGTGGGTGGGCCCTCCCCCGGTATTTTACGGTATAGCAAAACTGCTGAGCCAGGAACCCTTACGTGCATCAGGAAGTTGTGGTAAGACGACCGCATGCTCGTGCGATGCTCGTCTCTATATTCTTATAGAACTCACGATAACATCGAACACCCTTCTTTTCTTTGCAGAAGTTGCAATATTTTCAGAAAAAACTACAAGCTGGGGATATCACTAAACCTGCGTACACCGTTATCGGTCTCACAGATTTTGCACCCTACGATGGAAGAACCTACGACGCCTTTCAGGACCTACTCGAGTGAGTAAAACCTCAATTCCTCAAAGCGTGCGCCTTTTCAAAATTTCATGTCTGTCTTATAGACCTTTGCAAAAAGAACTCTCTGGCCGCCGCCATTTTGCGACTACAGCTACCCATATCAGTCAGATATTTTTGTCACCCGCCTAAGTTGTGGAAACCCGGTCAGCGCGACTGTTCAACTGCATTGCGCAATCGGAGTTCGTCGGCTTTGCTCGAAAGAATTTAGTTAGTTGCCTCTTCAGAATGCTTACCCTTTTTATGTTATTTCCCACTGGGAGAACCAGAGAATACCAGGGCTCGTATAGCCTGCTCGGCCTTGGCAGGAAACGAACGAAGAAAGCTAGCGAACGTCAAGCATCCCGCGACGCGAGCCGTTCAATGTTCTTCGAGGATTATTTTCGTCGAGATAATCTCTGAAAAGACTACCCGACTATGTTCCCGGTCTTCGCTAAAAAGAGATGATAGGGAAGGGTCCGGTGTGGGGAATGAATAGACACACCGGTTCATTTGCTTTAGTGCTGCGCCAAAAAAGCACCTTTCTTCAAAATATGTCTCTAATCAAACCGGACTCCGACCAATCATCGTGGCGTGACAATCGTCGACATTGCATATTGGATATGCTGAGTTATTTGAGACTTTTCTGAAATCCTGTTAGGATAACTCGGCACCGTGAAACACCTTTTGTTCTGTCGCGCACAGACTCACCAAGAATAACTTTCATTTGTTTGTTTTTGTTCCCCTAATGAATAGTACAATGCTTTCTTCAAAACCCCCATAAATTATATTCGCCATAGAACACAAAAGGAAAAAAGAACACGCAGGAATTTACCCGCCAACAGCGTATGGACTTGCGTCTTCGCAGGCTGCCACAGCCCATTGACGAGGAAACTCACAGCCCAGCGCAGTCGAGCAACACTGCCGTACACCCTCAAAACCAGGAACGTGCGCTTTAAATCGCTGCGTTCGAGACTGCCGCTGGAAAGGTCTATACTGCCCGCTTCAATAAAAATCGCGCTACACTCGGGGACAACTTTTCCTGGCAATGCAGGCAAAGGTAGAGCAAAGCGTGTCCTCTCCCATTTTGCGTGCTAATAAAGCTGCGCGCGCGCTCTCCTCCTCACCTCGGAAATGCCAAGAAAAGTTGGCTCCGAGTATAGTCTACGCATTTAGGCGAATTCTTAGGAACTGCTTAGTTCAGTTTGAACATGAACTCGAGCTTAGAAGGCACTTTCCAAAGCCCCACGGTCGTGCTTATGCCTTTGTCTGCACTGCAGATATTTGCCAGAGTGGGGAAATCGAAGTGATGTATATGTAACGTGTCGTCGTGACGTAAATTTTCCCGCTATATTTAGCGGGTGAACTGAAGATATTTAGGCCGCGTGATAGTGATTTTCCCGCCAAACATACCAGTTAAACTAAATTGATGTTTAGGTCACCAGGCCTCAAGTCACATGACGTCAATTTTCCGCTCAATGTGAGGGGGGGGGGGGGGCAACAAAAGAAGTGTATGGATCCTGACGTCAAGTTGGATTTTATTTTTAATAAATTTTTCGGGGAAGGTGAATTATAGGGCAAGTCACGCCAGGTCTAGTGACATCGATTGACATCACATGCCCTAAACACCAACTCTGTTTCCCCGCCAAATTTAGCGAGAAACGCGCCTTACTTACGAACGGACGGACAACATTTTGGGATTGAGGGTAGCGTTAAAAAGCAGTTCACGCTTAAACAATAATGTCGGCTGGATCAGGCCACGCTCGAATCGCCAAAATTGCTTTGGATCGACCGGAACTTTGAAAGGCTTTGACGGGATCCGGCCCATTTTGAACTTCGGTGCCTCGGATTGAGCTCAGTATGAAGTCGCAATCACTTGATGGACACTGGACAAGACCGCAATTGATTTTGATGCGACACACGTCAGCATCACTGCGGCGAGGCCGAACACGTCTACCTCGGGTACACGTGTTCGGCCTCGCCGCAGTGATAACACAGGGGTCGTCGATCGGCCGTGTACCATACATCTGTCTTCCTAGGCGTTGGTTGTACGGTCCGGACGAGGTGGGGCTGCCCTTCCGGAAGCCGAAAAGTCTGCGACGCTGGTATCACACGTCGCGGCGGCATGGAATACTTCCGGGCAGCTGGCGCCGATCTCCGAGCTACTTCGGCGTAGGTCAGGGTGGGCTCTTCGGATGCTGCGCTGGCAAGAGCCTCCGTTGACCTGAACGCTGAACTTTTTCGCGGAAAACTTCGGATATTAACAGCTATCCCGGCAGGTTGACAGCAGGCAGGCGCTTACTCAGCTCTCGTCGGACAACGTAGCGACCGATCTCACCAATGCCTTAAATGCTGGAGACAAAGACGCAGCGACGCTGGGTAGTCGCTGGTTGTGACTGTCTCGGGCTTGCGAGGCACACTTGATGTTCGTGGCCTTGGTGAAGAAAATCTTCGACTTGTTTTCGGAGGGCGGCTGACGAGGCCATCAAGGATGTCGTCTCTCACCCCGCGCATGAGGACCCGCAGCTACTTGTCGTTTGTGGCTGGCGGGTCAGCACGGGCGCTCAAGCGCAGGATATCTTCTACAAAGCAGATGACGCTCTCATTGGGGCCCTGGGTTCTGGTTCAAAGTAGGTCTTCGGCTTTTTCTCGATCTAGCGATTGTAGCGAGCAACGCGTTCGTACTGGTCGCTCCAGTCTTCGACTTTTCGTGCCGTTCACCGTGTAACACAGCAGCCATTCGTGGTGCGACAGGTAGATAAACGGTGCAGAAGCGGCCGGGGTCTGGGAATGGTCGGCCATTGTCTTCTTCACCTTGGGCCTTTCCAGCAGCATACAAAACTCAGGAGCCTCTCCCTGGGTGCGGAGGCTGGCCCAAGTTTCAGCTTCCTCGAAGAGTGGTCTTCTCGCCGGGCTTGAAATCGGACTGGGTTGACGGGTCCGCAGGGGCGAATGAGTAACCTTGACATAAGGTGAATTAAGCCCCGCACCTCCACCAAAATATCACGAATGAAAGATGATGAGGCGGCTAATAACTGGAGAAAACAAATATTTATTGGGGCGTACTTGTGCCCAAAACAAAATAGAAGGAGGTTCGCCTCGCATGTGTCGATTTTCACTAAACGTCAAGATCGATCGCTGGGGCGAGACTGACTCCGGCTCTCCGCGCGGAGACCCTTATGTACACGTGTGTTCTTCTGGAACTATGGGCGCAGAAGTTTCGGCGCGTTGGACATTCGGACCGCAAATAAGCAACAGGGATCTCGTAGTCACCAGAGCGCGACATTTATAACAATATAGTTGCGTCCGCTCCCAGGCATGGACCCTCAGCCCCTTGCATGGGTGCCAATCAGGCTAACCATGGGGCCACGGGCGCGCTTGCTGGGAGACGCGCGTGGCGATAAAATGATGTTTGTTTATTTTTTATAAAGCGTTATACTTTTGGAATTGTGAAGCTTTCACTACGCTTGAAATCTCTAACGTAATTAATGTTCATTTTGAAACTTTTCCCGAAATAAATATTTCTAATTGCGGCATATCCGAAAAAAGAAATTAAGAAACAGAATACACAAATTTTTGCTTTTGCTTCAGTTTCCAATATATTACGCGTAGTTCCATATGCAATATTATTGATCATGTGTCTTGATATCCTATCTATAGTTCTTGTTTTGTACTGGGACCAATGACCAGGTAATGTCATGTCTCAGAGCACTAAAGACTCCGCGGTCATGGTTCCCTGAAGGCTTAAAAAAAAACGAAAAATAATAAAGACCAATGTGAGAAATGCGTGTGAGAGGTGGCGGCGCGTCGAAGAATTCTGGACAGGCAGCGAAGCCCCGAACTGCAGTTGTGACCTTTGTCGAGGTGCCAAGGCCCCGAGAGGCTCAGCATCGCATTGCCTCCTAAGCGGTCATGGCGCCGACCTCCCCGAGTCCGACTAAGTCGCAAGGGATGCGATCCGCGACAACTATCGTCTAAGCAGCGGTCTAGCCACCTGTCTTCAGTTCGGCAGCGGTGCTTTGCCAAGAAGCATCTAACAAACAAACATTGACTACGCAGATACTGCCGAAGCCTACAACTTGACTCGTCACCGGGGAAAGAGGAACTGCACACCGTCACTGCGTTGGCAACACGCGCCGAAGACCGCAGCGCCCTCCAGCAGCCATCTCGACCCAACGAAGCTATAAGAAGCAACAACAAGCCTCGTCCATCTTCAGTTCGGCAGCGGTGCTTTGCCAACAAGCATCTAACGAACAAACATTGACTACGCAGATACTGCCGAAGCCTACAACTTGACTCATCACCGGGAGGAGGAACTGCACATCGTCACTGCGTTGGCAACACGTGCCGAAGACCGCAGCGCCCTCCAGCAGCCATCTTGACCTACAAAGCTATAAGAAGCAACAACAAGCCTCGTCCATCTTCAGTTCGGCAGTGGTGCTTTGCCAACAAGCATCTAACAAACAAACATTGACAACGCAGGTGAGAGCCTAGCGCAAGCGAACCTTTTTTTACGCTTCTTGTTTTTGCACTGCTGCCGAACGCAGCCAAAGTTCCTGTCTGTATTGTGCCGTGTACTGTGCCGCCTGGTTTAATTTTTCTCTCATCCGTGGCGAAAGAAAAAGAAAATTTTGCGAAGGCGATTGATGATCTGCGCCGCGAGATACGAGCTGACCTCCGATCAGTAAAAGATAGTGTCAAATTCAAAAGTGACACCTGCGACGAGGTAAAGTCGATCTCCAATGACCTAAAATAATTACGAAAGGAAATACAACAACTGACAAAATATAACCATGAGCTAGAACGGGAAAACAATGATTTACGTGTCAGACGAGATGATCTAGAAATCAATGGAAGACTGAACAACCTAGAAATCAGGAGAATCCCGCCACAAGCCGACGCGAACAACATTCTAAAAAAGATGTGTGAAGTATCGGGTGAAACAGTGGACGACAAAGGCATTGATATATGCCATAGGGTGCCTACGTTAAAGCCAACAGAAAAAAAATATAATTGTGCGCTTCTTGCAACGATTCAAGAGAGATGCACTGCTCATGAAAGCAAAGAAGACGCGGATGACAGCTGAAACACTGGGCTTCAGTGGTTCCGCAAACGCTGTTTATATAAACAAACATCTCACACGACAAAACAAGAAGCTGATGGACGCCGCTAGCGCAAAAAGAAAGGAAGTAAGCTGGAAGTATGTCTGGACAAAAGGTGGGAAGATTCATGCACGCAAAACCGACGGCTCGGAAATCTTGAGGATTGCTACCCAGGCTGACGTAGCAAAAATGGTGTAGGAAGAAAACTGATAAGATTATATCTTTTATAGCCATCCTTTTAATACGCAGGAAAAACAGCCATGCGAGTACTTTACGACTGAATATTTTAATGAAACTGGAAGGCAATGTTCATCTACGTTCTCAGCTATTCATATAAACGCAAGAAGCATTGATGGTAAAACAGACGCTCTTGATATATTTTTTTCCTCGCTTTCTCTACGTTTTAACGTGGTTATCTTCAGCGAAACATGGTTGAACAAAAATGATCAGCCACCGCATTTTGACAACTATAGCTATGCCAACTTAACCAGGGACAATAAAAGAAGTGGGGTAATTCTTATATATGTTAAAAACAGCTACCCTTATTCAGTATTGAACGCTTTCATGATAATAAACGAAAATGTTGAATGCCTCACGGTACATCTTGAAGGGGCATTAGTTGCTGCCGTGTACCGACCCCCCCCCCCCCCCCCCCAAGGAAACAAAAGCAGTTTTATTGAATTTTACGATCGCTTGCTCGGCTTTCTCACTTCAGAATCACTCCCATATTTCTTAATGAGTGATATCAATATTAATACACTCTTAGACACACTACATGAGACAGATTTTAATGAAACCACGATGTGCTACGGCTGTAGCAATTTTATAACGCTGCCAACTAGGGTCACCTTAGAAAGTTCCACACCAATCGATGTCTGTGTAACAAATTTAAGCACAAGTGATGCCATGGCCGGAATATTGAACCAAGGTATTAGTGACCATTTTCCCATTTTTTCGCCTAGCCTCTATTCCCAACAATTACAAAGAAAATAAGCAAGAATCATTTCAATATCGCAGAATAAGTGACAAAGCACTTGGTAGCGGGCATGGGAACAGCTGCACCATGCGGATGGATAACACCCCTCCGTTCTTGCTCATGCAGATACTCGCTTTCCTTCCCCTGGCTGGCGGGGCGACATATCAGTGTCCGGCAGCAAATGTGTTTGCTACGTCGCCCGCGGTAACGCCCAAGGATTTCAGCGAAGGGCCGGTCAGCACTTTCGGCCTATTAAGTTTCCATCGCATCCTCAAGGCATCTTCATCGACATAGACAACGTCTCCGATCTTCAACAAAAGCGCTTGGGAGAGCGTCTCCCTTCGTAGTGGGCATGGGAACAGCTGCACAATGCGGATGGGTAACACCCCTCCCTTCTTGCTCATGCAGATACTCGCTTTCTTTCCCCTGGCTGGCGGGGCGACATATCAGTGTCTGGCAGCAAACGTGTTTGCTACGTCGCCCGCGGTAACGCCCAAGGATTTCAGCGAAGGGCCGGTCAGCACTTTCGGCCTCTTCAGTTTGCATCGCATCCTCAAGGCATCTTCATCGACATAGATCACGTCTCCGATCTTCAACAAAAGCGCTTGGGAGAGCGTCTCCCTTCGTAGTGGGCATGGGAACAGCTGCACAATGCGGATGGGTAACACCCCTCCCTTCTTGCTCATGCAGATACTCGCTTTCTTTCCCCTGGCTGGCGGGGCGACATATCAGTGTCTGGCAGCAAACGTGTTTGCTACGTCGCCCGCGGTAACGCCCAAGGATTTCAGCGAAGGGCCGGTCAGCACTTTCGGCCTCTTCAGTTTGCATCGCATCCTCAAGGCATCTTCATCGACATAGACAACGTCTCCGATCTTCAACAAAAGCGCTTGGGAGAGCGTCCCCCTTCGTAGTGGGCATGGGAACAGCTGCACAATGCGGATGGGTAACACCCCTCCCTTCTTGCTCATGCAGATACTCGCTTTCTTTCCCCTGGCTGGCGGGGCGACATATCAGTGTCCGGCAGCAAATGTGTTTGCTACGTCGCCCGCGGTAACGCCCAAGGATTTCAGCGAAGGGCCGGTCAGCACTTTCGGCCTCTTCAGTTTGCATCGCATCCTCAAGGCATCTTCATCGACATAGATCACGTCTCCGATCTTCAACAAAAGCGCTTGGGAGAGCGTCCCCCTTCGTAGTGGGCATGGGAACAGCTGCACAATGCGGATGGGTAACACCCCTCCCTTCTTGCTCATGCAGATACTCGCTTTCTTTCCCCTGGCTGGCGGGGCGACATATCAGTGTCCGGCAGCAAACGTGTTTGCTACGTCGCCCGCGGTAACGCCCAAGGATTTCAGCGAAGGGCCGGTCAGCACTTTCGGCCTCTTCAGTTTGCATCGCATCCTCAAGGCATCTTCATCGACATAGACAACGTCTCCGATCTTCAACAAAAGCGCTTGGGAGAGCGTCCCCCTTCGTAGTGGGCGTGGGAACAGCTGCACCATGCGGATGGGATAACACCCCTCCGTTCTTGCTCATGCAGATACTCGCTTTCTTCCCCTGGCTGGCGGGGCGACATATCAGTGTCCGGCAGCAAACGTGTTTGCTACGTCGCCCGCGGTAACTGCCCAAGGATTTCAGCGAAGGGCCGGTCAGCACTTTCGGCCTCTTCAGTTTGCATCGCATCCTCAAGGCATCTTCATCGACATAGACAACGTCTCCGATCTTCAACAAAAGCGCTTGGGAGAGCGTTCCCCTTCGTAGTGGGCATGGGAACAGCTGCACCATGCGGATGGATAACACCCCTCCGTTCTTGCTCATGCAGATACTCGCTTTCTTTCCCCTGGCTGGCGGGGCGACATATCAGTGTCCGGCAGCAAACGTGTTTGCTACGTCGCCCGCGGTAACGCCCAAGGATTTCAGCGAAGGGCCGGTCAGCACTTTCGGCCTCTTCAGTTTGCATCGCATCCTAAAGGCATCTTCATCGACATAGACAACGTCTCCGATCTTCAACAAAAGCGCTTGGGAGAGCGTCCCCCTTCGTAGTGGGCATGGGAACAGCTGCACCATGCGGATGGATAGCACCCCTCCGTTCTTGCTCATGCAGATACTCGCTTTCCTTCCCCTGGCTGGCGGGGCGACATATCAGTGTCCGGCAGCAAACGTGTTTGCTACGTCGCCCGCGGTAACGCCCAAGGATTTCAGCGAAGGGCCGGTCAGCACTTTCGGCCTCTTCAGTTTGCATCGCATCCTAAAGGCATCTTCATCGACATAGACAACGTCTCCGATCTTCAACAAAAGCGCTTGGGAGAGCGTCCCCCTTCGTAGTGGGCATGGGAACAGCTGCACCATGCGGATGGATAGCACCCCTCAGTTCTTGCTCATGCAGATACTCGCTTTCCTTCCCCTGGCTGGCGGGGCGACATATCAGTGTCCGGCAGCAAACGTGTTTGCTACGTCGCCCGCGATATTGCCCAAGGATTTCAGCGAAGGGCCGGTCAGCACTTTCGGCCTCTTCAGTTTGCATCGCATCCTAAAGGCATCTTCATCGACATAGACAACGTCTCCGATCTTCAACAAAAGCGCTTGGGAGAGCGTCCCCCTTCGTAGTGGGCATGGGAACAGCTGCACCATGCGGATGGATAACACCCCTCCGTTCTTGCTCATGCAGATACTCGCTTTCCTTCCCCTGGCTGGCGGGGCGACATATCAGTGTCCGGCAGCAAACGTGTTTGCTACGTCGCCCGCGATATTGCCCAAGGATTTCAGCGAAGGGCCGGTCAGCACTTTCGGCCTCTTCAGTTTGCATCGCATCCTCAAGGCATCTTCATCGACATAGACAACGTCTCCGATCTTCAACAAAAGCGCTTGGGAGAGCGTCCCCCTTCGTAGTGGGCATGGGAACAGCTGCACAATGCGGATGGGTAACACCCCTCCGTTCTTGCTCATGCAGATACTCGCTTTCCTTCCCCTGGCTGGCGGGGCGACATATCAGTGTCCGGCAGCAAACGTGTTTGCTACGTCGCCCGCGGTAACGCCCAAGGATTTCAGCGAAGGGCCGGTCAGCACTTTCGGCCTCTTCAGTTTGCATCGCATCCTCAAGGCATCTTCATCGACATAGACAACGTCTCCGATCTTCAACAAAAGCGCTTGGGAGAGCGTTCCCCTTCGTAGTGGGCATGGGAACAGCTGCACCATGCGGATGGATAACACCCCTCCGTTCTTGCTCATGCAGATACTCGCTTTCCTTCCCCTGGCTGGCGGGGCGACATATCAGTGTCCGGCAGCAAACGTGTTTGCTACGTCGCCCGCGGTAACGCCCAAGGATTTCAGCGAAGGGCCGGTCAGCACTTTCGGCCTCTTCAGTTTGCATCGCATCC
Source organism: Ixodes persulcatus (assembly GCA_013358835.2). Taxonomy (NCBI): domain Eukaryota; kingdom Metazoa; phylum Arthropoda; class Arachnida; order Ixodida; family Ixodidae; genus Ixodes; species Ixodes persulcatus. The sequence continues at coordinate 393,414 of JABSTQ010009386.1, read as the reverse complement.
TCAAGGCATCTTCATCGACATCGACAACGTCTCCGATCTTCAACAAAAGCGCTTGGGAGAGCGTTCACCCTGTGCGTTCACCTTCGTAGTGGGCATGGGAACAGCTGCACCATGCGGATGGGTAACACCCCTCAGTTCTTGCTCATGCAGGTTGGTTCTGTTCCTCCTTTACATTCTAAAAAGTCAGACGACGTGTTACTTATTCTGTTCCCATGCCCACAAACTTTACTGCTTCTAGCATGTCAGTGTTTTGATGTTCTGAAACTATTGTTGCTATCTGGGGATGTGGAAATGAATCCAGGTCCTACGTCAGATGCCCAGGCTAAGCAGTTAAATGAAATGTTTTGTTTGTTACAAGAGCTAAACACTCGTTCAATCAAATTTGAGGAAGGACAGGCGGGCATACTAAGTACGGTGAACGAATTAAAGACAAACCAGACAAAGATTGAAACTAGACTTCGTTCTATTGACGAAAGACTAGCGGCAGTCGAGTCTGGAGCACTGGTGATTAACGAAGTTCAACGGGAGCTAAGCGCCACGCGCCAGAACATCGAGCACCTTCAGGATGAAGCTGTTGTTTTTCGCTCTCGTCTTGATGAAATAGAAGACCGGTCACGTCGTGACAACTTGATATTTCATGGCATTGCCGATTCTCCCGCTGAAACTTGGTCACACACTGAAAGAAAGGTCGTCAATGTTCTTTCCGATCTGGGAATTCCTTGCGAACACATTGCCCGCGCCCACAGATTAGGCTCTTTATGTAAAGATAAATGTCGGCCTGTTATCGTCAAATTCGAGTCATTCAAAACAAAAGATAGCGTCCTTCAGTCGAGAGCTGCTATCAAAGGTAGCGGTTTATCGGTCAGTGAAGATTTTTCACCGGCGACACGCCAAGCTAGATCTAAACTAATCGATTTTGGAAAATAAAAAAAATGCTGCGTTCAAACTAAAATATAACAAATTGCACATCAACAAAAAGATATACGCATACGACTTCACTAAGGACAGCGTTTACGAGGTCGTTACCACTGGCGCCGTGTTCGGCATCGACCGGGGCGACGTCCAGATAGGATTTTGGGGGGATTGGTTCAAGGCGCTGCCTCAAGGCACGTAATGTTCCTTTACTCTTTTGCTACATTCGAAGCGTCATGCGTTGCCGGGATGATCTTAGTTCAATTATTGAGTCCTCTGATTGCGAAATTATTGTGTTAACTGAAACATGGCTGTCTAGTAAAGTTTGGAGCAGTGAAATATTTACGTGCGGTAAGAAATTTAACTTATATCGGCAGGATCGAGGTGAAAGAACGGGTGGTGGAGTTCTTATTGCTGTGGTCGATGGTGTAGTCTCAAACGTTGTCGATGTTTTAACTGACTTAGAAATGCTTTGGGTCAGCGTAACTGTGAACTACAAGCAATTAATTTTGGGTGTGTGCTATCGGCCACCCAACGCTTCGTCTTCCTTTTGTGAACATTTGCATGATTCGGTTAATGCAATCGTTAGTCGGTTTCCTACGTCACAAATTGTTCTCCTCGGTGATTTCAATTTTCCTAGCATTACGTGGTCTACTACGCCGCCTACTGTACACCCATTTTCATCAGAAGGGAATGACTTCATTAATTTATGTTCTGAGTTCAATCTTTCTCAACTAGTTGATCAACCTACACGGATTACTTCTACCTCCGCAAATATTTTAGATCTTGTGTTGACGACATGTCCAGACTTAGTATCATCTATTTTGTACCTGCCTGGTTTGAGCGACCACTGCTTGCTACATATTGATTTAAATATACCTTTGCAAGCTACTTCCAATACTATTAAAACAATTCGGGATTATAGTAAGGCAGTCTTCAATGCTATTAACAGTGAATTGGCATTGTTTGTAGACACTTTTCTAAGTGGTTTTTTCATGCGTTCTGTTAACGAAAATTGGAATATATTCAAATTAAAAGTAAATGAGCTCCTTGAGTCGCACATCCCACTAAAAAGAATTTACTCGAACTCAAATGCACCATGGTTTACTAGAACAATCGGGAGACTTAGGAACAAGAAAAAGCGTTTTTTCCGTGCCGCTAAGCGTGATCCCACAGTTCACCGATGGGACGCATACCATGTCTCTGCTGATTTGTACATGACAGCTGTGTGTAGTGCGAAAAGTACTTACTTTAATTCTACAGTACCATCTATGCTAATCAATAACCCCCGCCAGTTCTGGAACACCACGAAAGAGAAAAGTAATACAGTTGTAGAGCTCAGAGCCGATGATGGTAGCCCTATTTCTTGTGAAGAGTGTGCCAATGAACTCAATGCTATTTTTGTCAGCTGTTTTTCTGACCTCCCATAAGTAATGATCAAACATACATGTCCTATGACTACCTCCCCATGTACCCCATATCAATTAGTCCTGAAGGCATTGTGAACATAATCGATTCCCTTAAACTATCCTCATCATGTGGTATAGGCTGTATAAACTTCAGGTTTTTGAAGAATACTATAATGTACTCCTCCATTTTTCTTGCGAGGATATTTTCTCAATCCTTAGAACAAGGTATCTTGCCAGACGACTGGAGGGTAGCCAAGGTGGTCCCAGTTCACAAAGGAGGTGATAAATTCAACCCTCGAAACTTTCGCCCAATTTCATTGACCAGTGTCCCAAGCAAACTTTTAGAGCATATTATTTACTCTAACATAGTAAATGTTCTAGAATCAAATAAGTTTTTTTGTCCCTTTCAACACGGCTTTCGAAAGACATTCTCATGCCAAACACAGCTTGTCATTCACGCATGACCTTCATTCTATCGTTGACGTTTGCTCCAAAGTAGATTGCGTATTTTTAGACTTCTCGGGAGCCTTTGATAAAGTGCCCCATACCTTACTCTTGTCCAAGCTTAGTAAACTAAATATTGATCCGGCGGTACTCACGTGGATACATTCATTTCTAACGAACCGTAAACAATTCGTCAACGTGAATGACACAAGCTCTGCTATGGTATCAGTAACATCAGGCGTTCCTCAAGGTTCTGTGCTCGGTCCGTTATTATTCCTTATATACATTAACGATCTACCCTCTCGTGTATCCTCAAAAATGTCTTTATTTGCTGATGACTGCGTTATTTATCGAGAAATTACTCATGATTCCGATTCTAACCTACTACAAAACGATATTAACTCTGTTTCTAACTGGTGCGACTCGTGGTCCATGGTACTAAATTCTAGCAAATGTAAGGTTATGAGAGTGTCCCGTTGTACTTCATCTCAGCCCCATTATACGCTAAATAACCATCCCCTTGAATTTGTTACGGCCTATAAGTATTTAGGAGTTCATATCACATCTGATTTATTATGGAGGTCTCATATTAACTACATCATTAACAACGCTAATCACATGCTAGGTTTTCTTAAAAGGAATTTTTTTTTTAGCACCCCAGTCTTTGAAGCTAATTCTTTATAAAACCCTTGTACGATCAAAGCTTGAATATGCATCTTCTGTTTGGGACCCTGGTCAGTCTGTACTAATTGATTTGATTGAAGCCGTCCAAAATCGTTCTGTTAGATTTATATTTTCAAATTACCATCGGACAGCCAGCGTAAGCACTATGAAGTCTAATCTTTCTCTCCCTGAATTATCAACTCGTAGAAAAGTAGCCCGTCTAAGTTTGTTTCATAAAATTTATTTCACTAATGAGACGCTGCGTAATAATCTAATTATACCTCCTCTTTACGTTTCACCTAGACTTGACCATCAACACAAAGTTGGCATCCCATATGCTCGCACCAACGTCTTTCACCATTCCTTCATACCGTCTACATCCTTTGACTGGAACCACCTGGCTGCCCCCGTAGTCTCGATCATAGATCACAACCTTTTTAAAAAAAGCCTTGGAATGTATTTTTTTTCTAATTTACACTGATTGTATTTCCTGTGTATCTGTGTCTGTGTTTTTTCAATATCTCATGCAACCACTTCCCCCTCTGTAATGCTCACGCCCTGAGGGTAAAATAAATAAATAAACAAATAAATAAGGGTCGCGGCACAAAGCCTTTTATGGAACAGCTATCGGACGTGTCGAACACCTGTTTCGACAATATTCAAATTTCGTGTGCTTTTGTTTTTTGATGCGTTCGACACGGTATGTCATAAAATACTGCTTCAAAAACTTAATCTTTATGGTTTCAGAAATCCATTTATTTAATTTCTTGCTAACGTTTTGACTAACCGGTTTCAGACGACTTCGGCTGGTGACAGAACAAGTTATATAGCTTGGCTGAAAGCGGGAGTACCACCGGGTTCTATTTTATCGCCTGTATTGTTTAACAATTATGTTAACGACGTGCAATGTTGATATAAAAAATCTGTACGCTTTATCAGTACGCTCCCTTTGTAAGACCGTGGTTATCCAGAAGTTTCCGAGCTCGAACAAACGACAAGGTTCTCGAGCCATCTGGAACATTCCAGTCGTGCAAACAAAAGAAACAAAAAAAAAGAGCAATCACCGGCGGGGATCGAAACCCAACCAGTGGCGTGGGAGTCGAGCTCGCTGCCGGCTAAGCTACTCGTTTTTTTTTTTCTTTATTTCCTGGGGTTGATATGACATTTTATGTAATCTTGTGCGCAGCAAAGACGAGGACAAAAGGGAGAACAGGACACAACGGGCCACAACTCTCAACAGATTTTTATTGAATACATGTTCCGGTATTTGTAGTCTTAACCATCGTCACAAAATCAAAAACCGCAACAAACGAAATTACAAGAAACAGGGAAACAAACATCACAGAGCATGTTCTAAAAAAAAAAAACTATCTCGTTCTCAGGAAAACCAGATCCTTCTTCGATAACGCAATCGAAGGCATTGCAGCACACTTGTCTCCTAAATAATCAATGTGTTCGGCTTCTACAATTTCGCGGGCTAACGTTGACTTGCATTTTAAAGTTTAACGCAGCTATCAAACTGTGGGGTACAACCGCATGTCCTGCAATGTAAGTCAAGAAAGCCATCGTTTTGTTTTTGCACGTTGTTACTATGCTTGCGATGCCGATCGTTTAGGCAGCGCCCCGTCTGCCCGACGTAGTGCCTGCCACAGGACAACGGAATGTGATAAACCACATCATCTGTACAGTCGACAAATTTCGTTCTGTGTTTCGTTTCACATCCGTGTTTGGCATGCACGCCAGGCTTTGATAGTTTGCACAGTTCCATGAGCTTATTGGCCGCAGGAAACATTACCTTTACGTTTGATCGCATTGCTACTTTCTTTAAATTATGCAACACTCGGTGAATATATATGGTATAACAACAACTTTTACTTTTTGTCTTGCCAGCTGGCTCCCATTGTTTTTCTCAAGATAGTGTTTTCTTTCAAGGCCTTCTGCGACCGCAACAAGAATGTGTTTGGGGTACCCAGCTGCGAGCAACCGCAAAACTTGCTATTCAAAACCGGTGGGAATGAAATGCTCACAGGACTTCATTAGTGCATTGGCGAAACACAGCGTTAACAATATTTCTTTTGACTAGCAAGGAGTGGGCTGAATAAAACGGAAGCAACGGCTTATTCGCATGTGGCTCGTAACACCAACAGATGTGGTCGTCGAGAAATAAAAATTTGATGTGAAGAAAGCGAATAGTGTTCTCCGCAGGTTTCTCATGCGTGACCTCGAGTGTGCAAAGTAATTTCTTTAAAGCGGTCAGGGTTTTGGCAGTTTCTGCTTCAAAAGCGTTTGTGTCTGAGGGACAAAAAATTAAAAATCATATACGTACCTAAAAACTTGCTTTACCTTTGATCCCTGAAGCCAACTGTTGAGAGTACTGTCAAGTTGTGCTAAAAATAAATCGCTTAGAACCGGCGCGATACACGAACCGGTGCATATGCCCTATTTTTGCAAGTAAGGCTTGCCTCCCCACTGAATAAAAGTTGTTCGAAGATAAAAACGGAGTAATTCTAAAAACGCCGCTGCTTGAAATTCCTAACTCATTTTGAAAGGCCACCACTCCAAACTTGTCGATGCACTCCTCCACACAAAACAGCAAGCCAGAACGTGGGATGAAGTAAGAAAGGTATTTTACATTGACCTAAGACACCCTGAGAGCGTTTCTTTTTTTGGTTTTTATGAAGTCTAGAACTTCTTCAGAGCATCTGTTGAGGAAGAGGTCGTAAACGTGCAGCATAGTCAGTTTCTCTGAAAGATATAGTGTCGATTGATTATCGCCATCTGCCTCTTTTGGAAATTACGGATAATGGCGTTTCTAGTTCTTGGGTTTTGGAACTGAAAAAATATCTAAACGCTCGCGCTTTCTCTTGCTAATGTTCTTTGAAACACTGCTGAGTTCAAGTCCTTTGCGCAGATTTTTTAGCTTCGGACTTTAGTTATGGCAGCGACACATTTCCATTGCAATTAAAACCTTCTCAACAGCTTCCAGGGCTTTTTTTATTGTACATAATATGTGAAAGAACCGCAAAGCCCCCCTCCTTATCAGCAGGTAACACGCAAAGGGAATTATCTTTCAGGTATGTCAACACTCGCTTTTCGCGTAACTTGGTAGCAGCAGGCTTGCAGAAACGGACAACGTCAACACCCTCAGACACACGGCGGGCAGAGTCCTCTTCAGGGTCGCGACACCCCACGAATCACAGACAGCAGCTCGGGTGACGACTTTTTTTGGTTCAACAGCAAGCATGGGTCCAAGGCTCTCTCTTTTTGTCCTCGTCCTCGCTGCACGCAAGATTGCATAAGCTGTCTAACCAACTAGCTCAAACAACCACTCGTCTTGACATGACACACACATATTTACATGACAATGGCTGTCATGTGATTATGTGTGTGTGTAATGTCAAGAAGAGTGGTTGTTTGGGCTATAGTTGTTTAGACAATGTAAAGTATCAGGCCGAAAGCCAGTCTTTGGCTGACGTTGCCACATTTAAAAATCTCTTAACGTCAGTAGTGGTTCAATTATCGATAACCATTTGGGTACAGTGACTTGGGTTTCAACGCCTCCAACGGAAGCCATATCACTTTCACGAAAGTACATCCTCGCAGGCCGAGCATCGGCATCATTATAAAGCCTCGCCGTGTGGGAGCGCCATAGACTGTTGAGGTCCATCAGCATTATCAAATCAAAAGGCACCCCTTCGTCATTGTCTATTGCTAGGAAGCGAATACCACGCTGGTGTAGAGGAAAATCTTTACGAATAGTTCTTTGAAGTACATTTCAAAAGAAGACTCCCTCACATCAACGGAAGAAAACGTGCTCAATTGTCTCGGGGTTTTTGCAAATGTAGCAGATCTTTCCCCAGGAGACGAAAATCTCCTTTCTTTGTAAATATGTTCTTACAGACAACGTGCCTGTGTGAAGTTAAAAAAAAAAAAAGCCGTTTACAACTCCCTGTAACGCCGAATTAGAGCGCAGCTCTTGAGGAGGAGGAGGGGAAGGTACGTAGAGGGGGCAATGCCCCTCCTGCTCTCCTGCCCTCCCGCATTTAGGGGAAAATTTTCCGCTAGATTTAGCGGGGAAAATTTTCCGCTAGATTTAGCCGGAAATATTTTCCGCTAGATTTAGCGGGGAAAATTTCCCGCTAAATTTGGCGGGGAACTTTTATCGCTAAATTTAGCGGGCAAAATGTTCCGCTAAATTTAGCGGGGAAAATTTTCTGCTAGATTTAGCGGGTAAACTTTTCTGCTAGATTTAGCGGGGAACTTTTCCGCTAAATTTAGCGGGAAAAAGTTTCCGCTAGATTTAGCGGGGAAATTTTCCGCTAAATTCAGCGGGGAAAATTTTCCGCTAGATTTAGCGGGAAAATTGTTCCGCTAAATTTAGCGGGGAAATTTACCCATGATGCACCGCGCGGTTACGCCGACGCCGACGGCGACGCCGCTCAAGCCGGAAACGGGCACCTAAGAGCTGCGCTCTCTCAACTGGCATCCCCTTCACTCTTTTCAGAACATCCTGCCCTGGGCCTTCACAATATATCGCCCTGTATATTGGAACAGAAAAAGAACGCTGCTATATCTCTATATACTTCTTTGCGTGAAACATTACATAAATATTCCATGGAAAAAGGCGTCTGCAAAAACCAAACCGAGCATACAATTTCTCTAAAAAAAAAGCATATAAGCTGAGGTGGCTCACGCGCCAACCTCACCTGACACACAGCTCGCAAGAATGGGTCAGTGGTATCGCGAAAAAACAAAAGTCAGTTTCCAACTGGTGGAGAAACATGTGGATCAACCCGAGCTCTCCGTCCCGGACTCGCCTGACCAGATTGTCCCTGGCACACTTTTCCCAGGATGACGCCCAGGATGACGCCCAAAAACGGCAAAAGAGCAGTATCACATGAAACATACCAATATCTTGTTAAAAAAGTCTCGAAAAGGAATTTTAAAACGAATTAAACGATTAGCAAAGAGCACCTGGTGGATGTCGCTAACGCCTCGTTTGTAATGCTCGTCTAGGAACCTTGACAGCTAGTGACGGAGGTTGTCTCGCCTCCGGCCACGACGAGAGAAGGGGGGAAGGAGGAACTCCCCTCTTCCCGAGAATGCCTTTTGTGTGTCGCAGAAGTCGCTATTGTCCCCCTACAAGATTATAGAAGATTAACCTGTCACTCAAAATTCGTACAAAAGCAGCCGCTTCGGTGGCTGGAACGACTAGGCCATCCTCTCGACGTCAGCCTCGCCGTAGCTTTGCTCGTCTTGAGACGACCTACGTCACGATTGCGTTGGATGTCACGTGCTCTAAGCTGGGCCTTCTCCGAGCGCTTGCCAGAGTGGGCCGTTTATAACGAAAAATACAGCGACCAGGATCAAAATACAAACGTGTGATTGTCATTTACGGATATTGTGGATCATATTCAACCTATTTTTGAACACGACGGGAATATTTCAAATTTCGTTGAAGTATCCCTTTAAGGCCCGTTCACACTCTTGCGACCGAGTAAGACCAAGAGAGACCAGACCGGTTTTTAAGCCTCTTGCGACTTCTTAGGACCAGCTCCGGTGCAGCGCATCCGGTCCTAAGAAGTCGCAAGAGGCTTAAAAACCTGTCTGGTCTCTCTCGGTCTTACTCGGTCGCAAGAGTGTGAACGGGCCTTTAGGGGCTAGCCATGTCCGTATGTCCGTCCGCCGTAGGCCCGGCGTCGGGTGCTCGTGCTTCTGCTCGTGAGATCACGCGCTCACGAGCACGTGAGCACATGCTCACGTGCTCGTGTAGGGCAAAAAAAATTGAAAAAAAAAATATGAAAAAAGAAAAAGAAGAAAAAAAAGAGTAGGGGGTTCTGAGATGCCATCCCATCTGTCTGCTTAAAAAAAGAAAAAGAAGAAAACCACACATTCTCCTACTGACATGAATGAAAAGGCTCAAAGAAAAAGAAGAAAAAAAAGAGTAGGGGGTTCTGAGATGCCGTCCCATCTGTCTGCTTAAAAAAAGAAAAAGAAGAAAACCACACATTCTCCTACTGACATGAATGAAAAGGCTCGGCATGCTGCGGCTCGGCGTCTACGCAGACAAGCACCACCAGAGCTTCGCCCCAAGCAACCTCATTCACCACGTGGAGATGCGGTCAATTTTTTTAACGTTAACTAGGGCACAACGCAACACTTGTATAACAAACCTTATTTTGGACACGAAAACTACAGGGTGAAGCAAGGAGACGGGAGGCTCTTTAAATCGACCGGAAAATTCGGTTTCTTAACCTATCGCGCTACGACTTTGTGCAGCGTTGCCCACAGATGGTGCATTTTTTTTGTAGAATTTGCAAAGAGCGAACTTACCTGAGGAAAAAGTAAAGAAAGAAAAAGGCTTAGCTCCTATGGAAACGCAGCGACGCCACCGGTCTGCAAACAACACGGCACCGTTTCGCACGGGAGACAAGAGATGGCGCAAGCGGTCGCGACGCCAACTGCCGCCAACGAACGAGCAGACGACGCCGAGAGCCGGCGCTTTTAGCAGACAAGGAACTGCAGTTCCTTGTTGTTACCGCTCCTGCTTTTGTTTCTGCGACTGTCGCCGCCTGCGGAACGCGCGCCGCTTTTGAGTCGAAAAGTTCGTCTGCTAAAGAGGCCGGCTCTCGGCGCCCGTGTGCTCGTTCGTTGGCGGCGTTCGTTGCGCCATCTCTTTTCTCCGGTGCGAAACGGCGCCGTGTTGTTTGCAGACCGGTGGCGTCGCTGAGTTTCCATAGGAGATAAGCCTTTTTCTTTCTTTACTTTTTCCTCAGGTAAATTCGCTCTTTGCAAATTTTACAAAAAAAAAAAATGCACTATCTGTGGGCAACGCTACACAAAGTCGTAGCGCGATAGGTTAAGAAACCGAATTTTCCGGTCGATTTAAAGAGCCTGCCGTCTCCTTGTTTCACCCTGTACATTACACACCGTGGCCTTGACAAACATAGAGAGACTTGCTCCTTACCATTTTTTCAGTTTTGTCTCTAGTTTCCTGCGCTTGCGCCCGCCAATACTGCTAGCAGTTTTTATAACAGTCGAGCGGAACCCCTAAGTACTTGACTGAGGTAGTTACCCAGCTTACATTTGCAAACATGCTTACACTTGATGGCCAATCCCCATGCCAGAAACCAATACATTTTTCCCAATTTACATTGCTCCCAGCAGTTGCAGAGAAACCCTAAACTTCCTTATCTACACGTTGAACACTCTCTTTGTTAGTGTAGAAAGCAGCGATGTCACTTGCGTAGGCCAAAAGCTTAACTTCTGACCAACACAGTTGAAAACTTTTTATTTTCCCACATTGATTGATCCTTACACATAACGCTTCTAAATACATACAAAAGAAAAGTTGACTGAGGGGACAGCCCTGGCGCTCCGAACTTTGCACTTGAATGGAGGCTCCCAGATTCTTATTTACAACCCTAGTGAAAAAGCCATTTTTATGAGAAATTTCTTTTGTTCAAGAAACACACATGAATCATACAAGATATATGCGAAATTATAAGAACCATATCAGAACTATATAAGATATATAAGAACATATAAGGGCAATATAAAAAAGCTTATGTGAAACTTTTCGCAAGTTTCTTATATGGTTCTTATATTTTCTCATTACCTTATATAGTTATTATATAGTTCTTATATGGTTCTTATATCGTTATTATATATTCGTACATATCTTATATGATCTATATGTGTTTATTGGGCACAGAAATTTCTCATACAAATGAGATATTTCAATATCGAATTGACCTCGTAGTACAATTTTGGTACGCCATTGCCACACCCTCCCGAATTACTGCACCCACGTTAATATAATCTATAATCCCAAACAAAATACCATGCGCCACACAGTCAAACCCCTTCTCGAGATTGAGCTGGAAAACTGCTACTCCAGCGTTCATGGCATCGCAACACTCGAGCACACACCGCGCCTTGTGTATGTTGGTGAATGCTTATTGCGCGGCCCTTATAATGCCACACGTCTAATGTGGGCCAACTATTTCTGTAATAACAGTCCGCAATTTTTGGACTAGCACCAAGGTATGCTAGCACCTTCATTAAAATTTCATAATCAACATTAGTTAATGAAATCGGCCTGTACGCTGTTCTCTGTTTAAGTTTGTCCCTGTTTTCTGTTTTCGGTAGTAAAATGGTGGGCGCCTCTGCGAAAGACGGGGGCAACGCTTTGAGGTCAAAGGCTCCGTTGTTGACCGCGCTTTAAAGGGCTGACAATGCATGCCCAAATTTCTTGTAAAAGGCCGAGCTTAACCCATCTGGGCCCGGCGCCTTCCACTTCCCAGCTCCTCGACCGATATGGACTGTTCTAGCCTTTCTTTGTCAGCTTCGTGCAGTCCCGGCATTGCGCCGATAATTCCAGTTTGAATCTTTCTAAATCTACCACACGGAAGGCAAACAAGACCTGATAGTATTCAAAGAAACCCCGCTCAATGTCCTCTTTCTCAGCTGATAAGCAACCTTTCCATTCTATATCGTTTATCTGATTCCGGCGAGCGTTCGCCTTTTCGACTCCAAGCACACGCTTTGTGGGCATCTGCCCGACCGCCAATCGCTCCGTTCTTCCGCGAATGAGTGCCCCGCGATAGCGGTCTTGATCTATAACTTCTAGACCATGTTTTATTTGCTGAATAATGTCCTTGAATACCCCTGGCGCTTTGCTTTCTTGCTCAATTAATTTTTCCAACATTATTCTTCAAGTTTTTTTTTTTTTTTTTTTAATTCGAGCTCATACTTTACACGACACGAACTTTTTTATCGCTTTCAATTTGATGTCTTGATTATATAATTCACATTTTTCTCCTATTTCGTGTTGGTCCCCCTCTATTTCTTTGATTCTGCCCTTGACATCTCAAATAAACATGTCGTCCTGCACCAATTTACAGTTTAATATCCATAGCTCCCATGTAAAACTGGTCTGTTTTTACTTTTCTATTCTACATTGTACCAGGCAATGATCAGAAAAAGAAACTGGCTTGACGCTGTAATCTTCGCATTCCCGTCTGAGGTCTAATGCAAGATAAACGGGTATGCGAGTTACACTGAAAATGGGTGTACTGTACTTCCCGTGCCCCCTCTATGCACTGGTCATCTACGTCTAGTAGGTTACTTTCGCCAATTACTCGCGCTAATAGTGAGTTCTAGTATTGTGTATACGGGTGAACGCAAGCCTTGTGCGTTTCTGTTAGCGTTGCGTGTTCCACACTGCACGTGCGCAGAGCCCGAACGGCGGCCGTAGATTGGCGCACGGCGACTTCGCGCATGCGAATCGTGGAGAACGCAACGCTAACGTAAACCTACAACGCCTACCTTTTCTCGTATACGCAATACTAAAACTCACTAATAAGGCGGTACTTGCGTCCCGGTAGGCGCTCGTGCTAGACTTATCGCGTAAAGACAATACGCAACTAAAATCTCCCATTAAGATAACCGTCCTTTCTGTGTTAAAGTGATGCCTAAAATTCTAAAAAATTGCCGCTCTATCGTTTGACAGGTTTGGTGTATACAAGCACACTACACGCCACTCTACTGAGCGGAAAAAAAAGTCGCAAGACGCACATATCTACTCTTCAGGAACGTCTTCGCCTCCTGCACACCCAGCCCTGGTAACTTTCTGACGAAAACAGTAGTACACAGCCAGCCGACGTCCCGACTGCATGACAAATGCAAAATACCTCGACGTGAAGCGTTGCACCATGGTCCCGCTCTCCTCTTCCCCGTCGACCTTCGTCTCTTGAACCACGAGAACGCCGATGTCCAAGTCCGACACCAGACGGTGCAGCTAACTCTGCCTTTTTTTTTGGGCTATCCCTCGGATGTGGCCCGTTCACACTCTTGCGACCGAGTTCGACCGAGAGAGACCAGACCGGTTTTTAAGCCTCTTGCGATCTCTTAGGACCAGCTCCGCTGCTGGTCCTAAAACCGGTCTGGTCTCTCTCGGTCGAACTCGGTCGCAAGAGTGTGAACGGGCCTTTAGAGTTGATAAGTTCAAGGACCATTTTAAAGACATCATGGTTACAAGACCCGGGAGCATGGGGCTTACTTCCACGCCGCCATCGTAGTTAGACATCACCCCCCGCCGCGTCACCATTGGGTGGGACTGACTTGCTGGCAGTGGCGTACCAACTTACCAAGCATATTTGATCACTGAAATAGAAGCCTTTCAAAACCGTGTCGCGCGCTTTATTTTTTCTGATTATTCTCGACATTCCAGCGTCACCTTATTAAAACAGAAAGCCGACCTTCCAGAACTGGCCTTAAGGCGCAAGCTTTTTTGCTTATGCCTTTTACATCGCATTTACTATGCACCACCTCTCAGCCAAGGCACCCTAACACAGTCGCATTTCGTTACACCTCGTCTTAATCACTCATGTAAGATTGACCGTTTCACCTGCCGCACTTCTTTTTTGTATCCCTTCTTTCCCAAAACAGCAGTGTGGTGGAATGATCTAACAGAGCGCACCGTCACCGAGATTAACCCTGATAGCTTTCGTTCTCTTATCAGCAGCCATTTAGGTATTGTATGACTTACGATTTTTTGTATGTTGGCACTACTGTGGAAGATTTTATTTTTTGTTGCTTGATTTACGATTTTTTATGTGTTTGCACTGCTGTGCATGTTTTTATTTTATTATTTTTTGTGTGTTTCATATATGATGTACTTATCCCCCCCCCCCCCCCCCCCCCCGCTTTATGTAATGTCCTTCCCAGAAGGACCTTTAAGGTATTTCAATAAACAAATAAATAAATGAGCAGTTTGCGTTGCCTTTCGCCGGGTCGTCTTCAGACACTGCTATCGAAGCCTCGGCCTGCCTCTCCAGGTCTCCAGGCACCTGCACGTCTTGACTGTTGGGTGGCGCCGTGGTCATCGTCCCTGCCGGAGTTACTGGCTCCCCGTCCCTTGGGCGGCTTCTTCGGCCTCGGTAGTGTCCATGAGGTGGTCAGACACCTCGTCGCTCACCAGGCGGCCCCATCACTGACGCGTACGAACGAACGCACTGGGAGTCTACGTGCCCAAACCTCCGGCACCGAGAGCAGCGCGGCACATTGCACACGCGTCGGACGTGGCTCGTTCCGTGTCAGCGCAGGCACTGCATGGGTCCACCCGGCACCAACACTAGGGCCAATTCGCCAGCAATTCTAAATTTCTGTGGCGGGTCGTCCACCTACGTTCCAGTCCTGAGTTTCTGCAGGACCGTCGTGGTCGTTGACCTTTTCTGGTTGACGCCGTGTATGCGCCAGCGTTCCCTGGCGACCTCTGTTACCTTGCCGAAGGCCTCGAAAGCCGTCTGGATGTCGTCATCAGCAACAATGTGCAGTACCCCGTGTAGCTTCAGTTTGACCTATTGGTTTTCAGGGTCGATAATGAGGCAGCGCCTCCCCTTCAATCGCAGCTCGTTAACGGCGAACAGCCGTTTCGTCGCCTCCGGGCTGTGTAGATTCACTGCCCAGACCTGGTTGATTTGATACGCCTCAAGGCTACGACTCCGGGAAGCGTACCAATCCGGGCAATGGCATCAAATATCTTCGACCCTGAAGGGCCTCGCTCGAACGTCACCGTGCAGAAACACGGTGTTAGCAACGACGCGTCCGGTAGGCAGTGTCGGCAAGACGACCTGATGCTCCTTATCTTCGCTTTCTTCGATCCTGTTTCCGCAGCTGACAATTAAGGGCCATTATCTCAGCTCCGCTGGAGCCCATGATTCGAACGTCCGACGCGCTCGGCACCTGGATGAAAATTCTCAGCTACTCGCACGCAGCATTACTCCCTTTTTGAAAAAAAAAAAAAACAAACAAAAACGATTCGGCCCACTGCAACACAAAAGGAGATTGGCAGCTAGGCAAAGAATAGGAGGGCAAACTACAGGGTCACCTAGAACACCAATTTTTCACAGTCCTATCGAGCATAGATTTTCGAGTCGGCCGACGTGAATCACCTTCGGGTCGCAGAGGGCGGCGTGACAATGTCAGCAAGTTGTGCGGCTTGAATCAAAATGCGGCCGAGCTGGTGGAATTCTTCCACTCTTTGAGTGACGAACCGAGCGTCGTCGTCCTGTTTGTCTTCGTGCTCGCCATCACATTCGTCGTCGATATCGTTATTAAGGTCGTTGTCAAGGTTGTAGCCAAGCTTGTAGTCTGGGTTGTAGTTGAAGTCATCGTTCAGGTCGTCCTTGGCTCACCGTCGAAGTCGTCGCCGGTTTGTCGTCGATGACGACGTTCTAGTCGCCGCCTGTATCATCGTCAATTTCGTCGTCAATGTCGAAGACACTGTTTGTCGTTGAGGCGTAGTCGGGTTGGTTGTTGACGTCGTAGTCGGGGTTTGTCTTTGGGGTCATTGTCCGTTTCATCGTCGGCGTCGTCGTCGAAGTCGTCATCATGTTATCGTCGAGCTCGTGGCCAGGGGCTTTCTTCACTTCATAGTCCGGGTCGTTTTTGAGGCCATAGTGGAGGTCATCGTTGATGTCACAGTTGGAGTCATCCTCGGATGTTTTCGGAGACGTCGCATTCACGGTCATCGTCTTCGGAGTTATCGAGTTGGCAGGTGGTACGCATCGTGGGCATACGCCGAACTTGTGGCGAGAAACATAAAGTAACAAAGACCGTACATACTTCGACGGCGACGAAAGGACGACCGAAGTAGCCATGGGAAGCTCATTTTGTAGGTGCCGGATCCGTATATAGAAAGACGTTGTCTAATGGGTGGAGCGGGTAGAGCCAGAGCATGCACGAGACGCAGATAGAAGACGTGACGTGTTCTCTTGGACAACCAGAAGCCGATAACAATCCCCTAGCGGTGGTAGCAAGAAACACTTTTAATAAGTGCGTAAGATTTAAATGGAGTAGCTCTTCATAGTTGAAAATGTAGTGCACGTGATGTTTCGATCAGGATCATGCAAAAAGATGTAAGAATCGAATTTGTCGCCCGAACTCTGTTCTGCTCGGTAGGAGTCTGACCGCTCGGACGGCATTTTCCGGGCTCTCGATGCCTGTCATATGGCGTACGTTGATCGTTCTCCTAGATTTTAATTTTGCATGAGCGTGACTGAAAAATCACGTGCAGCGAATTTTCAGTCACCGAAAATTATTCCGACGCTCTTATTACTTTTGTTGCTCGCGACCGCCACTAAGGTATTATTCGCGGCTTCTGGCTGGCCACATTCGAATCTGTGAAGACGCCCTGGAACACGTCCAGCCCTCTCTCGGCCAATGGTGCCCCCTCATTTGCCTCCTATACTTTCCAATAGATGGCCAAACTCTCTCTATAAACGGTTCTGGTTAACGCGTGGGTATGTAGAATTTTCCGAGCTCGTACGAACAAAAATATTTTCGAGTATTTGGAACATTCCAGTCATGCAAACAAAAGAAAGATACAAAAGGCAAGCGCTGGCGGGGATCAGATCCCAGTCGTCGGCATGGGAGTCGCGCACACCGCTGATTAATCTATTCGTACGCCGCATTATGTTTGTTCTGTTAAGTACTTGAAAATTATGTTCGGTACCGATATATTCTGGAACATGCAGATGAAAAATATTTATAAAAAAATGAGAAGAGCATCCTGTCTATCGTATTCTACTAAGGTGTTTGTTCCGATGTCGATTAGTCGACTTATTATGCAGACATTTGGATGATGCTAATGCAATTAAATGCAAGGCTGCAAGCGAGCTAAGCAGAAGTGAAGAAGAATGCGTTGGCTCCAACAAGACGGGGTAAAAGCCACTTTTGCTGGTTCCCACGCAGCTGTTGTCATAGCAACCCTCGCACTCAGCCGTACTCAACGCAAGTGTCTGAGTCGCCCTTTACAAGATGCACTACTGGTACAACTTCTTTAATAACCCCAAGTGTGTGTCTCTAGGTCTTTCAGGAGAAATGAACGGTTTGAGGTGCCCAGCAGAAGAACTCGTTATGGAGGAAGACTAAAGCACCGTTCACACACTTGCAACCGACCGGGACGGAGAGAGACAAAGCCGATTTTTTAGCCTCCTCCGACGCTGAAGGACCGAATGTGCTACTGTGGAGCAATGTTGCGGAGTTGCCACTCCGGAGTTGGAATGATTCCGGAATCATTCCACATTTTCGCGACCCCAGAATGGAATGGGAATGGAATGGCGGGAAGGTCGAGGGTAATGGAATGGGAATGGAATTAGACTCCTTTTTCCCGGAATGGAATGGGAATGGAATGGGCGCGGTTCGTTATTAATTTTAAATTTTTTGTGTGTGTGTGTGTGTGTGTGGGGGGGGGGGGGGGGGTTACGTTCAGCTAAACTGAGCCAGACAGCGATTAAGCTGCTCAGAAATAAAATGAGCGGTAAACTGCTAGCCCGCGTGGAGCCATAACAGACTTATATGCAAAAAAATGCAATACAAAAAAAAACAAGCGTCAAAGCAAAGATCAGAGGGGGAGGGGGGGGGGGCGGTGGCGGTGGCGCCTTCACGGAAGCGCAGGCGACGGGCTTCACTGGTGTTACATGAGAGCGAAACAAGAAACCAAGCACCAAGCAAAAGATACGAAGGGAGCGGGAAAGAAAGAAACCGCCATGCGCGGCTCCTCATCATCCTTCTTTACTTACTTTTTTTTTGTTTTACGACGGCATGGAGAATGCACGCGCGTGCACAGACTGAGATCTGGGAGCGGGGGGCGACTCACAACTCGCAGAACTCTGATAACTCGTTCACTCGCACGCCGCCGAAAGATGATCAGTTGTTGTTTTCTTATAGTTCGAGGAGCGTTGTTTAGCTGGTGGCCAACCCTGCTGCCTTCCACGTTCATCCGCGCGCACTCCTTTGAAGTGCGAAATCTGGGTTTGCTTCGGCATTAAAACAAAGCGAGATTCACTTCTTCCTTCTCCTCTTGCGCTTTGCTCCGACGCTTGTTTTTTTTTTTTTTTTATACTGCATTTTTACGTGCAAGTCCACCTTCTACTTGGTCTTTGTTCCGATGCTTGTTTTCTGTGTTATATGTTTTACATTCAACTGGGTTAGGGTTACAAGCAAGCTAGCGGATGCCCGCTCATTTCCTTTGACTTTAGTCTCTGCATACCTTGTTTCACCTTGCGATGGACCGCTGCGGAGCCTACGAGTCACCCCAGGCAATCCAGCATCGTGAGCTTAGCAAAACCAGTGCTTTTTTGTGGCATTTAGCATTTTTTTGCAATTGTCTATGCGTTTGATAATGTCAGCTTTATGCGGCTTATGCCGGCAACATTCACAATGTAGTGTCAAGCAGGGACCCTGGAACCGGGGGGGGGGGGGGGGGGCAACGGGGGCTTGAGCACCCGCTGTCATTTTCCAGGGGGTGCTGGGTAATATGCTGTGCCCCCGTGCATTTGGCTCAAGGCCTCCCTCTGCCCCAGGGCCGAATTAAGATACGGGCTAATGGGGCTGCAATGCTAATTCCCGAAATTCTAAAAAAAAAAAAAAAAAATATGCTAGTCGTTTTTAGTTTAGAACAGCTCAGACCTAAAGGCGGAACAAAACTCAGAGGAGCCTCTGGGCCCTGGTTTTCTGACGTCGTGCCATCCCCCCCCCCCCTTTTTTTTTTTCTTCGACGGGGTAGCTGGTGTTTGTGAGCTCGTTGTAAACAACTGTGCAAGAGCAACAAAATGTAAGCGTTGCCTCCCACCCTCCTTGTCTTAGGGAGCAAAGCTGTCGACGTTGGCGGTCCCTTTGAGGTCTCTTCTAATTGAAACCATACGGAAGGACAGTCACGGAGTTCTCTATTCTACTGGGTCACCCTCGACGCGTTGTACTGACAATCGTTGGTTGGAAGGCAAGCGAGTGTTGCCGAAGGCTACACGAGCAACATACATGCTACAGATTATTTTTTGTATATGTTTGGTCTTTTAACGTAGTTCCACATGGAAAGTTTCCTCCGAAACGACAGGTTTAAAAAAAGAAAAAAGAAATATCGGTGAACCTCCCGAAGCATTCTTTTCTAACCACTAACAGGCGTTTCAAGGAGCCGGCTCTTGAGATGTCCCCCAAAAGTTTTCGAGAGGCAGTGACCTTCCTTTTTTCTTTTTTTGAACCTATATTCGTTCTTCTTTATTTTTGACTATTAGCCCCGTGCGCGACCGAAAGCGTCGCTGTGGTCGGCCTTCCACGATTGGCCAAACGCTGACTATGACGTCGGAAAGGGGATTTATCATCGACGGAAA
Source organism: Ixodes persulcatus (assembly GCA_013358835.2). Classification (NCBI taxonomy): domain Eukaryota; kingdom Metazoa; phylum Arthropoda; class Arachnida; order Ixodida; family Ixodidae; genus Ixodes; species Ixodes persulcatus. The sequence continues at coordinate 373,811 of JABSTQ010009386.1, read as the reverse complement.
TAAGAGGAATGAAAGAACTTTAATTTTGACGGTGTTGGCAGTGTTCCTTTGAGAGCGCAATGATTTCAAGCTTCCACCATGCTAATAACAAACACCATCGAACTTGTTGTTTGCAAGGTAATGACGTCACAAGGGGGAACCGCAGGAGGGCGCCACCAAAACTTCTCGCCGCTAATACGTGTCGCTGGAATAGTTTTTTATCCTAGCAATCGTCACGCAGCAAGACCCAACTAAGTCAAAAACCCGATTTTCTTTCAAGCGTTTCGCCTGCGTGCACTGCGAATAAATGTAAGAAAATGAGACGTCATTTCCCCATAACTTGGCAAACGAAGAAAACTAAAGCTCCCGTGAGCCAATGAGAGTGTGCTTTGCTCCGCGACTGATTCCCTCACAGCAGCTCTGACCTTTGAAGTTTGCCAATTACGGTGAAACGGAGTACAGACAAAACAAACAGGAAACGAGCTGCCAGCATACGCTAGTCATACTTCCAACAAAAAAAGGGCGGCGGAGAAAAGCTCACCGGACATAAGCTCACCGGAGAAAAGCTCACCGCAAAACCCCGGCAGATGCGGAGAAAAGCTCACCGGCCTTTGAGCGGATGCGGAGAAAAGCTCACCCATTTTTTTTTTTAACTTAGCGGATTCTGCGTCAAACGTGGCAATTTAACACAATTCGCATTCGTCACTTCATTAAACATATGTCCTCGTTTTTGTAATATTCTTGAAGTTCATTGGGCATATTTACTAATTCCTCAAAAATTTGTAATCCCCCATTCTGTATTGAAATAAAGCCACAAGTATAAAATCAGAACATCGTACACCGGTAAAAAAGACAACAATTTATTGACAGCTGACAGTGCGCCGTCGGTAACTCAGTCAGATAAAGAGGTTTGTTCTTTGCGAGCTAATATGAAGAGCGGTGTGTGAACCGTTTCAGCTCCAAATATTGTGTACTGCCTAAAGATAAGTAGGTGTTTGTTGATGTAATCAGTGTCCGCTACGCTGTTTTCTTTCTGTTAATTTCACTAACAAAACTTTAGTTGCGAGAACAGATTCGTCCTGACGTGTTTGTAGTTTTCACTCTGTCGTCGTTATTTGAGCGGTTTTCATCATGTATAACGTTTACCAACTCGCCCTATCCGCTACCTTACAGAAGTCTACTTCTTATATAGGTCACGAGTAACAACGGTGCCAGTGTGCAGCTCTGAAGGTCATGGGTGGCTCACCGTAGAAGGGGCACTATCACAAAAAGGCAACGTGTGGAAAAACCAGAACGAACGGCTGGAAAACGTGCATGTCCGTGGAAGAAAGAAGCCTCGATATCCTACTGACTGTTTTATCATGTTTTCAAAAGTTAACAAAAGCTTCAAAGAGAATTTCAGGCACCACGTTGTTGCGCATGCACTTTCGGATATTCGGCATTTACAGTATTGATTTTTAGGTTTTAGGCAGACATTATGTTCAACTTTTTCCTGTTCTTCAAGTTCATAAAGTTTTCAGTTAGGCTTTCGTTGTATTATTTTGAGAGCAGTATACCCAATAAGCTTAACAAATATTACAAGAAAGAAGATTTTCTTTTTTACAAAGCTGACGAATTTTAATAATAATAAATTGATATGTTAGCATGATCCAACAGCCTACATATAAATAAAAGAAAAAAAAAATCGGTGAGCTTTTCTCCGCATCCGCCGGTTTTGCGGTGAGCTATTCTCCAGTGAGCTTATCTCCGGTGAGCTTTTCTCCGGTGAGCTTTGCTCCGGTGAGCTTTTCTCCGGGATTCAGCTTCTCCCCAAGTTGGACGACATTTATCGTGAATCTTTATAGCTGCGAAGCTCTAAGTAACGCGTACTCAAGATTTTTTTTTTCGCGAGTTTATGATTTTTACAATGCCCTGCAAGCAAAAAAAGATGAAAAAAACAACAACCGGCGTTTTCTCGAAATGGTGAAGTCATTCCGAGGGGGTTTAAAAGAACTCGTAAAGAAAACGCCGCAGCTCCGCATGCGCGCCTCCTGCATGGTCTGCATAGTTCAAGGTCTTGTGCCGGATTACGGAGCGCTATCCGGGTGCTTAGCGGGCGGCGGAAACGGTCTATTGAAACTCCTCAATGTGCGAAAGGAAACGGTGCGATCGATGCTGCATAGCATATTTTTTTTTTTTTTGTGGACATTAAGAAAAAGTATTTGTCTTCACTTCGCACTGCACCTTTTAGCACGGAAGTTCCTATTTGGTTATGATGTCTCTACTTTCTTCAAAAAACGAAAAATATAGTTATTTAAATTACCGAATTATAAAAACGTCGAAATTGCATAATTGCCTCAGTACTTGCATCGAATTTTGCTCGCATAGTGAGTAAGATCAGTTCAAAACATACCCGAAACGAAAAGGTGGTATGTGTATTTTCTGAGGTGCTACTTTCTTAGGGGATCCGCACGTTTCGGTCTTTTCGGTGCACGGACGTTTCGGTGCACGGACTTTTCGGTGTGGGACTTTTGGGTGCGCAGACTTTTCGGTGCACGGACATTTCGGTGCACGATCATTCAAAATCTCGAGATTGTTTTTTTTTTTTTTTTTTTTAAGGTAATAAGCATTATTTTGGGCAGAAGTGATTTTTTTTTTTCGCATTTTATAAATTTATTAAAAACCGGAAACCTCAATGTGCGAAGCTTCCACGGACGGTCGCTTACGAGGCTAGATAAAATATAAAACTGTTTCTTTTTTAGTCCACTAGCTAAATTACAGACGTCTATTAACCAAATGCTCATACCCGTAATGTATGTTTCCCTTTCTCTATATATACACCTGAGAGGTGGTGTTTTCTACTTAATCTGAAAAAAATAATTTTATTCTTTCCTATCTTTTTTTTTTTTTTAGATTCAAGGGGGGGGTGTCCAGCTGGGGAAATCCCTGGTGGGGGCGCTCGCGCGCTCAAGCGGGAGGGGGGCGTGAAAGCATCGCATATCCCGCTATAAGAGTTATTAGGCCAACTCTGCCCAGCGGCAGTCGTCGCTGGGAACCCGAAAGATAATAAACGCTTGTCTTGTTGAACTGGATTCCGGGTGTCGTACCTCCCTACGGGCAGCAACAAGGCCAAACCGCTGCACCTTCTGCGGTAACGTTTTGTGTTCGATGCTGAAGTGACGTTTGGGAAAGGAATTGTTGTTCTCAATCCGTGTTGACATTCGTAGTACCGCCACCTCGGAATAAAAGGTACATACTCCAAAACTTAATAGTACGTATTCAAGGGTGATTCAAACCGTGTTTATTTGAGCTGCACGTCAAAGAAAGCAGCAAATTTAATCGACGAGTGTCTGACTGCGACGAGAGCGTACGCGACCACCGCACAAAACTTCAAACACTACAAGGCAGGCACGTAGCCAGGGGGGGAAGGGCACGGGACCCGGGCGCCCCCCGAAATCTTCGATTTTTCAGGGACCTCCTCTCCCCCTCCCCCTCATACAGCATTTTGTCATGGGCGACCCGCACCGCACCCCCCCCCCCCCCCCCCCCCCCCTCGAAACAAAATCCTGGCTACGTGCCTGCTGCAAGGAGATGACCAAGGGATCAGACCTACCTCCTAACCGGAAAATCTAGGTCAAGGTTCAAGCTATTTATACGGAAAAGGTTCAATTCCATTTCTCATAGCAGTGGGTCGTGGGCAATGAGTAACGCGAGCCATGCTTGTTGTTGAGCAGTGTTGCGGAATGGGCACCCCCATTCCATTCCAATTCCATTCCGGGGAATTAGAGTTTTCGATAATTCAATTCCTTTCAACTCCTAGGAATGGGAACACTGGGCCCATTCCCACTCCTGGAATGGCTGAATCGTTCCATTCCATTCCTATAATTCCTAAACGTAAAAAATGGCATTTGACAGCTACTTTGAGTTGCAGGGTTGGGTAGAAATACTCAAAAATGTATTTGGAAATTTTTGGAAATATTTGGAGTAGCTAAAATACTGATACTCAAATATATCTGTAAAAATATATTGCGATAGGTATCGGAAATACATTTTAAAAAGAGGCAAAAAGTCTTTGGAAATACAAATACAGGAATACATTTTAGGGAGGGCAGAAATACAAATACTGATAATGCAATAAATTTTTCAAATTTCTTTGAGACGCCAACTGAGATGAGGCTTGAACTTTGAAGTGGAAGTTTTTTATCCCGATATTACTTTCCCGCAGGCTTAGCACTTCGCCTTGAAGGCAGTGATTCCGGACGAAGAGGAGTCTTCAATGGGCTCAAAAAACGTTCCATCAAGCATTGACCGCGGTCCCTTCCCTGACATCCTGTCTGTCTGACGAGTTAGGTGAAAAGACTTCGACCTCTAAATAAATTTCATGTCACTATAAATTCAAACAAAACATCACCACTCCCCTGTCCAATTAGGGCGCCCCTGTCAACATTGATCACATAACGTCATGGTAGAATGAACTAGTATTCTTGTATCTGTAGGTGTTGCCTTGAACATGAAACATTACCCACGCTGCTGTATGAAAGGACAATACGTACTTTCGTTGTAAGAGGCCTCGTGGAAGATCGTGCAGGCAGTTGCACTTGGAATTTTTGAGAATAGTGGACGACCTGAAGCATCCTGGAGCACATGTCTTATCTTCTTTTACGGTCGAAAAATCGATACGGTGGAATCCCTGTTGTGACGGTCCTTCCTGCCGACCTTCCGCCTCCAACGCATGAATGGCAGTCCTCAAGTGAAGCATCATCCAAACAGAGACCTCGTGGATTGATACCTGAGATGCCGGCACAGGTGCGACCTCTCCGAGAAATAGCGGGCTCGAGACGAGTAACCAGGTGTACAAAGTCTGGGTCGGCACAGCGAGGCCAAGTCTGGCCTCCTTCCTCGTTATCGGATCACCAGACTAGCGGGTCACGTTCACGTCGACTGATGACGTATTCTTGAGCCGTGCAATATTACGGGCGCAAACACATTCGGATATGTGTTGAACTTCACTGCGTGAGTGGCCCTGAGTAATCCCACTATTTCAAGTCAACCACCGCCAGACTCGTGTTGCAACGGACTGTGACTCAGCTACTCGGCCACAGGCCAAGCAACACTTTCTTTGATTTCCTGTTTCTCAAGGCTCTAACTAATTAGCAGCGGGCATTGGATTCCGGTAAACAATGACTTATGAAATCCCTACCTAGGGACCTGCGGTAGAAGATGCTCCAACTCAACTCAACTGACACGCTACCTGTTTCGAGTTCCGACTCAACATTTCTCAGAAGAGAAAAATAATTTGGAAAATCGGAAGGAACCTTGGTCAGCATAGTCACAATGCATCAGCATCCCCTTGACCCTAGTGCCCTCAGAAGTAAAAAAAAAAAAAAAGGCGTTCGGATTTGTATTTTGTTATTCAGGGGGGGGGGGGGGGGGGGGGTGCATTTCTCAAGAAATGTAACGAAATACATTTCATCCTGATTGTATCGCGATAACAAGAAACATTACCAATGTATTTCGATACAGGAATACAGATACTGGTGAAAAAAATGTATTGCGATACAGAACTACAGTTACGAAATGTATTGCTGAAATACTATCGCATACGAATGTATCGCGATACTGCCCAACCCTGTTGTGCTGCCGGCAGAAGCAGCATAAAGGTGGCATTATCAAACGCATAGACAATTGCAAAAAAAAATGCTAAATGCCTAAAAAAAAGCACTGAATTTACTAAGCTCACGGTGCTGGATTGCCTGGGGTGACTCGTAGCGTCCGCAGCGGTTCATCGCAAGGTGAAACAAAGAATGCAGAGACTAAAGTCAAAGGAAATGAGCGGGAATCCGCTAGCTTGCTTGTAACCCTAACCCACTTGAATGTAAAACATATAACACAGAAAACAAGCATCGGAACAAAGACCAAGTAAAAGGCGGACTTACACGTAAAAATGCAGTATAAAGAAACAAGCGGCGGAGCAAAGCGCAAGAGGAGAAGAGGGAAGTGAATTTCGCTTTGTTTTAATGCCGAAGCAAACCCAGATTTCGCACTTCAAAGGAGTGCGCGCGAATGAACGTGGAAGGCAGCAGGGTTGGCCACCTGCTAAACAACGAAAGCAATAACTGATCATCTTTCGGCGGTGCGCGAGTCAACAAGTTATCGGAGCTCTGCGAGTTATGATTCGCCCCCCGCTCCCAGATCTCAGTCGGTGCGCGCTCGTGCTTTCTCCATGCCGTCACAAAAAAAAAAAAAAAAAAAAAAAAAATTAAATGAATAGAAAAAAATAAAGAACTGGGTCCATTCCATTCCCATTCCATTCCGGGCAAAAGGCCTCTAATTCCATTCCCATTCCATTCCCCTCAACGTTGCCGCCATTCCATTCCCATTCCATTCCGGGGTCGCGAAAATGTGGAATGATTCCGGAATCATTCCAACTCCGGAGTGGCAACTCCGCAACACTGTTGTTGAGTACGGCTACGCTTGGCCATTCTTGTTGTTGGGTACGGCTACGGCCGCTGAAGTGGGTGGGATTGTTGTTGTTTCTGAAATCCTTAGATCGAGCCACCTTCACCGAGCATTCTAGTTTAGAGTACGTATATATTTGCTTTAGCTGCTACAAGTCGAGAAGTGCGCGAAGCTAGAGCACGTTGAAGAGCACCCGTTGGTCGCCACAGCAAAGTATAGCAGTGTTGACGTCCCATAAAGCTATCGTGCGATTCGATACTAACCTACACAAAGTGTCCGATCGTTTTGCATGGCGATTTCGAATTTCGTTCGTAGGTTTCGTCGTACGCACGTTTTGCGTACAGAGAGTCGGTTGAAGTCAAGAAGGTAGCAGCAAATGCCCCTCAATAAAAATCTTGCACTCCTCCGCCACTGTTTCCGTGACGTCCCAACCTGCGCGAGCTAACGCTGTTCTTGCAAACGAATATCTTCAACATGAACTGCCGGGCAGATTTTTTACGACTCCAGCCTCTTGCAGCAACTATTTTGCTCTTTACCTTGGTTTTACATTTACCCGAGCGTACTTCGCTAACTCGCAACCGCGTCCACTTTTATTCGCAATAATTTCTGCGCGACAGCGTAAGAATCTAGCGATGGTATACTGCTACCGAAATGCTCTATGCGGGCGTAAGGCTTAGCAGCATACGCCGGACACCGTTTGCTTCTTTGTCTGCCTCTGATTGCGTCTCAACATAGTGACGGTGTCGGCTTTTCTTCGCAGTTGTTTCCGTGGAGCGACTTTAAAATGCAACGGTCACCAAAATGAAGTGGGCTGTGTGGAATGGGCATGAGAACCGCCAACACATCGCCACGGAAATGCCATGGCAACGAGGGTTGTTTGCCCCAAAAATCAATTTGACGAGCTTCCCATTGGTTGAAAAGAGTTTGTGACCACGCCTACTTCCGTTACATTTCGCTCTATGTATGGAGAATACGGACGCCACCTGATTACCGGCGTAGTGCAGGCCAGCATGAGAAACAAATCGTACGCCGTCGAGGTAAGTCGTTTGTTATTAGGGAGTTGTAGTAGATCGTTTTTCTCTTCCGCTACGGTATCCCCGAAGAAAACGCCGCAGCTGCGCATGCGCGCCGCCAGCCTTCTCTGCATAGTTCAAGGTCTTGTGGCGGATTACTGAGCACTATCCGGGTGCTTAGCGGGCTGCGGGAACGGTCTACTACAATTCCCTATTTTATTCTTGAGGTTGTCATTTCGCAGTATTTTGCTTTTTTTTTTTTCCTTGGTACTTCAAATTCCGTTGATGTGCTTTTTTGGTGAATATCTCCATCGAACCCGCGATGCGAGTACAATCTGTAATAAACTCACCTTATATTTTTTATCCAGTTCTTTCGCGTTTTGGGGTCTTGTGGAAATCTGGATAAACTGGAAGAATCTTTCTACACGCGGTGGTTAAAACCAGGTACGAACACTCCCATAGTGCGAGTCCGCAAACAAAATTTGGGATCTCAACCGATCGCCTGAAGTGCTTTTCTCACGGGTGCAATGCACTTTTAGCAGACGATGATCTCGATCGACGCCCGGACCTTCGATAAACCATATTTTGCATCGCACCCACTATGAACTCGTATAAGTGTCTGAAACTAATTATATTTCAAACAAATTCCATATCAGAATATCGTCTTTATTCACTTGATTCAGAAGCCGGCGCCGGCTTGGCCGGCGGGCGTGTGGCAGACGGCATACTACTTGCATTCGTCGAATGCTGCAGGCATGTTGAGGACCGGAAGTCGCAGTCGTAAATATTTCAGAAACAAGCGATTGCCGGCACACTTCTGTAGAAACATATATGACATCCAAGCTTTCTATATCTGTGATTTTTAGAAGTTTAAATCCTACTCCTGATTTTTGAACGGTCGGGCTTTTGTAGCGAAACCTAGCCACATGTATTTGTCATAACATCGACCCCTAGCAACGGTTTGTTTGGACCCATGACGTCCCACTTACGGAGTCAATTGTAGTTCTAAATGTCATAAAAGATTTTATCAGAGTTTAATTATTTCTCATCGACATTTGAAGCACCGTGACTGGAAGCACAAAAAAGTGCTACGTTTGATATAGAATATATATAAAAAAAGAAATTACACAATATTACATTTTTTTCTGCATACTACATCTGTAGCTAATTTCATTGCCCTAGCGCATGTCATTAAAAACAAATTTGTGCTGAAAAATTACAATTTTAGGAACTGCTCTATTGGAACCGTGTTATCTTTAATAGAATCTTCATGAAACATGAACCAGCGGAGCAAGTGAGCTCGGTCCGGGCCATCATATTCGCAACGCTACAAATGCGCATGAGCAGTATAAACCAATACATACATAATATCAAATGAAAGAGGATTACTTTGCCTTTCGAACGACATCGATCCCACAAAACAGTATTCAAAAGAAGATGAGTAATGACCTGCCAAAAAGTGCCTAAACTGCCACAATCAGTGGGACCGTGGCCTAGGTACGCAAGGAGTTTAAGATCGTTTCCCGTGTTCCGAAAACAACACCTCAGTGGACACACGTTGAAGAAAATCGAATCGAACATACTCACTTGTGTGGTGTGTGCTACCATGACCGTAATTATGGGCACGAAATGTGTCTGTACCGAACAGCACGTACGGCATCGATCTCTGGCGGCGATGAAAACATGTGCTTGTATTTCCACGTGCACCAAGAATGCCTATTTTGGTCGTAATCCGGAACCGAAACCAATTTTCCCGCGATGTCTGGCTACCGAGATGTTTATCACCATCCGTGTGCGGGTGAAAAATTGAACATTTGTTCACAAAACTCCCCCAGCAGACCTCTGTCTGCCCAATAAGCATCAGAGAAAGCTAAGCATAGTGACTTTAGCCGAGGCCTGGGCAACATGATCATGTTTAACATTTACCTACGTCAGCTAACTTGCCCCGTCGTATTTTGTTCGAGACAGCTCTCTCTCGTTCTCGACGCCCTCACCAAGGCTAATATCTGATCCACCTGTAATGACGATCGAAATCGAAATTGTCCCACGAAAAGTTTTGCTGGATATTCCAACATACTAGTTTTAACCCGTACCCTTTCAGTGGTTCACGCATAACACCATGCCAAACGGATCAAGCTTTTGCTCGGACAGCATCATCATTTTCTTCAGTGTAAACGGTTATAAGAATTGAATGATCGCAACCAGCTGCTTTGTAGTCTGTAGACTGCTGGTTGCGGAAATTTACGCCGTCTGTAACTATCTCTACGACAGCCGAGTTGCTTGAAGTCATCGCAACTATAACTACAGGTTTCAGCGACCAACGTTTGTAGATAAACGTTGGTAGCGACTGCACTCTCCCATTCCGACCCATCACACCGAACAGAAAGGCGCTAGTTTCGGTTTGAGGTCGGTACCTCTTCTACAACATAGATGGCGGCAGCATCAGTTTTCTGCACTCGGTGCATTTGGCGGGTTCGTTTGAGTCCAGTTCTCCGTGCAACACTTTGCGAGTGCGATGAAATCTGGGAGAGAACTCGAACGGTGCGAGTGCGTGTGAAGCGAACTCGCTAAACAAAACGGAACATTTTATTTTTACTATGATATTATATCACAATATTATTTTGTGCACTTTGTAGAATTTAGTGAATTTAATATCAGGAATAGGGGTGTCGCGAACCGGCCGAGGTTCGAATTCGACCATGTTCGACTTTTTCGAACTTTTAATGGAAAATTCGACGAACCTTGTATCGAGGTTCGACTCGTGTGCGCATGCGCGACAGGCTGGCCAGTTGGCTTCGGATTGGATAATGATGCCTAAGGGTTGAATTAAGGGCAGCGCTGATTGGTTATTTCAGTTAATAGAGTACAAAAAATTAAGTTATTAACTTCTTCAGTGATTAGAATTGGTTTCTTTTAATTGCAACTGTTTATAAATTAAAATAACCCTTTGCATAAAAAAAATTTCTCCAAACGTAGACATGCTTGTATTAAAGCCTGGCCACACTGTCCACAAAGTCGAACCGGTCGAATCTGGGGAAAAGTTCGAAGGTTCGTCGAACCGGTTCGACCCAGTCGAACCCCAAAAGTTCGACCTAAAAATCTGGTTCGATAAAAGTTCGCGACACCCCTAGTCTAGAGCACTATATAGCTCCTTCGGAGCAGAGTAGCGCAATCCTGAACGCCATCTCTTGGCGACTAGCGGCGAACACCCGGAGGTTCCAACTCCGGTCAGAAATGCATGGGGAACGTGAGAAAATCGTTGTTTCTTCAATATTGTGGAGATGTACGGAACGACAATAGTTTTTGACATAATAAAGGAACATTTTAGAATAATTTGCGCTGAGTTGTGTGCCAAATAAGGACGTATTTTTTTTTTTAAAAATTGCATGAGCGGCATCATGCAGCAGACGACGCGGCGACGTCACAGCGTTCACGTGATCCGCTCCAGCCAACCCAAAAAGCCCATCTCCGCTGCGAGCAAGAATCGTCTGCTTCAAACGCCATTGCCTTGGAAATTGCCTTCTCAAAATTTGCACACGGATCCGATATTATTAAAACTTTGATAAAGTGTTTAGTGCTTTACTAACTTCACGACAGACTAGTTTTGAAAAGTGTGAACTCGCCGTTTATTTTTTAATCAGCCGTGTTGCGTCGATCTCCATGTATTCTCCCATAGGGCGGGCCGCCTCCTGGAACCCTGAGTACCACGTGACTCGCGCCGAGCTGCTCTGTCGGCCATGTTGTCGGCAAAACACGCGGATCAAAGGATTGCGCTACTCTGCTCCGTAGGAGCTATATAGTGCTCTAAACCGGTCGAACCTGGTGAAAAGTTCGGAGGTTCGTCGAACCGGTTCGACCCAGTCGAACCCCGAAAGTTCGACCTAAAAATCGGGTACGACAAAAGTTCGCGACACCCCTAATCAGGAACAGTTGAAAGGTTGAAACACTCATGAACGTGATCTGACAACCATGGCAACGCTCCGAGTCTTTTTAGACTTCGGCTAGGTGGCGCAAGCTACCGCCCGTTACAAAGGGTATAGCCATTACTATTTATCTATCCATCCTTTCCAAACTTTTTTGAATCGCTTGAGATTCGGCTACTCTTCCGAATCTTTCCGAAACTTCAGATTCGGCCAATTCGGCTCCGAATCTCGATTCGGGTAAAGATTCGTCCCATCGCTACTAGGGGTGTCGCGAACCGGCCGAGGTTCGAGTTCGACCAGGTTCGACTTTTTCGAACTTTTAGTGGAAAATTCGACGAACCTTGTATTGAGGTTCGACTCGTGTGCGCATGCGCGACAGGCTGGCCAGTTGGCTTTGGATTGGATGGTGATGGCTAAGGGATGAATTAAGGGCAGCGCTGATTGGTTATTTCAGTTAATACAGTGCCAAAAAATTAATTTATTAACTTCTTCAGTGATTAGAATTAGTTTCTTTTAATTGCAACTGTTTATAAAATAAAATAACTCTTTTCATAAAAAAAAATTCGCCAAACCTAGACATGCTTGTATCAAGGTCTGGCCACACTGTCCACAAAGTCGAACCGGTCGAATCTGGTGAAAAGTTCGAAGGTTCGTCGAACCGGTTCGACCCAGTCGAACCCCGAAAGTTCGACCTAAAAATCTGGTTCGACAAAAGTTCGCGACACCCCTAATCGCTACTAATCAATACCTTTTAGCACCAGTGTTGCCACTCCTACTGATTTATCAGTAGATCTACTGATTTTTTTATAATTCTGCTGATTCAGTGATAATACCCCAGAATCTACTGATTTTTCTCCTTTTTGCCTACATGTGGTTCAAAACTACTACTATTTGCTCCAAGGAGCGCCCACGAGTAATTTCGGCGCACTTCGGCGGGTCATTTCACGTGCGTGTGGGTGTGTGTGTGTGTGTAGGCGTTGTAAAAGGAAATGAGGGGGGAAAGTGAGAACCAATAGTGTACGCGCACAGGTGACAACACAATGCAGGGGATAGTTAAACCAAACACGGGTGGATTGGTGTACAAAATGGGAAAGGGGAAGGAGGCTTGTCAAAGCTAAAGTCACTACAGATCAACGACACGGTCGGCCATCTGAGAGGGCGCACCTCGCTTCGCGCCATTCATGCCGTGCCGTATGCATCGTGGTTTGAGCGATTTTAATTTGCTGTTAACTTCCAAAATAACTCGAAGTTTGCCACCACGATTTTTTCTCCGTGTTACTACATTACCTGAGGTCTATGTCAGCACAAGTTTTCGACCAGTCAAAAAAACATTGGAGGGCCCTTCCCTTTAAAACACCTCGGGATATGGGGACTTTGAAGAAAAATTCCGGCAACAAATTTTACACTCAATGAACAAGAAGTGTGAAACTACTTGATTGGGCAGACCGCTGAGCGATAAATACTAATCCTGTAGTTGTTGCGCGGCAGCTGACTTCCAGAAATTACAGGAAGAGGTCTTTTTTCACTGCTCCCTTTTGTTTTTGTGGCATTTTTCACATGTGCTGTGCAAATAATCAATGCAATAACCGTAAAACACAAGCAAGCTAATAGAAAAAACAGACTACCGAAATTTAGAAATCTACTGATTTTTGCTGATTTTTCAAGCTGAAATCTACTACTCTTTTCTGGGGAGCTGTGGCAACACTGTTTATAGGCACCAGATCAGTGTTGCCAGGTCTACTGATTTACCAGTAGATCTACTGATTTCGTTCCGGGTCTACTGATTCACTGAAATAAAAGAAAATCTACTGACTTTTTTTAGTAAACATATTAAAATTTATTATTTGGCCCCTTCAGTTCCCAGCGTCGCCCATCAAAGGAAACTCATATTCTCCCAGAATTGAAGCACTGGCTCTATGGCTCAGAAGCCCGTCGACGGTGACATCCGGGCCAGAGCCATATATGGGAAGAGTTTGGCCAGTCTATGATTTCGCCGCCGTAACGTCCCTCTCCCGAGTGAGCCAATCAGCCCGCGGCGCAGAGCGAGAGGCGTGAGAGCATGAGCCTGAAGTCTCGGCTGCTCCGAGCTGAGATTAGAGGGCCGCCATTTTCATTCATTCGCCCGGCGGAATGCATGGGATGGACATCCAAATTTCAGTCCTTTACTTTTATTTGGCAGGCCCTGGCAAGAAAATTATATAATGTTATTCCTCGGTGGCTTAAAAAGCTAACTACTTAAGTTTGTCTACATTTGAACGCAAACTTTGGATCAGGCGAAAACCGAGTAATTCACGTATACCTAACTAAAGTTTACCTGTTTTATGAAAGACAAAAACAACACAATAACTGTTTTTTTTTTATCAGCATTGATTAGTGTTGCGACTTCAAGGATTATTCTTTGAAATCAAGACTCAGCCGCTTTTGGGATCAACAGATGAGTGCAACAGTGCGACATTCACCTGTCGCTATTATTGGAACGAAACCAAAACAAGACGTTCCGGCAAGTGCGCGCGTACATGTCCAATGAAAGTCCTCTGCAAGCTGCCATCTTTCCTTACTGGGCTGTGGAAGGTTTTTGACGCAACGCTGTTGGCGCGGAGCACTGTTGAGGCTATGCGTCGTCTGCTACGGGCTTATTTCTTTTTCGGTCTTGTTTTTTTTTTTCATTTTTATTTGTGTATATTACCATGGTATTTATTACTCTATACTATTTCTTCGAAGTGTGATTTAATGGAAATAGGAAAACATGGCAAAATAGATCTCGTAGAATCTACTGATTTTTGTGCAAATCTACTGACTTTTTGGGGATCAATCTGCTGACTTTTTTTTTCTCTGTCTGGCAACACTGCCAGACTTGTAGGCGCGCCAGCGCGCGGGCGCGCTTTGGGATCGTGGACGGTCTGATAGCCTTATTTGTGAGTTTCTCGTGTGTGTCCTTTTTTGCATGATCTTTATTTTCATCGAATGCTGAACTGTCTCCGCTCGTTTCTGTCGACGCTGTGTAATGCTCGTAAAACGCGTGGAACGCTTGAACGAGCCCTTGTTTACCCTTCTGGCAGTTACGGTTTTTCAGTTGTCGTTGCTGAGACTGCTTAAAGGGGCCCTGCAATCATATTTAAGCGTCTACCTTTTTTTGCGGTTTCCACGTCTCTTCGGGTTTGGGCAAGCCAGCGGGCACGGAAAAAGAGAAATATCAATGCGTCATATTTTAACCGGACGACGCGGAAACCTCCTCCACCGACGCGGGCGACCCGCGGTACCGAAAGCACGCAAAATGTGACGTCTTTTGTCCCGGGCTTACTACTGGTCAGAGCCGCTAAAAGCTTCTTTTTAGTCGAAATACAAAATATAAGTGGCGCGAACCGTTTCAATTATTGATAAAAGTAGTTTTTGTTCAGTATTTTAGATCAGAAAAGAAACGAATGCAGTTTATAAAGTACGGAAACAAGAATGACCCGTCAACATACCCGCCACCAAGCGGTGGAAAAGGCGGCGCACACTAGAAAGGAGTAGTGGGATCAGGCGCCGACACGAAAGGTCCCGGATGTATGCAGCGGTGCTGCGCTCGTATGGACAGGAGGATCCGACCGGCTCCGAGCGTTCCGAAGGCCTTCGGCGAGAAGCTTTGTCTGGCGGTTTGGCCGTTTCGCGGTATGGCAGCGCGAAGTGGCTCCCACTCTGAACTGATGTTTACCCCGTGTTTGCTGTCGTTTGTGGCCAATGAAGTGTCATGCCAAATTAGTGTTTAATCGCGCAACAAATGCAATGAGAGCTGCTCTGACTGCCCACTGCATACAGCCTATCCAGAATATGCTTTAGTGGCGCCCTCTCGCGCCGTCGACACGGAGTGCGGCAGCCGTGAGCGCTCCATGAGCGCTACCCATCCTCTAGTTAACGGCCACTCAAGCAACCAAGGACGTCATGAGAGAGGTCATTTTTTGCTTGTTTTTGCAATTTTAATTTGCCTGTAACTTTTAAAATAAAGCGAATGTCGAGGAAAGAAAAGTTTCACTAAGTTACTCCGTTCAGTGCGCTCCGGTTCGGTGCAAATTAAAAACCAGTAAAAAAGTCCTTGCAGGGCCCCTTTAAATGCATGCCGCTCACTTGGTACGATGGCGAGCAGTATCTTTACCAACTTTGTAAGCCTCAAGTCGTAGTTTTCAAGAATCGAGGCACTGTGTTTACGTCTGATGCAGCTCGTGAAAGCACGAGATTATCAAACTGCAAGCCTCCGGGTCGATGGGCCCTGGAAGGACTTTTTTGACTGGTTTTTAATTTGCACCGAACCTGAGTGCACTGAGCGTAGTGACATAATAAAACTTTTCTCGAATTTCGCCTTATTTTAAAAGTTATAGGCAAATTCAACTTACAAAAACAAGCAAAAAATAACCTCCTTCATGATGTCCTTGGTCGCTTGGGTGGCCGTGAACTAGAGGAGGGGTAGTGAGCTCAGCGAGCGCTCACGGCTGCTGCACTCCGTGTCGACTTCTCGAGAGGGCGCCACTAAAGCATGTTCTGGCTAGGCTGTATGAAGCGGGCAGCCAGGACGGCTCGCATTGCATTTGCTACGCGATGAAACACTAATTCGGCATGACACTTTATTGGCCACAAACGACAGCAAACACGGGGTAAACATCAGTTCAGAACAGGAGCCACTTTGCGCTGCCATACCGCTAAAGGGCCGAACCGCCAAAGGGCCAAACCGCAAGCCAAACCTGCTCGGAAGGCCTCTGTAACGCTCGGAACCGGTCGGATCCTCGAGCCCTTATACGACCGCAGCGCCGCCGCGTACATCCGGGACCTTTCTACGCTCGCCGCTCGTCGGTGCCTGATCCCACTACCCCTTTCCAGTATGTGCTGCCTTTTCCACCGCTTGGTGGCGGGCATGTTGACGGGTCATTTCTTGTTTCCGTATCTTATAACTAGGGTTGCGCGTTTTCGGTTTCTATTTTTTCAAAATTCGGCGTACTTTTTTCGGTGTTTATTTTAACATTCAAGTTTCGTTTTTTTTTTTGGCGTATATCTATGCCCACAAAAGTTTATCGGCTTTTTTCGGTGAATATAAAATAAACACCAACGGACACCGGATCAGATGATCCTTGTACGTAGCTCTGATATTTGTGATCACTCAATGAATAATGGCACAGATACATTGTAAAAGAAATGGACACTTTATTTGGCAAATGTGTGCAACTGTAAAAGAAACAAGAAAAAAAAAACTGAAGTACAAGCTAGTCAGATATGAAGCCTATACCCCAAAAAACATAGAACTTCACCATCTCTACATCAGGATTACGTGATCTTATTACACACACATGTACTTTCCGAGGTTCTCCTCGTTGATCCAGACTCTTTCTTTCCTGTTAATATGACACCGAACTTCGAGAATGCCCTCTCAACGCTAACACTGGACACTGGCAGGCTGAGGAGATGAAGCGCTGCCTGAGCCAAAATCGGACAATCAACCGATTGTGACCACCAAAAGAGACACAGTGCGACGTTTTGAAGTACAACACAACATGCAGAGCTTGCATCAAGTCAGTCTTCCTTACAACGAGTTTGAAAACACGCTCGTACATGGCGAAGTCATAGGGCATTTCGGACTTCACGTTCCGATCGATGATGCGCACATTAAACCAAAATGTTGTGGTGCCATTCGTGTATCCCATACATTCGGATACGTTTCAATAGACACTGTCGTTCCACCTTTTCGCCACGGCTCTGCAGTACGACTGGAAGGTCAAAGTGACCTTTTCCGGTTAAAACTGAATTTTAGAAAATGGATTCGACAAACTTTTATCGGTTTTTATCAATTTAAATAAAAAAAATGCCGAACCTAAAACTGACCTTTTTCGGTTAAAACCGAATTTCCGAAAATGGATTCAGCATACTTTTATCAATTTAAACCGAAAACTCCGAACCCTGCTTATAACCTGCATTTGTTTCTTTTCTGATCTAAAATACTGAACAAAAACTACTTTCATACATAATTGAAACGGTTTGTGCAACTTATATTTTGTATTTCGACTAAAAAGAAGCTTTTAGTGGAGGAGGTTTCTGCGTCGTCCGGTTAAAATATGATGCACTGATTTTTAGTTACTCTCCGTGCCCGCTGGCTTGCCCGAACCCCAAGAGACGTGGAAACCACCAAAAAAGTAGACGGTTAAATGTGATTGCAGGGCCCCTTTAAGCGAATTTTGTGAACTTTAGCGTGTAATAAATGGCAATTGTTCTAACTTTTCCGATAATGACGCCGCACCCCCCGGGCCCCGCCCCCCCCAAAAAAAATAATTCTGGACATTTTGAATGTTGTGAACAAGACTCAGAACTATGCAATTTCGAACTACGGCGTGCTTCGAAAGTCCAATCTCTTCCGTTCCGAACCACAAGTGATTCGCGACGTCTCCCGTGTATGCCATATTCGCGACTCCAGCAAAACGGACGCCACCAAGCGGGAAAACCGGGAACCAGCCGGTCCAGGTTGCTCCGCGCCCCTCCGCGTCTCGTCTCTGGTGGCTTTCGCGGACACGTGTTGTCGGCGCGGTGGCGAACAATGCAATTTGACGAAGGTCCGAAAATTTCTTAAGTTTGCCTGAGTGTTCATTAGTGTGGGGAAGCCTCAGTAGATTGTTTCCTTCCAACACGTGTTTGAAAGCCCGTTTACTCCACAACACACGGACGCGTGCTTTCGATTTCTTGGATGGGGAGGAATCACGGAAAAACATTTTGATTTCTTGTCTATCTCGAATCACATTCAAAATAACGACTACTTGGTAACTGATAAGTGGTTTCTTTATAAGGATGTAGAACAGTGGACTGAGGACGACAGACGAGGTGTTTCACTAGAGGGAACACCAATGTTGCAGTCAAGTGAATGCGAAGGTTCGATAGCTGCTTTTCTTGAGTTTGGTTGTGTTCGATTAGCTTCAAGTTTGAGCCGCCCACGCCGGTCGGTGCGTAGGCTATTCATCTTGGCTGTTTTTCGCCGAAAAAGCCACTGAACCACACTGAAGGAGTTGGGCTGATTTCGCAATTACTTGATTCAGGAAAACCTGCTCGCTGCATATGATTAATGAGGGAAATTATCTGCTTTCCAAAGGTGGTGGACGCGTCTCGCAAAGTTAGAAGCTCTCACAGCATTATGATCTATCGCGCCTCCAATATTTATATTACACCCCCGTCGATGCCAGCAGCAATATATGTCTACATTGCTCAGGTTGACCGGCCACAAAAAATACTCATTTTCTCCGTTCAGGTTTCGAAGTCAAGTTCAATGCAGAGGGGGGGGTTTGCGTGAATCTTCGATGAAGGCTCTCTCCAGTTTGTCCGCACTCGTCTCCGTGCTGCCAGCTAGAACCATTTGGCTAAGTTTAAGAAGTATCTCTCTGTCTGTCAAATATACTTTTATTCAGCAGTTCACCTAATAGTTAGTCAACTAAGCTCATATTTCAACCCGGAGAATATACTAATATCGCTTTAGTGCATAGTAAGTCAAAATGACTTCTCGATTGCTACTAAGACCTGAATTGAAATATGAGTATCAGCTGCTTAGTAGGGCGCCAGCGGGTTAACATGCTCTTTGGCTCAAGAAGCGCTTGCTTAATTTTTTTAATTTTCCTGCAGCCTGTGTTGTTGACTGAGGAGACGACTGTAGCTGTTTCTTAAAGGCGTATACGCACAAAAGCGCGATTTCGCGGACAGATAAGTCGCATGGTCGAGGCATGCGAGTTAGCTGAAAATTACTCTTGGTGGAACAATTCTGTAGTCTTCGCCGCTTTCCTTAGATGATCAGAACTGATTAGGGTCTATTACCGTCTCTCCGGAGCCCATAGTTTCGGTTTTGAACGAAATCTCCGAAACGAAAGTTTGACGTAAAAAAAACAAAATGCACCGGGAAAAGAAAACTATGCTCTGCAATTTTATGTGCACCGGCTACATTCAACCGTCTCAGTTCAAATA
This sequence comes from Ixodes persulcatus, assembly GCA_013358835.2. Taxonomy (NCBI): domain Eukaryota; kingdom Metazoa; phylum Arthropoda; class Arachnida; order Ixodida; family Ixodidae; genus Ixodes; species Ixodes persulcatus. The sequence continues at coordinate 354,499 of JABSTQ010009386.1, read as the reverse complement.
CCTATAAAACTGGGCATTAAACAAAAGAAAATCTGTTAAATTGAATGCGCCACCCGTTCAGGCGGCCCGGCCGAGCCGACGCGACCTGGACTCAGCCGCCATGTTTGTTTGGTGGTGGCGCCCCCTATAGGTCGCTGGAGTCGCGAATAGTATAAAGAAAAATAACTTGCTGTTTTAGTATTGTACGTCTGTAGGTTATAAGACATGGGGTAGCATTTGCTGAGATTTACAGAGCCTTAGCAAACAAGAAACAATATGTTTTAGGAGAACCATTTCATTTCATATATTGGTTTGTTATAGCCACATTTTAAATTATTGAAAAGTGTGAGATATGTTTTGGTTGACTAGAAAAAATTGAAGCTATGCAGATGAATGAACCGTATTGATTGAATAGAATAATTCTTACGAAGGCGTCCAAAGGGGGGGGCAAAACTTTTGCCGGTGCCGGGATTCAAACTCCGGGTCTCCTGATTATTGGTTAGGCATGCAACCTTTGCACCACATTGCCTTTATGCATCACTAGCGTGACAAGTGACGTCACAAGACACCGGACCTCACTTATTCCTTTCGCCTCTAAGCTGACAGTGCGGTGGAAGCTATGCGCTTGCCGAACCAATCACCTGACCTCATTCATTGCGTGTGGGCATGCGCGAGAGAGCATAATCACGTGGCAAAAGTGTGGCTGGCCCAACGAGCATGCAGCTTCCACAGCACTGTCAGCTTAGGGGTGAACGGTGTGGGGGAAGCAATTTTTGTCCGAGTTTTGAGCGATGGTCTAATCTTCTAGGGGGAGAATGGGCTACACGAACACGACTCACACGACTGATCTCACACGTGAAACGCTCGTCACCCCACGGGTACTTTGAACGGCTCAGTTGCAACGCATTTGGCGCCACTACAACGCCACCAACGGCAAAGCTCATAACCACACCAGCCTTGCTCAGTCACGAATGCGGGGAATCTTTGTTTTTTGTTTGTGCCGGATATCCCATCAAGCATCGCACTCTCCGTGCGCTTCTCTTCGAGCGCTTGCTCGAGTGCACCGTTTGGAACGAAAAATATAGCCAGTCATTCAAAATACAAATGTGTGATTATCATTTACGGTTATTATCTGTCATGCTTAACTCATTTCCGAACGAAATTCGGATATTTCAAATTTCAATTTCTGCAAAAAAAAGTTGATTTTGAAAAATTACATAAATACATCCAACAACATCTAGAGAGTATTCCCAGAAAGTTTCATTAGTTTAGACTGCATAGTTAATTTTTAATAAATTATTTTCTGTCCATTGAAGCTAAAGAAAAGGTAGGGTTTGGAGCACTTTGAACGCATTTTTCTCCGTTCCACTTTTTGGTATAAATTCCATTTTAGTCAATCTATCGTTTGATAATGGCAATACAGGGAAGGCTCGTTCTTCACTTTTCCTAACTGAAATTTAATAAGGAGTGCGGCTATGGAATGCTTTTGTCACTTTACAGATGTCTTTTATAAAAAAATGTTGACATTTTGTTGAAGACACAGAAGGCCAAAAAGTTGACCAATTTTGCAGAAGAGAAAATGTATAGAAATAACTGACTTCTTAGAAAACCCTTTCCATAGCCGCACCCCCTAGGCATTCTGCTACATATCTAGCGAATACAAATCTTGAATATTGTGATAGTTTTCCGACGATAGGTTTACTAAACAATGTGGACGTGTTGCTGATAGAAGTTGTTCTAATTTCCTTCTCATTTACCCGACAGACCTAAAATTTTGTTATGCACCCTCTAGCGTGAACACGAGCCTACCCTGTAAATTTAATTAATCTTAAGCCAAGGGTTCAAAAGTTGACCCTCCTAGGGGGTGTGCCCCCTTAAGGCAATACTGTAGAAGCAGACACTTCAACTCTATCGTAACTTCTCTGCCAGGACATTGTTGCATGCATAAAGAAGTTCTGGCCAGATTCACGAAGAGCTTCTTAGATTACGACAACTTAGCTAAGAAGTTTGTGAGTTAAGACCATCGTAAGAGGAGAAATCGGTATTCACGAACACATCCATGACAAGAGGAAAGCGACGCTCTCATGCAGAAAAACTAGAACTTCCGGTGTACCGCTAGCTCCCGATCCCCATGAGAGTGTGCTGTTGCTATGGCGACGGCTTCTTCGGCAACACGAACAACCAATCGGAGAGCTCAGCATGGTTCGGAACAGTTCGGAGCACGTGGATTTTTAATAACAAACACATAAGTTAGGATGAGGGAGTTGTAAAGAATGAAAAATGTAGGATCCTCGATCGGTACCGCCTGTGTAGGCACAAGTGATTTAGAGCCAATATAACTGAATTGGATCTTGGGATCATAAGGAAATTTCATCAAAAGCCAGTCGGGAACTGAGCTAAGAAAAAACTGGGCCTCGTCAAAGGAACGACCTAGAAGGAACCGACAGGGAGAAAGGACCCCGCAGAGCCCGACACCAGCCCAACCCCGCGAAAGGGCACAAAAGGGCGACACCAGTGGGTTGACGATGGTCGAGGGCAGCAAATGAGCCGAACAACCATTGCCATAGTGATATTTCATTTTCCCCTTCTCCCAAGGAGGAACACCGGTAATGAAGGGGTCCCCCCCCTCAGTAGAGTGGGGAAATGACAAACACAGGCGGCCTTTCCGCCACCGCTTGTCTGGGATTCGTGTCCGTGCTGTGATATGTCAACGCTAAGGCCCGCTTCCGACGGGGCAACTTTTCCAGCAATTTTGAGGTTGCTGGCGGGTTGTTCCCTAGCTTTCCCTAGATCAACACGAATTGCTGAGATCGGGTCTGGCTCGAAACGGACGAGAACATCGGACAACTCGGAGCAGTTTGAAGCGGCAGCAGCCAATCAGGGACGTGATATTTTCACGTGACACCCCCGTGGTGGTGATGATGACAGCTAAAGACTTGGTTCTGGTTTGAAATGGATCGTTGTTGGAAATAAACTTTTTCAGAAAGATGAGTTAGTACTCTCAACGCCTTTCAAAGATATAAAAACACGTTTTTAGCGCGTAGCTGGGCGTCTCAATAATGCGAGAAAATTCAAAGTGAATGATGATGATAGCAAGTCGTAGCAATTCGGTTGCTGCGTGTGAACGCGGACGGCCTGTGTTGCTGGTGTTGCGACATAAAGTTGCTGGGTGAAATTGCTCCGTCTGAAGCGGGCCTAACGCAATTTCAACGGGCCTGAATGCCGAGGCCAGGATAACCGCCGTCATTGACTGCTACGAACTCGATCGCTATGAAGTCAACACAACTGTCAATGTTGCTAAAAGAAGGCGACCGTGCCACCCGTGTTGGGAGGCACTCACTTGATCGATTGGCGTTTTAGCGAGCGCCGATGTTTCACCAAATGACACTTTAGTGAATAGTCGGCTGCCGTGAAGCGGTCTTTACGGATGGGCCAATTGGGATAACATTTTTGTAGTAAGGTAAGCAGGGCGGGGGGGGTTAACACGCGCCCCCGTTATTCGCTACAACGTCGCTGTTCGCAAAAGCGTCATTCGCTTATGTGATATAGACCCAGAGCCGCCGTTAAAGAAGATACATTTGAACTACGAGTGTGTCAGCAAGAGCGACGTAAATACTTGTTCACACGTACTCGGAGCGGTCACGCACGTTTGATCGAAGTGTTGGATTTGCGCTGTTGGGCCGTATCTTGGTAAGCACTTCGGGACTGATCTTTTACGATTGCAACTTGATACTGACGTGACACTCAGCAAAGAAAGGTTGGACCGGCATCGCGTAGCTCCCACGAACTGTTATGGCTCGGCAATGCCGTACCGTTGTGTCAGAATAAAAATGGCATACTAATAACGGAGTGTACATACCGTGTTGCGAGGGTAATCCATACGGTGCTAATTTGAGCTCTATATCACACAAAACAAGGAGATAGACTCGATGATCAGGCCCACTCCAGACAGGGCAATTTCTCCCGGCAACTTGACATCGCAACACCAGCAACACGGGATGCCCGCTTTCACACGCAGCAACTATTGCTGCACTTTGCTATCATCATTAAAATTTAATTTCTCGCACTACTTACACACACAGTTATGCACTATAAATGTGTTTTAATACATTTAAATGGCATTGAGAATACTAACTACTTTCTGAAACGATCTATTTCCGAAAAACTATCGATTTCAAACCAGAACCAAGCCTTTAGTTGTCATCATCACCAGCACGGGTTATCACGTCAAAATATGGCATCCCTGATTGGCTGCTCTGCTTCAAACGTCTTCAAATTACTCAGAGTTGCTCGCTTGTTTCGAGCCAGACCTGATCTCAGCAATATGTGTTGATCTAGGGAACAACCCGCTAGCAACACCAAAATTGCTGAGAAAATTGCTCCGTCTGAAGCAGGCCTAAAGGGAAGAGATTGGTCAGCAATTAAGCTATTAACACAGGAAGGGTCCACAAGGGTCGTGCGGACATATTCCATTTAGCAAGCCAGCCGCTCGTGGGCAGACGGTCTTGGCCAAGAACCATCGGAGCAACGCTGCGTCGGAGCAGGTCGGAGTCCCTGCTAGGCCTATGTTCTGTCGAGCTCGCTTGGTCGGTGGGATCGTTGCCGTTGTAGCTTTTCCCGGGAGTTTGTGGATCCAGCATTCATGCTCGTCATGGTCGGTTTTAAGTACTTCTTTCTTTTTTTCTTGTTGCTTGAAGTCGGGACGCGCAAGAGCGTATAGAAAACTCAATGTCCATTGGTCGTTGCAACCAAGTAATTGAGCGACGCTGTTGACCATGTTGATTTGATCGTAAAAAGTGCATAAGACAGCTCTGGAGCTGTCAAAGGATTCCATCGTAACCTGCACAAAAGTTACAATATTTTTGTTTCACGAATATGAATTTGTTCTTTTGTTTTGTCGTGCACACACTTTTGGCGTAGGATTGTTTCGTGAATTTGGCCTGTTTATGATGCGCAATCATGCTGTACCAACTGTTTCTGTAACATAATTTGTTACCTTGGTGTGTCAGCATGCAAAAACTGTTATAGTTCTTACCTTCTTTTCATTGCCTGCCACCTCCATAAATTAACTATCTAAGAAGTAATAGTAGTGAAGGTGTAAAAGGTTAAGGAGGGGAGGAAGAGGAAGTAAAGGTACTTGTGACCTTTTTGTTAAGTGGTACTATGATCAAACTCACAATTTTGAGCATGGTCATTGATTTTAGATCAGCAGGAGTGTAGCCACGGGTTGAAATTTCTATGGCTCACTCCCGTTTATTTCTTCTGACTTATTCTTGATATCACAATGTGTTGGTTTTTGTGTAGATGTAGAGCTGTGGTGTTTTCTAAACGCAGGGGACTAAAGACCAAGATGGCGGATGCCCCATTATAGCCCAGACCAAAGATAGAAACCGCCTCCTCTACCAAACCGGTCATGTCGCAGCGTTCAAAACAATCCCCGCAACACCAAACGGTGACGTCATCAACTCCTTTGATGACGTCGGACCGTCCTCGACGGATCGTGAAACTGCGCCGGCCGTGGTCACCAACAGCCAGTCAGTCTACAAGCACGAAGGTCATCAAGGAGGAGGCAACCTCGGAAAAGGAAACCACAGACACTAGTGCTGATGATGACGATGTTGGTGACGATCAGGACGATGTTTCCGACGTAGATTACAGTGACGACAGCAACGACTCCGCTCTGTCTATACCAGAGTGTGCTTTTGATAAGCGGAGGTCATTCTCAAACAAGGAGAAGCTAGCCATCATTGCTGAAGTCGAGAACGGCTGCAGAAATGCCGACATTTGTCGGAAGCACGGCATCTCGGCTTCAACCTTGTCTACGTTCGTGAAACAGAAAGACACCTATGCGACCGCTTCCCTAGAGAGCCTTTCCGAGGCTAAGAAGTTACGCAGAGTGAAGCGACCATGCCGGAACCCGAAACCGGACAAACCGACACCCCCAACTGGCAGCGAATCTTCAGATGTGAAAGCTATCAAGCTGGAGGTAACAAGAACAGAAGATGCCAGTGATAACAATGTCGATGATGAGACTCCTGGTATCTCTGATGATTGTTCCGATGACGTCGCTAACGACACCATTTTGCCTCCGCCAAGTCGAGTCGCTCGGCGAGCTGCTTTTAATAAGTCGCTCTCGGTGAGTGAAAAGCTCGCCCTTCTCGCAGAAGTTGAGAGTGGCCGGAAGTTGGCAGACGTCTGCCGGGAGTATGGCATCGCTTCTTCAACTGTATCGACCTTCAGGAATCACAAAGACGCCTACGTGATCGCTGCTCAGGAAGGTCGCTGCAAGGCCAAGCGACTGCGTCGGTCCAACAAAGACGACCTAAACCGCGCGTTGCTCCGTTGGTACCACCAGACCAGACCCTTAGGAAGCGCAGCTAGCGGTCCCGTTCTCCAGAGCAAGGCCGAAGAACTGGCCAAGCGCCTCGGGTACAAAGACAGTACCGTCTCATATGGCTGGATTTATCGTTTCAAGAAGAGGCATTCCATAAACATGCGTGATCAGCAGCCGAAGGAAGCCCAACAGGAGCTCGCCGACGCAGACGCCTGGCTGACCACCTCGTGGCCTCAGATCCGCACCGGTTACTCAGCGTGGGACGTCTTCAGTGCCGTAGAGATTGGCGTCCTCTTCAGAGTCCTTCCCGGCGATGCCCATCAGTTTCGTGGCTCAGTTTGCGAGCGAGGCCAGCTTGCCAACGAGAGACTCACCGTATTTCTCTGCACGAACATGGCGGGTGACGAGAAGAGGCCGCTGCTCGCCGTGGGCTGTGCACCCTTGTCCAAGCCGACCGCCGCGTCTGGCGTACGGTACAGCTTCAACGAAAGGTCCTGGATGACTCGCGAGATCTTCGTCGAAGAACTGAAGCGTTGGGATCGTGAGCTGAACGCGCGGAAGCGAAAGGTGCTTCTGCTCGTCGACCGCTGCCCCTGCCACCTGGTCGACCGGAAAGTCGGCTTGCGGAACATCGAGGTCATCTATCCGCCGCCAGACGCGGGAAGACGTCTGCTGCCTCTCGATCACGGCGTGGTCCAGGTGTTCAAGAGACGCTACCGGAAGATCCTCCTGATACACACCATGCTCCAGGAGGTAGAGAGGCCGCCATTGCTGGATGAAGCGCTCATTCTCTTGAATGCAGCTTGGAAGGAGGTGAACGATCCGACGGTTCGGCTTGCCTTCGCAGCTTACAGTCTCCGCAGTGATAACCCTCCGGATGACGCACCCGCCGACGACTCCGACAATGTCCCGCTCGAAGAGTGGTCTTCCAGATTCAATCTGAGGGAGGATTTAGTGAGTGGAATTCGTGAGTATGACTGTATAGACGATTTTCTCGTGACGTCAGGAAAGGTGGAAATTGAAGGACTCTTCGCATCTCCTATGGGTGTTGGCACTGTGAAGGCGGAAGCCTCAGAGAGTTTGGAAGAACCTTTGACATCTTTGGTTGGTGTTTTGAATGCTGTGGGCATGCTGATGGAGTTTTGTGAAAAGTCGGCGACGGCAGAGGACAGCGGCGTGATGGAAGCTTTGGTAAGACTGCGAACAAAGGCGGAAGCGATCGCATTTCAGAGTACATATGGGCTAAAGAGTGAATGACCTGTGCAACCTAGTGAAAAAAAGCCACATGAACCCATGTCCCATACTGATGAAAGACCCATATAAAAAAGAATCTAGAAATTAAGTAGTTTTATCAGTGGACTTCACACCAGGCACGTAGCCAGGATTTTGTTTCGGGGAAGGCCCGCCCATGACAAAATGCTGTATGAGGGGGAGGGGGGAGAGGAGGTCCCAGCAAAATCAAAGATTTTGGGGGGGGGGGGGGGCGGGCCCCATGGGCCCCCCCCCCCTGGATATGTGCCTGCTTCACACTTAAGTGGACAAATACAATCTCTTATATCCATACACTTATTGTTGGCTGCCGAGCACCAGATGCATTTAATTAAACTAGTATCTGTAATTGGAAAATGAATAAAGACACTTGAAAGAAAACAATGCCATTTTGCAAATTGTGATAGACGACCATGGCCAAGCATCAAGTTGACCTCTGCATTCTTCATCGAGAGAAATGCGTATGGGTCCTTTGATTTTCTTTCTATGGGGTGGTTTCATTGTTACCCAGTGTGTTTTGTTAACAAATAGTAACAAAATCATTATGCTATGCCAAAAAAGCCTGCGCTGCATTTGACTTGAGAACGCCTGCTATCGTGGATCGGTGTCTGCACTCTTGCTCTTACCTGCCTCAGGCCGTTAGCCAGTCTGACTCCTTTTGTTATCGCAGTGGTTCTCAACCATCGATGTTTTGCGGACCCCTTGTGGATCGGCGGAGATGATTGAGGACCCCGTTCACAGTGAGGGGAATAATAAATGGATTTTACTAAGGGCTAGTGTGAAGTAGACTCGCTTTTTTGATATATACACGAGAAAACCCACCGCGAAATTGGAACGTTTCCTCTCAATCTGAGAAAACACAACTTTTAGAGCCGGGCTTGACTGATGCGGCTGGGCTTCGTGGACCCCTAAAATGCCTTCGCGGACCCCAAAGGGTCCGCGGACCCCTATTTGAGAACCACTGTGTTAGCGTATCGGCACTGTAGATGGTGATTTTACGCTTTAAATTTTTTAGTCTGGCAAGCTCATTTCAATTTTTGATACAGTAAATGCATCATCCTTGGCCACATCTGTACGAACTCTTAGCTCGATTTGTTAAAGGGGCACCAAACCACTTTCTGCAACAGTCACTTTATGGTCATAACTCAATCTTTAGGCTCAAGCATCCTAAAAAAATCGAACATTACATTAATGCATGGTCAATTTCTCCATTAAAATCGGTATCAAAAGATTGATGACCTCGGAACTATTGCAGACACCAGAGTGCGCCGTTGCAGAAGGGCAGCGCCCTGCCCTTCCCTAACGCCCCTGAATAAGAAAGGTAGCGCCATCTTCTCCCTCCTCCTCTGACGTGCACACCTTTTATCTTTACGTTTTGCTTGTTTACACCCGCGCATCGACTGTAGTGCCACCTGGATCGGGCTAAGATAGCAGACGGCCTTCCTATACTTGAGTCAGAGTGCAGTCAAAGGCTGAAAGACACGCGCAAATACATGCACACAGGCTAAAAGCGCACTGTCACGGTCTACCAGCCTCGAAGGATGGGCTCAAAGAAAGTCTATGAAAGCCGTGACGCTGCACAGTCGGTGTTATTTGATTGGCGGCATGAGTTCATTGCATGCACTGCACTCCGAAGGCATTTCTTCTCCCTCCTCCTCTGACGCGCACACCTTTTATCTTCATGTTTTGCTTTTTTACACTCTCGCATTGACTGTAGTGCCGCCTGGATCGGGCCAAGATAGCAGGCGGCATTCTTCAAAGGATGGCACTACTTTTCCGTATAAAGTGGCTTTACCCTTCCCTCTCTAATGGCGCCATCTGGTGTCAACCTTATGATACTAATTTTAATTGAAAAATCAACCACACATAAATGTATAATGTTTGTTTTTAGGATGTTTAGAATCTAGATTGAGTTATGAGCATAGACTATCACAGAAAGTGGTTTAGTGCCTCTTTAAGGAACTGATAAGTATGGTCCCTTCAAAGGGTCAAAGACACCTTTTTTCATACCGCATACTGACAATGCGTTAAAATGGGCATTGTATTTTCCCTTGATCGGTCATCAAAGCACCGTCCGGTCTGTCCGATGTAAAACCTGTCGCACTACAGAGAAGCAATACTTGACGCATTCTCTTGACAGTTAACGAAAGGCTGTCGGTGCTTTTTTGTGGAATGTTTCCTCTCTTCCCTGATCTTGTTGTTCACTTTCCTGCACAGAGCAGACAAACACTCAACTCTCGAGAATGCGTCATGTATTCTATTCCTCTGTCGTGCAACAGGCTTTACGTTGGATAGACCGGACGGTGCTTTGATGACCGACTAAGGGAACATCAGTATAATGTAACAAAACAAATTTGCCGGCATCTAAGAGTTCACTGCCGTGACTGTGGATGCACCCCCGACTACCAAAAAAAAAAGCAAAATACTAAAAAGGCACGGTGACAAACTAACTCGAGAGATAATAGAAGCTTAAGAGATAAACAAACTAAGAGACAAATGTGTCAGCATGTGCCTTCGTAGGACTGTCCGATAACAAAATTTGTTTCCTTACTGGTGCATGTTAGGAACTGAATATGACACAGCACTGCATAACCTAATGAGATTCAGAGACTGTATGTATATTTGGCTTCCGTCACACTGTTTATTTGACTGTTGCCCTTGTGTATATGTACTGGGAGCGGTGAAAATAAACTTTCAGTTGATAGCGCTGTCGTCTGTCTCGTCTTTACTTTGTCCTTGTCTTATCACGCTGTTTTAAACCAAGATTTACATGCCAATGTTTATTTTATAAAAAGAAAAAATTACAGGACACTTAAGACTGCTTACGTGTCGGAAGGCGAATGCATTATAGTCCCATGGGTGAAATGTTTTCGAGTAATGTCTCTACACGTATTAAACTTTATGATGACATAGGACGATGTCCTAGAGATTGACACCAAGTGCAGCGTCTAGGACGCCGCCGAGGACGACCTCAAGGACGTCAAGAACGGCACCGAGGATAACATCCTAGAGGGCAACGTCTAGATTGCTTCTAGGATGACCATGATGTAGAGAATGACGTCTAGAGGGTAGGGTTACCAACCGTCCCGGATTTTGCGGGACTGTCCCGACTTTTTATAAAGCGTCCCGAGTCCCTCATCGTCCCTGTCGGGACAGCTATATGTCCCGGATTTGGTCCAGACGGTCGAGCTAGAAATCTTATATGTGGTCCAACGTACGCCCAACAATGCACGCCACGCTGCGAAACACGGAGTTTGCACGAATCGCACGAACAATGCTGCGGCGTCTAGCGTTGGCTGCGAGGTTTTAGCCTTTATAGCATGCAAGAGCAATAGCAAGCAGGAAACCGCGGCGGGCGTCTGTTATCATCATCATCATCATTTGTATAAACACCTTTGCCATCTGCCTTCTCCCTCGCACTACCCCCCCCGTCCCGACTTCCTTCATTGCAGAGTTGGTAACCCTACTAGAGGGCACTGTCAAGAACAATGTCTAGGACGACTTCTAGGACAATTTCAAGGACGACGTCGAGAACGATGCCTAGAGGACGACCTCAAGAACGGCGTCATCCTTGAGCATATGATTGAGCAGTACGTGCTTGATGACATATTTTTATGGCAATCTTTCGGGCTTAACGCCGCTGCCTTTTTGCGAAATGGGACAAGTTAGGCTTTCGCCTTAAGAAAAGTTCTCCAAAGTTTTGGAAAAAATGCAAAATTTTCATTGCCCTTGGCTCTCGTAAGAAATAAAACCAAGTGGGGCGATTTGAAGCATTCAGGCAGTCATTGAGCACTTTTGAAGACTAAATACAACTATGTACAAAAAAAAAAAAACAACAGGAGAAAGTTATCAGAAGCATGTTTTTCTGGTCCTTCACACGTATGCAATTATGTAAAAAGGAAAAGATATGATGCATGGATGTTTGTGCCATGCCGTGAGAAACTTTTAGAACTTTAGGTGCAACTGCAACATGGTGTTTTCAGTGCAAAACATGGTCCCAACCACTTCAAAGGTCAATCAAACATTACTAGCAGAAGTGGCCTTGCATTTCAAAGAACTGTCTTCCTCAAATATCTAAAGGTGATCAAGGGCCCTAAGCTTGAACCAAGGCATTGCAGCAGGCAGCGATGTCCCAGTCCATTGGTCCCTCCATGTAGCTTAGAAGCCATCGCGTGTCTGAATTGCTCATAGACCATACTCTGCTGAAATGACACATCAAACAAAAGTGTGTACCCTTAAGATTCCACCAAAGTAGAAACCTGCAGCATTAAACTGTGTAGTTCCTCAGTTGTAATATGCCACATGGCACTGCAAGAAAGCACATTAACATTTTCATTCGTGCCTTCTGGCTGTATCAAAGGTGTATGCCAACTTTCAGAATGCATGTCCACCACTCATTTGCACCTCCGTAAAATATTAGTCCACCACATCAAAGCGTTTACTCATGTGCACTCAAACAGACACACCTCAAAGGTGGATCACTCTTTACTTCCTCACAGTGATGTTGGGTTTCCAAGCAGCTACCATAGGCAGGAAAGTTCCGATTGCAACACTGCCGTACGACTTGTCGTCTGAAACACCTTGCATAATTTACCTGTAGTTTCAACAGTGAATTTTACACTGCAAACAAAAATCTGTGAAGAATTATGTTAGCAGGATAATGTGCTACATTGTTATGCTCACACGTAACTGTCGATTGCAGATTTTTAATGGACCAAGAGAGGCTGACCTCTTGGTAACCTACTCTTTGCCAATCAGAAATTAGAAAACTCGCAAGGCTGGAGGCCCAATGATACAAAGCATTTTAACTTAGAGGAGAAAAAGTCAAACTGTATTGCCTCCATAAGTAATCCCGACTTTTCAACATAATGATTGATCAATGTGAACTCTTATTAAAGCGGGTGAAAAATTAGTGCATGGTTTAAAAAATTAATAAATTATCCAATCTGAAACTTGGGTTCCACCGCAATTTTAGAACTCGGCGTGTTGCAACACTAGCAGGTGCATACAACCCAACGCCAACGAACATGTGGTGAGCCCTTGTATTTTGAGCCCGGGTCCAACAATTGCAGCATTGGACAACAATGAGTAGAAGCTAAAGGACTAGCGAAGATAGCTAAATAGTTGCTAAGATGACCGCAATCTCGAGGGAAAGATATACGTAGATGACCAGCAATGTAAGGAAGGCTAAGCTGACTTACAACAGCAACATTTCCAAAGAAAGCCCCCTACAGAAGGTGTGGCCAACATGTTCCGAGGTTCTCTTTTCTCCCTCAACACTACTACCACTACTACTACCCCAAAGAAAGGAAAATATCTTGGTACAATCGGTCATTTCTTACGAAGGTAGAGGTTGCTACACTTCGTCTCAAAAAGTTCTCTGCACACATAGAGGAAGGCAGAGATGTAGTATGCGTCCTCAGAATGCGTTTCGCTGCAACGAGACGTTTCGTACAGCTACGCTCTCACCCATGCAACTACGAAGGCAGACCGCGCAACTCTTTAGCCGAGGTACCTGGGAATGCGACTCCCAACGGTCCATCGATCTATCTTATTGAGCTTTCTCCATCTGGTGACGTCGCAACTGCCTAATCTGGGCCAACGCAATCTGCGCAGTGGCGCGGCAGCAGGGGTGAACGTGGCCAACGCCCGTTTTATCTAACTTGTATGTCGCGACCGACGTAACTTGGGTTCGTGCAGGGAAGGCAATCCTCTCGGCGTCCTTCTCCCCTAAACTGCAAGAGAGGGAGCCACGGCAGGGAAAGGAGGCAGGTAAAAGTGGAAAGCATGAACTGTACTTTTGCCTTTAATCAGCTCAACAGGTCGATGGACTCTTCGGTAGCCAGAGTGCTGGAACGAAAAACGGCGCCGGTCATCTCGCCAACGCTTCTGCAACCGACGAACGAGGTCGGAACAGTCCGTAGCATTTTCCGGCTGTTGCCGCGGAGACGTTTTGCCGCCGTTTCAGCGCACCGGGTAGAAGTGGCCAGGGGGTACCACGCACGCTTTGGCTCTGCTCGGTAGAAACTTGGCGGTTAAAAGGACACTGAAGGGGTACTTATGCTTGCCAAGGTTTTTATTTGTACATGACATATGAGAGTCCAACTGTCCATAACGCAATTTGCGGCTCGAAATTCATTTTCTTTCTGCCCGAAGGCCGTCGATCGAGAACTGGCTGGTTTGAGTCGCGCTCACTCTCTTTTTTGTTGTCACGAGGTGTTTTCTATGGTTTAGACACAACCACCAAAGATAATCAAAGTTGTGGGTCCCTGAAGGCACACACTTAATACTAAAAATAGACTGAAAATAAGGCACCCACTTTTTGGCTTCTAAAAAATTGCAAATATGTTGATTAAAAAGAAAAAACAGCTGACCAGTTACGTTATTTCTGGTAATTTTCTCCTCTACATTTTTTCTTCCTCCCCAATTTGGTTTCGGTTTCGAGATGAATCGCCTGCTAAAAAACAAAGAACATTTTTTGGGGGGTCTTTTTAAGAAACACGAACACCACCCCAGAAAAGAAAATATTTTTTGGCAGGCGATTTATAATGCTGTTAGAAGACTACCCAATGAATACTTTGCTAAAGCGTCAGATACCTACATTTTTTATAAAGTAATTTTCCAGGCGATTCATAATGGGGTCGGAGGACTACACAATCAATATTTGCTACAGCGTCACATATACTATATTTTTTTACGTGGTAAAAAAACACAACTGCTCGAAACCAAAGCTGGACTGGGGAGGAAGAAGAAATATAGAGGAAGAGAGTGATGCCAAAAGTCACGTGGCTGTGCAACTTTGTTTTCCATTTAACGTATATGCAACTTTTTAGAAGCCACAAAAAATGGGTATATCATAATTCTTTTTCATTTTTAATATTGAGTGTGCATCTTCAACGACCCACGACTGATTATATTTGGTGGTTGTGTCTAAACCATAGAGAACGGCACGTGACCACGGACAGTGGGCGCGACTCAAACTGGCCAGTTCTCAAAGGGCGTTTTTTGGGCGGAAAAAAGAAAGGAATTTCGAGCCACAAATCATATTCTGGGTAGTTGGGCTCTCGTGTGTCCTGTGCAAACAAAAACCTCGGCGGGTATAAACACCCTGTCAGTGCCCCTGTAAGGCTGATTCCAAGGTTTGCATTCGAGTGGGATCGGCTGCGCTGTTACTGCCTGTAACCGCTTGCGAGAAAGCTGACTGGCATGCAAGCGCCGTCTACCGGGTGGCTCTGGAACACCTGCGACCAGCGTACGACTAGGCCGAAGGTTTTGCGATAGTTGAGAGATCAAATCTCCGTGACATTCGCGAGAAGTGGTCACTTACGACATTGCCAGAATTGGTTTGAGCCAACGGTGAAACCACGACACGTAAGAAAAAGAATGAGGAAATATACCGTGTTTACTGGTCTCTCAGTTACAACTTTGTACAGCTTGCGCCCTCATCAAGGACCGTTGTCACCAAAACGTGATATGGGGCCTTTGCATTCTTTCCCAACTTATTTATTTTAAAAAGAGGCGTGAAACGTACACTAACACGATGCGTGCAGGCGAGTCGTATAGTGCCGGCGGACGTAGTATAAGGAATAAGTGTGGCGGCAAGTTGAATTCACGAGTTAAAATTTGTTTGTTCAATTTTCATTTAGTCAAACTACCCACATGGTTGCTACTAGGAGCTTGCCGACCTTCACCCAAAGCCACTAAATCAATCGATTTTAGAAAGACTTAAAGGACGCAGGAAGCACGGGAGTGCACTAAAGTTGGCACTTGCAGAATGAGCGGAAGGCTGGCGGTGAGAAAACGCGTGTGCTAAAATTATTGTGTACATTTTCGGAGTGCTTTCTAAAAAATTGACCGATTCCGTGGTTTCAGACGACGCTCGACAAATTTCCAGTTGGAGCCACACGTTCGTTTTCACTGATTCAAAAGCTAATTAACACATTTCCGGCAGTCATTCGATTTGTTGCGACGATTAGCGCCCCTACATGACGTCCCCCTGGCCATACAACTCGCCCGCACAGACCACACTAATGCACCCTTTTGTGCCTATTGTTTAATAAATCCGTTCGAATTAAAACCAAACACCCCGCGTACCGAGTCACACCTCCGCACCGTACGGCACTGACAAGCCTGCACAGTGCACCGCAATCGCGATATGCTACGTACAAGCTGAAACCAGTTTTGACGTTCTCTACGACGAATCGATCGAAAAAATCCGTACCTATAACGAAGAGAACGCAAACACGTTGCACCGCCGCGTCGGACGCACGGACGGAAACTGGGTAATAAATAGCGACTCAGCACACACCCGAAACTACGGCGTACACAGACTGGAAGCGTTCCGGGGCCGCCCGGCGGGCAGCGCCGCTCTGCTCTGTCGTCGGAAGCGGCCATAATGCAGTCAACCGCAACAAGATGGAAACGTGCAGACACGCCTTTAGGCAGCTACCGTCGACATTGTCTGCCGCCACCTCGAAGTCCCACTGCGCGTGAATCGGCTCTGCTGGGTGGCAGCGCTAGTGGCACTTGCGCTCGTGCTTGAGCAGGTTTCCCTGGTCAGAGAAGGCGCGGGGGCAGTGGCGGCAGCGGAAGGGCCTCTCGCCCGTATGGGTCCGGACGTGGCGCGTCAGGTCGCCCTTCACCACGAAGCTCCGGGTGCAGAAGCAGCAGCGGAAGGGGCGCTCCCCCGTGTGGGTGCGCAGGTGGGCCGAAGCGCTGCTGCGCTGGAAGAAGCGCTTGTCGCACTGCGAGCACTTGAAGGGCGGCTCCCCGCGGTGCCACATGCCGTGCTGCGCCAGCGACTCGGGCTGGGAGGTGGCGTAGTCGCACAGGGTGCAGCGGTGGACCCTGCCGGCCCACGAGCGGCCCCCGCGCGGCCCCACACTCGCCTCCGTGCCTGCGCAGAGCAGGATAAGAGTCAAAGTGGAAACAGATGTTTTTTGTTCCGAATAATATAGGTCGGGTTTACGGGACTTCGAACCGCCGTAGCTAGGAAATAGAAAGTCTCTATCGCTAGATGTATTTTTAAATGTTGCAGATCGATGGGTCGATCCGTTCAATCGCCGAAAACAATGTGGAAGAAAGAAACGTTGCGAACTTGAAGCTCGGTCTAATTAACAACTTTTTATTCTGGTAAGCCCCGTCGCGCTAAAACAAAAGCTTCATTTTTTTTAATTTTAAATTGCGACTTGCTCGCATTCGCACATTGCGCAGCTGACCAAAACAGTAGTATAAAAAGCTAATCATTCCAATTTGCTCGGAAAAGCAGCGCCTTTTGCTTGCTTTCATTCGAATATAAAAATTTCTCGCTCGATTATTCTTTTTATACTAAATAAGTGTCCGCAGAAAGCATAAAATGATAGACGGTAAAGAAAAATATATTTTCGGGATTATTGTCGTGGGAAAAGCGATTTAAAGGGGTACTCCGGCCGTTTTTTGAGCTACCCAAACAAATTGCATTTTCTGAATGCCCGGACTTTAGTCTTCACAATATGCTATTTATTTTTTCGAAATTCAAAATAGCAATTGAGAAAACCGTAAAGGAACATGATACCGAAACCAGCATTCAAATTTCCGCGCGTTCTCCAGTAGTGCGACGTCACAAACGGTACAGACTTTTAGGCCGCACAGGTATTCTTAAACAGAGTATGTCGGGCGTTTTTGGCATGCTCCTCGGTGAATCAGCTACCAAGCATTCTTTTCCCACCATCAAACATCTTGTAATCAGTTGGGAACATGGCTTTCTGCCCACTTTGTACCATTTCTGCCGTCACACTTCGATGTTGCCAGTAGGAGCTCCCGGTTTGAGAAACACGATGAAAACGAAATGTGAAAATTAAATAACTTTGCAAATGTTTTTTTTTTTTTCACACAACACTTGGGGAGTTGTTACAACCGTGACTGTCGGTGCGTTGGGCCAATTTCGAGGCAAATCAGCAACCGTGAAAAAATTGTCGTAGTAAAACAGGTGTTTTTCAAATCGCGACTGAAACCATTTTGATATTTTTTTCCTCCCCGACGAGAATATGCTGCGTTCCAGTTCGGCAATGTGAAAAAACATTCAAACAGAATGCGAATGCAGTGTGGTATACCCTGTTTCACCTTAGGATGAACGGCAGACGCCACGAGCCGTCCCGCCCAATCTCGCCCCGTGAACGTATCGCGTGACAGATCACGTTGCTGTACCCTTTCCCGAGGTCACGTGGCACTCGCGTGAAACTAGATTGGGTGCGACATCTCGTAGCATCCGCTCTGGTCCAGTCGTGAGGTGGAGCAGGGTACGGACTCTCGGTGGTTGAAGACGACTACCATCTCGTAGGGAGTGACGTCCGATTTCGCAGGAATGACCCTGTGAGCACCACGTAACCTTCGGGAGAGGAGGAGTGACGTATGGGGTTCGTATAGTTGCGCGACACGTTCATATCGCCGGATTCGCTGGGATATCTCATGGCGTCGACAGCAGTTCATCGTAAGGCGAAGCGTAGCATTGAAACTTTTTTTCAAGGGCCAGTTCAACCACTGCAAAGCAAGTATGCAACCAGACATTCTTAGTTAATAAATAAAAAACACTATAGTAAAATTCGAAATTTCCCAACATTACGATAAACAAAGCAAT
This sequence comes from Ixodes persulcatus, assembly GCA_013358835.2. NCBI lineage: Eukaryota > Metazoa > Arthropoda > Arachnida > Ixodida > Ixodidae > Ixodes > Ixodes persulcatus. Next base: position 336,302 of record JABSTQ010009386.1, on the reverse strand, counting down.
TGCATCGTTACATTGTGTTACCCGTGCATGGCATCTATAAAGAAAGCAAGGGAGCACGTGACATCTACGAACACACTAAACACAAGTACAGTTTCAGATACAGGAGGTACGCAGTTGAACAATGTGCCAAACACTTGAAACGAGACCCGCAAAAGCAGCCTGGAAAGATCAGCAACGTAACACTTGAGCACAAAGTGCCACCACATGAATGATAAAATGTACTTTTTCCAGCAAAAAAAAAATATTTAAAAAAATCACACATTAAAAGATAAAGGCGGAGCAAGTAAAAGATTATTCAAACCATATATCCTAACATCTTATAATCTACAAGTGTTTGAAAAAAGTGCATTGCAACATCATATGCTTGGATGTTTCTAAATCCATCTGCATTCAAAAGAGCACACACTTGCTGCAGGCTTGATTCCCTGGAAAACAAAAAGAAAATACAACCACTCACATTGCTCTTACACTCTTAAAAAAAAAAGGGGGGGGGGGGACTCCTACAGTACTTTTCTGGATCAGATGCACCTGCAGTACTTGTATCTAGCTACAATCAACAGTGCATGCACAATGCACCACACTTTGTGTAAATATGAAAGACATAGTTCAACTACTCTACTAAAGTTACCGTAGTTTAACTACTTTTCTGAGTAGTTTAGTAACTCTCAGTTACAATTTTATTTTGGTAATTAGTAGTTTACTTAAATTACTTTTTCCAAGTAACTTCTATTCAAATTACTTTCGAATTTTAGTTGTTGTTTTGCCTATCAACAAACATTCCTGCACAAAAAGAGATAAGATGTTGGAAGATCAGCTGATATGTGAAAAAAGGGGGAAGCATGTGGCGTAGGAATGGGGGGGGGGGGAAGAAAGTGATTTGGAGAGTCCGAAACCCCCCAAAAGTTTCACGAGTCCCCCACTGCAACAAGACTGCTACGAGGCGCGGGGAGCGGACAGACTTAATGCAAGAGAGGCCGAGTAACTGTGGGATTAGCGCTGAAGACTGGCGTTTCTTTGTGTCCCGTGATCAAGGAGACTTGACCCATTTGAAGAAAGGGCTGGTGCCCGCTTTTCCCCAACGTAGAAATTCTCGCCCACTACAGAAGGTGCACACACTGCATCCTCACTCACAGGAGGCAACAAAATGCAGCACCCGCTCTCAAGCTCATCTGGTGCTCCTATAGTTTGTGCTGAACTCAAAGAATCGCGTGCTAAAGGGCAACGCAAAGCTGACCTGTTTGCGTTACCTTTCCTCCCAAAACTCAGAATATGCAGATCTTCAACGATTTGAAAATCAATCGAGAAACCTTAGTAATTCCCCCAACATTTTCATATAATAAAATAATAAACAAGCAATGTTGAAGAGTACTCTAAGTACATCATACTTAAAGTACTGCTGTTTAGAAAGCTTGTACTTTACTTGAACAACATTCTCTGAGCACGTACTTGAACTTTAGTAAAGTACTTTTTCTGATACTTTCCGAGGAAAGTTCCCCGAAATAGAAAACAAGAAATGGTGTATCGTCGTGTGAAAACGCGTTCTTTCGAGACATAATCAGGTCACTCCTCTGAGTGAAGTAATGGCGGCTATAAGACCAACACAAATAAGTGCCTTGTAAGTTGATTGTGTCAAATAGCTCATCAGTGAGAGTAAAACAATTACTCTGTGGCGACTTGACTTCAGTACAATATTTGCTGTCCATTTCCGTACAAAACGGATGCGCCTCTGATTACTCCTGGACCAATGCATACCAGTTAAAAAAAACACTGTATAGGGAATGACTGGTACCTTACCTTGAAATATGCTGTACTTATAGTATGTTACTTCAAGTACATTGCACCCAGAGTACTTACTAGTTTACTTGAAGTACATAAGCTCTCAATTACTTTGTACTTTACTTCAAGTACTTTTTAGATGTACTTTACACAACACTGTAAACAAGCCAACACTGTCTAAAAAATCAAGCACAGGCAGTACTAACCTTAAAGTAGAAATGATACATTCGCTGTATATCATTGACCAAAAAAAAAACAACAAAAAATACAAAACAATTAGGCACGCAGAAGCAGAATCAGCTATTAAAGCATTTCTGTAAAAAAAGAAGCATTCATATTTGTCTAGCACAATTTCCTTAACGAATCAAAACCTATGTACTTTCTTGTTACCATAAGAAACAAATAAAAGTAACTACAAAAGTAATTTGCTATTTTTTATGGTAATTAGTAATTTTCTCAATTACTTTTCATTTCAGTAATTTCTACTCTACTCGAATTACTTTTGAGGTCAATACTCAGTAACTTAACTTGATAACTTTTTTGAGTAACCTGCACATGTCTGATACATGACACTCATGCTTTTTTGAAGATTCCAGACTATTGCAATATCTTGAGAGATGCCCCACCCCCAAAAGATAACCACCCCTATTTTTGGCATAATTTGCTATTTTTCTCAAAATACGGAAAAATTTCTAGTAATTGCAGGGCCTTGTCCAATGGTGACCTTGGCAGAAATGGTGCTACTTAGCCACCGCGGGAGAAAAGCAAACATTGCTGACTGGAAAGGACAGTCGTCTTTGGTTCATCGCCCCTCCCTGCAAAAAGTTTCGCAGGTCCCAAAATATAAAACTAGCATTTTATCAACAGTTTTTATCACACAGTGAAAGTTCGCTCACTCCTTATTTTCACAAATTTTGTTTTTGATTTTAGGCGGGCTATCACTGGGGGTATAACGGTAAGTTTATCCACTAGTAGTTCCTGGGGGGGATCAGTGGCCGATTGGGGTAGTGCACACCAGCTCGGAGCACGTGGAGTGAAAGCTCGAGCTGCAGAACCCAAAATCCTGGGTTCAGTCCCCACTCCTGCCCGTTTCGATCTGGATGAGCATCGTACCGGCGTACGGTCATGGATCACTACTGCGTGATGAATGTTAAAGTCCCCAGGCTAGCAGTTGTACTGCACTGGCTAAATTTTTTATCTACAGCTGGGAGACTCGTTGCCCGTTGAGGCAAACCAAGTTCTAGGCTAAATAAACATACACACAACCCAATATTTTTTTTTTTTAGTAGTTCCCGGGTTTTTTTGCAGCTACAACAGTCGCATTGAAAAATCGGTGACTCCTTGTTCATGCTGCATCAAGCATTGAACGTTACTTTGATGATGTACACTTGGCAACTCACGTTTTATTATTTGGCCACGGTGAATGTTGCGCTGTAAAATGAGTCGGAAAAATCTGTGCCTACACATAGAGAGCTCAAACCTTCACCGATTGTGCATTGAGGTGGTGGATTTCACCTCGTAAAATTTGAAGGTGTAGTTATTTGTCTGTACGAAATGAGACCAACAAATTTGCCAAAGTCAATGGGCGATGCATTCCCGGACGACCGAGTTGGAAGCAACTTGTGCCGCCATCTTCTAATGGGTGCAGCGAGCAGGTGACGCACTCCCGTCTTCCGCTCACTGCACCTATCGGAAGGTGGCGTCACAAGTTGCCCATAGCTAACTATGTCGTCTACGAACATGTCCGCCAGTGACCCCGAGCAAGTTTGTTAATCTCATTTGTTACAGGAAGGGAGAAACGCCTCGAAATTTCTCAAGGTGAAATCCATCACTTAAAGGCACATTTCACGAAGGTTAAAACGTACTACGTGCAGCCAGCATTTTTTTCCAGTTCGTGTTACAGCGCTCGGATTGACTGTGGCCGCCCTACATAACAATCAATGGTGTCTGTACACTGCATGAACCACTTTGTGCAAACACGACACCCAAACTTTCTCAAATTTTCCATTGCCGGTATTAGTTAATTCGTTCACACTTTAACATGTATATGAAAGTGCTTTTGGCCCGAAAAAAATGAGCTTCTCCAAGTATCGCGCTGCAATTTACTCGAGGTGCAAGCAGGTGGTGGACGTTTACATTGAAAAAATCAAGAAATAAACTTACCTTGTTTAAAAAAAAAAAAAAAAAAAAAAAACTTGTTTAGGGCAATTTTTGTTGCCACTTTCCAGACAATGTACGCATAGTGAGAAGTGCTGCCGACAGTTGGCATGCGTCGCGTCAGGTTCTTTTGCAGGATTGTCTGCTATCGTAGTCCAAATCGGCCGGCGCTCCCTTGACGTGGCGTGCGCCACCTGTCGGCAGAATAAGAGTGAACCGGCCCCGTAGTGCAGTCACAGGGGTGACAGGGTCGGTGCCCTGCTTTTCCAGGAACAAACGGGCTGCCTTCTGACCCAGGGCCGGAGGTGCGAGCCGTACGAGGACGACCCAACCTATCGACTTTGCGGAGAGGAAGAAGAAACAATCGAGCATGTCATCAGTCGATGCAAGCGTCTCGAACACACCAGGAAAAACTCCCCAAGCTGCGGCTTGGAACGGGCCCTGGCATTTACAGATGCAGACGACGACAGCGCGCGGAAGAAAACGGAACACATGAAGCGCCGCCTGGCCATGTGGGAAAGATTTTGCCGCAATACGGAACCTTCAACGGCCGTGGACTTCGGAGGTGAACCTTTTTATTTTATTACGGAACCAAAGGTACTCTTCCTGAGTGCCCGCCCTGATCTGGAAGGGTCTCGGTACACCCGACTTACTTACTAAGCGTGGATCGTTTGCGAAGTGGCGGCATAGATTGCCCAGGACAGGTTTCTGTCGAAACGTTGAGAAACCGATTTTTTGCGGGCCGTCCATAGTGCCTTACAAGCGTGTCTACAAGCTGCAGTGGTTACTGGTATTTTCTTGCAGCTGCAACAGTTGAATTTAAAAAAAAAAAAAAAAAAAAAAAAACCGGCAAATGTTTGTTTATGTTGTGTCACACTCCGCAGGCTACTTCATTATCGAAACACAGTTCGCAACACGCGTTTCTTGGATACACTTTCGTCGGACGACGTTTTGTCTACGATCCAGAGGGTACTCGGGGGAAATACCCTTCTCGAAATACGTCGGTACGTTAAATACGAGCAACAAAAGCAATAAAAATAGTAGAACGGGCCAGTGCTTGCTCTCCCCCTGCTTTCATCTTTTTGCATTCTGCGTTCTTGTTTTTTTCAACCAAGCTTGCGTGACGGTGACTACAGCGAGGCACGCAAGCATGTACGCTGCACGCGATCGCTGCCATCGGCGAAACGCCGTGAGCCTACGTTTCGTCGCGGCGTCGACAATCAGGCCTGCCGGTGAAATATCATCTCACGAAACAATGACGCTGTCGTGAGTTTCTCTGAGGCGTTAAATAGCCGAAAGACGGAAAACGCTCACCAGATCTAAAACCGAATTTCGGCATCTCTGGCAGCTCTGTCCTCAGAAGCGCTGTTCTGTAGCCGAACCGTCGAAATGTTTAGAAAATTGAACTTACCTTGATGTCCAGTGATAGACAATACAACAAACGATATAGGTTTGGTGCGGGTAACAAACCAGTTAAAAAAAGGCACGCCGTAAAACGTTTCTGCAAATCAAAACTACCACAGACGACGACGCAACACACGCAAACGAAAATCCACAGCTGTTGTTTGTCTTCATGCCGTTGCCAGCGTAACCAGCGCGACCGCCTTCAACGGTTGTTAGGGAGATTCAGTGTAAACATATTTATACGAAGTAATTAAAATAAAATAGAAACCACATTTTTACTAAGATTTTTGAATGCCAAAGTTTGCTCATATCAGTTTTTGTTTTCTTCCAAACCTATCACTCAAGTGCGGCAGTCACATCAAAGCAAACATCAAGACACGATTGTTTTTGTGTTTGGCTGTATTCGATTGCCTTTATTTGTCGGCAGTGTTGCCAATTTAGCGGTTTTCCCGCTAAACTTAGCGGTTTTTGGTTCTGTTTAGCGGGATAAATTATTGTTTTGCGGGCGGCGGGATTTTTAGCGGGTTTTATGTAATCTTGGAGGTTTTTTAGAGGTATAGAAGTTTTATATCAATTTACTGTCAACTATGCACCTGTCACATCCATAATCAGCCACAGTCGTCTTTGCTTACTCTCAGTAAGGTTCTGGGTTGTTAGAGTTACGCCTGTGACGTCATCAAAACATTAAGGCGTCGAATATCGGAACATGCCTCCCTGTTTTGTGCGCGAACTAGAGCACTATATAGCTCCTTCGGAGCAGAGTACCGCAATCTAGAACGCAATCTTTCGGCGACTAGCGGCGAACGCCCGGGGGTTCCAACTCCCATCAGAAATGCATGGGGAACGTGAGAAAATCGCTGTTTTTGCAATATTGTGGGGATGTACGGAACGTCAATAGTTTTTTGACATAATAAAGGAACATTTTAGAATAACTTGCGCTAAGTTGCGTGCCATGTAAGGGCGTAATTTTTTTTAAAAAATTGCCTGATCGGCACTACGCAGCAGACGACGCGGCAACGTCACGGAGACGTCGCACCGTCCACGTGACCCGCTCCGGCCAACCCAGGAAGTCCATCTCCGCTGCGTACAAAAATCGTCTGCTTCAAACGCCATTGCCTTGGAAATATCCTTCTCAAAATTTTCACACGCATCCGATATTATGAAAACTTTGATAAAGTGTTTAGTGCTTTACCAACTTCACGACAGACTAGTTTCGAAAAGTGGGAACTCGGCGTTTAGTTTTTAATCAGCCGTGTTGAGTCGATCTCCATGTATTCTCCCATAGGGCGGGCCGCCTCCTGGAACCCTGAGTACCACGTGACTCGCGCCGCGCTGCTCTGTCGGCCATGTTGTCGGCGAAACACGCGGATCAAAGGATTGCGCTACTCTGCTCCGTAGGAGCTATATATAGTGCTCTAGCGCGAACGTTTGAACAGCGTGAATGCTCCCATGTTCCTTTGACGTTTTCGTAACTGCTTCGTGAAATGGGCCCGGTGAAGTACGCTCAAAAGTTTAGAAAAGACTGGCTACAAGACCCCAAACTTAAAGACTGGCTACTGGAGGTTCCTGGTGATAGCAGACGAGCCAGGTGCCGCTATTGCAGAACGGAACTATCCGCGAAGCACGTGGATTTGGTCGCGCACGCTGCAACGAAGAAGCATGTTTCGGCCGCTGCACCTTTCTCCTCTGGCAGGCAGACGACTCTACAAGTTGAAAGGAAGTCTGACCGGTCACGCACTGCTGAAGGGTCCCTTGCCATGTTCATTTGCGCTCACTCCGCAATGCTGGCTTCGGATCACCTGGGTGAACTGTGCCGTAATCAGTTTCGGGACAGCGAAGGGGCTATGCACCTCCAGCTTCATCGGTCAAAGTGCAGTGCACTGATAAAGAACGTCCTCTCTCTTCACTTTGTTGACGAGTTGCTTTCCGACCTAGGATCTGGAAGCTACAGCCTGATCCTAGACGAATCAACGGACATATCGGTGACCAAGCTGTTGGGCGTCGTTATCGTCTACTACAGCGAGAAGGCTGGCAAGGTGGTCTCTACCTTTCTGAGCTTAGTGGAACTCACCGACTCGAAAGCTCAGTCCATTGTAGACGCAGTGAAAATGTGCTTAGCTCAGTTTGGCATCGATCTGCAGAGGATGGTGGGAATAGGAACGGACAATGCAAGTGTGATGATCGGAGTCAACAACGGTGTGTATCAGAAGCTTAAGGCGGATGTTCCCAACCTCCTTTTGGTGAGGTGCGTCTGTCATTCGCTGAATTTGGCAGTTTCAAGTGCCGTCGCCGAAGCTCTTCCGAGAAATCTCGAGTTTTTGGTGAGTGAGATCTACAACTGGTTTAGCCGGTCGCCATCAAGGCAACAGTCCTACCGCGATCTCTACCGAGCCCTGTACGATGGACATGATCCGCTCAAGATAGTACAGTCCTGCTCAACGAGGTGGCTGTCCATTGAAACAGCAGTCCGAAGAGTCCTCGACCAGTGGGAGGCGCTGAAGTCACATTTCGGCGAAGCAAGAATGTCTGAAAAGTGCTACACTGCAGAACTCCTGCATTCCATGATGCGCGACCCGACAAACTTGGCCTACCTCGTTTTTGTGAAACCTATTCTCTCGGAAGTGCAAAGGGTTAACAAGGCGTTTGAGTCTAACTCGGCTGATAGCCTGAAGCTGCTAAGCGATCTGACACTGCTAACTGAAGGCCTGACGAAAAAGCTTGTTCTGCCCACGTGTCAAGTGGACCCACTGAGTGCAAGCGTCGACGCCTACGTTGATCCGAGAGCCAACCTCGGCTATGAAGTTGAAAGGACGCTCCAAGACCTGAGAAAAACTGGCTTCTCTGAAGAATCGGAACGAGTATTTAGAGAACGGTGCATCGCTTTCCTGTACCACCTCGTGAGGCAGCTCCAGCAGAGGCTACCAGACAACGTTCGGATACTGAGGCAGGTTTCCCTGCTCTCAGTTGGGAACGCCTTGTGCGCTGTGAAGGAGTCGCTGGTGCCCCTCATGGAATTCATGAAGTTGCCACAAGAAAAAATTGCAGCGATCGAGCTTCAGTGGGACAAACTCACTCTTGTTCGCTGGAACAAACTTGACACAACTGTCGCCTTCTGGGACGAGGTCAAAAAGTACAGGGACGCCTCCAACACAAACCCTTTTCTTGACCTTGCTGATTTTGCTTTGGCGACACTTGTTTTGCCTTGGTCGAACGCGGAGGTTGAGCGGGTGTTCAGCCAGATGAACATCGTCAAATCTAAGCAGAGAAACAGGATGTCTACGGAGATGACCACTGCCATTTTGACGGTGAGGGCAGGGGGGCTATGTTGCGCTTTTTGGACTCCCAGGAGACTAGGGAGAGGGAAGTGACGTCAACAACGCAGCAAATGCAGATTGGATGTTGATTTTGTTTTCTCTGTCAACATCCAATCTGCGTTTCTCTAGTCGTTGACGTCACTTCCCTCTTCCAAGTCTCCTGGGAGTCCAAAAAGCGCAACATAGCACCCCTGGTCTCCGAAGAGAGAACAAATGTTGTTCTAACTACGAACTCCCATCGGATGTTGTAAGAAAAATCGGCACAATGGAGGCTTACCTTGGTAAAGACAGCGGTGGTACACCAGGAACCAGTGGCACTTGCGATCAACAATACCAAGATGACGATGAAGCAGACGACATCTTTTTATAAACGAAGGGACTTCTTGGCGTGACAGATTTCTAGTCAAAACAAAAGGAAAGCTTCCTTTCAGATGGCATTGATTGATCTATACTGTTATTATACCTTTGGGAGAAAATTAAAGCAAAAAAAATGTAAAAAAGTCATTTTTGTGTTGTGTTTTGGATTTAGCGGTTTTTTAGCGGTTTTCGGGATTCCGACTGCGGGTTTTCCATTTTTGAGTTGGCAACACTGTTTGTCGGTATGTTTGGTGCTGCTTTAATGTCCGATTTATGCCACTCCAAACGATCTCCTTTTTCTGTTCTCTGCACGACACCAAGCTCCTATTTATCGCCCCTCGTACCTCGCGGAACAACAGGTCAGCGTCGCGACGTGCGAGTGCTGGTCGCGGAAACTCAGAATGGTCCCAGGTACAAGAATGACGGTTCTTTTGACAGCTCTGCGGTCGCTCCTCCTCACCTCCCAGAGGTAAGGCCTTGTAAACGTCCGACTAGGTAAGTGCTACACCTTCCCATGTTTTTCTTTCTTCGGGGAACGTCTCTTGGATGAAGATAAGTAATACCGCTCGGGAAAATCGCGACTGTACATCATCGCACCTCCGCCAAACATCTCGCGGAAACGGCGCGAGAGCTTCCAGCCTGACCACCGCTGTTGTCGTGCCTTGGCGTGTTTTGAGGTCAACCTTTTCGAGCGTATGGGATTGCCTCCGTTTTGCCGTCGCTATTAGGGATCGCTTCTGGCCGCTCTCTCTCTGTCGCGAGTTCGACGTTAGCACCGAAGACGCATCCGTTCACTGGTCACAGAATTGTCGCGCTTTTGCGAAGAGTTTGGAAAGGCTCTACACGAGTATACCCTCGCGAAAGTGCACCGAACCCTGACCTGTGCCGTTTTACTTCCATGTTTCTGACGGAAAGTTGGCGGTTGACCCATTTTAACTTCGGAGCGCAAATGCTAACTTTATGCGTAGTACTACCGATTGCTAGACACAACCTGAGCCTTTTTTTTTTTCATTTGTTTATTGTTTTATTGTGGTGGTGACAGTACATACATGTTTAAGATTTTGTGGGTTTCTTAAGCGTGTGTTCATATAATACATGTTTTTCTGCTTGAATTTCTTTTTTTTTTTGTAGAAAAAAAAAGGGGGGGGGGGTGCAGAATTTTAAAGAAAAATTGTTGGGACATCTAGTAACTTGTCCCAAGAATAATTGTTACAGCAACCTGTTCCAACGATACAGCGATGTCTCGTTAATATGCACGCCTCTCCGGTCCCCTCAAAATTATCCATCATGCGAGTCGTCCATAATAATGAAGCAAAAAGTATGTGTATTTACCCAGTTCATCCCCGAAGATTTTGTCTATGCAGTGAGGTATCCACATTAACGGGGTCCATAGTAATGGGACGTCGCAGTACTTATTAAAAGCTGTCCCAACAATACTCATTACACAAGCCTCACCCAACGTTTGATCTAGAAGTGTGACATATCTAAACTGAGTGTCACATTTACTAGGGTAATCGCAGCTGCAGGTAATAAATAATGACCCATTTAGAATGGTACAGCACTGAAAGGAACATGTGCTGCAGACTTTGCAACCTGACAGATTTGAAAGCCAACAGTAATGTAGAGCAATGTAATAGGTGGGAATATGCTAAAGGAAAAATGTCAAATTTTAGATTTATGAAAAAAACAAAAACAAGAAAAACATGTTAATGTCATGCTAACGGAGTGCTTTAGTGTGGTTGATAATTACGAGTGAAACGGGACAGAGCATGAATATCAAATAGCATGGCACATCCGAAAAGGTGAGTGAAGCAACAATCGCACCACTTTGATCTGCTTGCTCAAGCAGAATTCAGGACGATTTCATTGTGCTGAAGGTAGCACATACCACAATTGATACCCTGTGTACTATTGCAGACAATGTGAGCTGCAACAATGACCCTTTATCCTTTTTCTTGGCATATCTGGCAGTTCCTAAAGAAGCCTTGGTCCAAACTGTTTTATGGAACGAGAAGTTTAGGTCCGTTCCTCAACTGCTCCGGTAAATTTGGAGGTAACAGAAAGTTGTGAGGTTTGCATACGTAGGAAAATGCCGGATTGAGTGTTAAGCTGATATTGGCCACGGGGTAACTTCTTAACATGTTGTGGGCACAGCGCATACTCTTTGTTCTCCTTCTGTCTTTCAGGCAGCGAAAGCATTGTTTCGTCTGCATTGGCGGCTAGACGTAGCTCCACGGTCGCTTGACGAGCGTCCCCGAGATGAGTCGTCTGTCACCTGCCCACCTCCTGTGTTCGTTGCGTTTGCAATGCAGTTGGAATCACGCCTGTCGTCCATCTCGGAGGTGGATCAGCAGGATCGGTTGCACAGAGTGGTAGCATGTGCGGGAGAAACAATTTCTATTGTGTGCCTTTTTTGCGTGTTTACACATCAAAAGAGGATTATGCCCAAGGCTTCCCAGTTATTCTTAGCTGTTGCCTCTATCTCTGTGCTGACCTACAGTCGGCAACAACTTGCGCTATATTGTCGAGGCTGGGGTAACTTCTGCAGTGGGCCATCTTTGTGAAAGTTAGTTGCACGAATGAGACACATGATGGAGCCACATGTTCTTAAAACAGTGCAGAGCTGCAATGCTGCGGAAGCTATGCCAGCCTTGACAGTGTATCAGGAAATAGTTGTTGTTTTTAAGCTTTTAATCTCATTTTCCGAACACAAAATTCATGTATTTTAGTTTTATCGTGTCTGACATTTCCCTTTCCTTCAACAATTTTTTTATCCCTCTTCCTCAAAGATCCGTTGGCGCCTTTTTGGGGGCAGTTCTGTTCGGTTTCATTCTTGTTCGTCGATAGCTGAGAGATGTCGTGTTCTGTGCCCCGTCCTATTTCTTTATACTTTCATGTGTAAATTGAACCTTACCAACACGCTTGGTTTTAGTAAAGCTCAAATGTCTTCATTTCTTTTCTAGTTGGTAACATTTTCCCACACTGTCTTACTGCTGTGAAAGCAGGCATTTTTAACTATGCTGGAAGTTTGATATCAAGTAATTAATGAAGTTTGATGTTTCATCACTTCGTACAAATTGCAATCGCAATCTCTTGTGGTGTATGTTTGCTGGTACCTTTGTGGTAACCATGCATGGGAGACATTTCTTTCGCCAGTAATGCAGCTGCTTGATATATTACTGTGTAGACTCGTAATTGTGTATTTTACCGAGCAGCCTGATTTGGTTTGTATGCTTCCTAGAGTTTGCAAAATATTTTTCAATCCAGACTACTAGGGTTACTACTGGATGCTTCGCATAGTAGCGCAGTCCGTAACATTTGTGTATATTGGCAGAAAAACTCTCTTGAGTTGTTGCTTGTTTTCTCAAACATCCACCACGCCACCTTTACAGCCGGTGGATAGGGTGAGCGTGAGCCTGTGTGACCCTGTTCCCAATACGGGGAAAACAAATTCTTAAAATAAGACCAGTCTACTCGATTTCGTAAACTTTGGAGCCTTTTGCGACGACGTTTTCCCACACTTTGGAGCCTTCTGCGCTCTCATGAGGAACTGCCTGCTCACAGGCGTGAGGTAGAACCACTTACCGATTTGCCGTGAATCATCACCTTTGATAACTACTCATTCGTGATACCCTTTCCGTTTCTTTTGCTGTACCACGTCGTTTCAGCTCGCAGAGGTTTGCGAGTTCTGGAATTCGTGCGAGTAACCGCAGCGAGTATTCGCAGCGACTCCGGCGTCCCACCTTCTCGTCTGTATCGTCGTCGTTCGGAGTGCAAGTTACTCTGCTTCTTCTGCAGGGGTTGTGATGATGTCAGTACGCAGAACTCTGATTACCTCTGATTCAAGGATAGTGGGTAGACATCAAGGCAGCTTGCTTAGAAGTCCACCCACTATCCTTCAATCGAAGCCAATAGGAGCTCGGCGTTCTGACATCGCCGCCACCCCTGCAAAAAAAGCGGACGAACTTGCGCTCATCATAGCTTTTGGACAGCGACTGATAAACAAATAAATTGCGGGTCTCAAAAGTCGTGACGCGTCTCGGTTGACGCCGCCACGCTTCGTTTGTCAGTCGCCGAGAAAAAACCCGGCCCTCTCTCGCTCTCCAGGTGTTCCCGGGCGCTGCGCCACGAGGCCACCGTCCGAAGCACGGAGGTATCAGTGCCCCCTGTGCAGCTACTCCTCCGTCTACAAGCAGGTGACCATGCGCCACTACAGGACGCACACGGGCGAACGGCCCTTCATGTGCAGGCTGTGCTCACGGACCTTCAGTCAGCTGGGCAGCATGAAGGCCCACATGCAGATCCACTTCGAGGAGTACCCCCAGTAGCGGCGACAAACGGTCATCGACCTGCAACCCCTTTTGCCCCCTGGAGGCTGGTTCACGTTTGAGCGTGCCCAAGTGTGCTGTGTTCGTTTGTAACCGCTTTCTTCGAGAGAATGCTATCCCATAGCTCAGGAACAGTTCGGATTCACACTCACTAGACCGTAGGTTTTGTAGTACTTGTGAGATCAAATCCACGCACGACCTGTGAGAAACAGTTTCTTTTAATTTGGGTTCGGTGCTTTCGGGGTTTATTTTTCTTTCGACACGGAGGTGTTTCTCGGGGGTTTACTTCTCCCGCGCGTTCGGCATCGAACAAAAAATTAGTGTTTATTCGGGATTATGTTGGGAAAAAAAAAAACGGGACACGGGCCCAAGGCTCCCAATCTCAAGGGAAAGTGCATGCGACCCGAATGTTTGGAAAGTATTTCGGTCGCACCAATGAGACAAAGTTAAAGAAACGAAGGGTTGTGGTACCCAAAGAAGAAAAGCAGCATTGCCAGCAGTTCAGTCCAAGTTTGTTAACACAGAGGTTCGGGCGAGTTGGTTGCTCATGATGTACTGGGGGAACAGTGCACCCGCAAAACCGTCACTCAAGTCCACACACTTTCTCCCTGGCCCTAGTCCATAATACAAAAAGAAGAGGAAAAAGTGCAAATATACTAGGGTTAGTCAGCGCTGCGTAAGTGTCTCTTTCTTTTTTGTGTGTGGACTTGAGTGACTGTTTTGCAGGTGCGCTGTACCCCCGTACATCAGTGCAAATTGTTTTTGGGGTCAACACAAAAAAGAAAGAAAAAAGAGGCTGAAGATTTTTTTTGGTGGACCTTGGGTTTTTCTTATTCAAGGTCAGTTCTAATTTGAGGTTTATCAGTTTTCCACGATATTGACAAAATCAGCTCGGGCGTTATTTTTGTGCTTTGTCGGTGTGCACCCTAAACGTGGAACCCCACTTAGGAAATTGTCAGGAATGCTTTCGACCTCACGGTGAAGCAGTGATGCGTGAAAAGTGATGAATACATACATGCAGATTGTAAGTGTTCCAGGTGTACCCAACAGATTACGCCATCTTGTCCTCTCGTCGTGAGCAGTCACGAGCAAGCATGGTCCATTCGAGCAAACTCGTACCAAAATGCTGCGAAGCCAGTCTTGCCCCCGTTCGAAAGAGATCATGCCATGTCGTCTCTAGCTTTCATGCTGCGAAAGATGCCCCGCGGACCCTGATTTCTGTCGCACCAAAGAGCCATGACCGACGCAGCTGCGTTCTATGCAAAACCGTTGACCCGGTTCAAAAGGGTTTCATTCGAATCGTACTGCATCATCGTCGGCTCTCGTGCTGCAAAAGGCGCTCGGCGGACGTGGCTTTCGTCACACTGAAGAAGCACGGATGGCGCGGTGGTATTCTCTGCAAACCTCGTTCGAACCCCGATGACTGAATGTTAGCTTAGAAGTTCTAAAAAGTCAGGCTTGGACAGTGCTGTGCCCATCTCGGCTTTTGCTGCCTGAACGTGGACCATGTCGGTTCGGCGTCTTTGCTGTACGAGAACTAGAAATGGCGGACAGTAACGCGGCTTTAACCTCTTCGAATTGGCTCCAACGACATCTCTCGTGTTGCACATGTAGGGAACTGCGGTTGTGCGTACGTTCCGCTGCATTGGAGCAAAGTGTTGCGACAGTCTGTAAACGTTACTCTTACTCGGTGTGTGCGTAAGGATGAAGGGCTACAGTGGCCATGTAAAGAACATCTCTGTACCGGGGGCTAGATTTTTTGTCAGTTGAGTGAAGGTCATAGATGCGACACAGAATGGTGCAACGTGCGGCAAAGGGAGTGTGTGGACCATCGGAGCACCTGTCCAGATGTATGAGCTACTTCACTACTTGAGTACGTACGCTTTTTGGACGCAAATAATTTTAAAGAAAGCGACAGCAAGCACAAATAATGGCATCGGGATTTATACGAAGGCCTTACTCCTGGACAATTACGATGCCGTACAACGCGGCTCGAGAAAGCAGCAATATGCATCTGTGCATACTCTCAACTTCCCGTTTTATAAGCAAAGGTGTTCTTTGAGAATATCATTCTGCACCACCTGTATGTGCAGATTGTTTCTGGGGTGTGAGTCACTGGCCATAGCTTTTGCTGTGCTGCTAGCAAAAGCTTTTTGACTGCCTCCTTTGTGCAGACGTGCATTTTCTTCGAAGTTGTAGAGTTTGCTCGAGTTTTATATTTAAGATAATATGGTTTTCCGTCTTCCGTAGCCTGCGGCCAGTTGTAACAGCGATGGGAAGCGTGTTGTCGGCTTTTAACCTTAAAGGCCGTTGTAGAATCTCCTCCCTGACCTAGAGTGTAATGGAGTGAAAGTAGGACATGCTTTGCACCCTCTCTTTTTGGGTGTGGGCCATTCTTGGAGGAACGAGAAGGATGAGATGCACGAGGCAAAACTAAACCTGCGCGTCAGCCTTTTATTGATTGACCACGAAGGAAGTTTATTGTTTGTACGTGAAGTCATGTTTCACATCTTGCGAGACAAGCTTGGACTGTATAATGACCGATAGAGGATGCCACGAGGTGTATGTCGGGCTACCATGTGCTACCTATTTTAGTGAATTGCATGGACATGTTTGTGCTGGTGCTTCTTGATCATTATGTGGCCTCAATATTGTTTAGTTTGCTCGAAGTGTTCGAGGTACATTGTGTGGCACCGTTAGTGCAATCGGGACATTGGCTATTTTTTTTTTTATTATAGTTCGAAAGGGCTTAGTAAGGCACCAAATTTTATCCATTAGGTTTACTACACTAAGTGGGCACTTTTTAATGCCGTATCGGTTTCGACGAGAGCCTTTAGATTTAGAGAAAATGCGGGTAAATCCAGCGATCGCTTGTTTGCACTAACAGTGTCACTGCGGGACACCTAGCGCGAACAGAATTGCGGTGCTCTTTGATGTGTTGCTTTGGAGAGGTACTGGCAGGTGTCAAAGTTTGCCACTGAATTTAAGTTAGTCTCCCAAGTGAGCACTTTAGTAGTTTTATGACAGCCCTATGATTCTAAGAATTGATTCTAAGGAAAAAAATTCTGGCCATCGCTCATTTGTGCCAGCATTGTACCGCCGTCTACGAGCGGGCGGCGAGTCCTACCCTCGAAGCTCTGGCCCTTGCACTGGCAGAGGCTCGTCTGGCGACGTATAAATACTTAACTGGCTATTTCGAGAAAGCTGCAGGTGTGGGGTTATTGCTTCCTGCGCCTTGGTTTACCTTAAGGGGGGACACTGGCTAGAGGTTGAACTTCTGAACTACTCAAGTGATCGGAATGAAATTTGCAGGGGAGATTTAACTTCAGATGAAGGTGTACTAGGCAAACTTTCATCTCTCTAGGACAACTCTACATACCTGCATAAGATGTGTCACTCTTGGTTAAGAAATCTACGATATGCAAATGAAGCTATTAAGCATCATTTTAACTGCTTGAATATAAAGTGGGGGATGTGGGACTTCGGGCTATCTAGTTTTTATAACTCAAATGTAAATATTTCAGGTAGAGTGATTACCTCGAAATATGAGATGCATAATTGCCCTATGTCAATCTTTGAAAACATAGCCTTTTCTCAATGAAGACTTTAATTTAAAACAAAATAAAGTAGATAGCCCAATTCCCCAGTAAATTTCAGTTCAGAAACATCTTGATTGTGGTATCAGAATAGTTTTACCTTCGAACAAAAGATTCCTTCGTATGAAATTTGCAGCAAAAAGCGGAACTGAGAAAAATGCATTCAAACATTGAACTCCTTTACTTTGTTACTGCCTCACAATGTGTTGAAAATATTTTATATCAACGTAACTATTTGGCGCATGGTTATGAAATTTAGTGTAAGGGTTTATAATTAGTTTCTAAAACCAAAAACCTCAAAATTGAAAAATGAATTTTTTCAAAATATTTTGAAACTTAGGCCCATGTCCCCCCTTAAAATGGTGGTGCACCTAGGGTCATGATGCAGGCGTCTTGCTCTCCAACTGGCGTCGGCTATGCAGGCGTCAATGAAACTCGGGGTTACGAACATGCACCTGTAGTCGGGGTTCTGCTATGGTACAAGCGAAACAGGTTGTAAACAGAGCCACTAAATACGCTACGCTTAGAGTTCCGATTTCTTGTGGGTGGTGCCACTTTGGTGTTTAGTCGCGGGTGCACTTGGCGACCGTTGCCGCTTCAAAATCGCAATGTCCTGAGCTTCGGGTACGTCGTCGGGAAGTTTGGGCAAGTTTTTTTGGCTCTGTCGCAGACTCTTCCGACCTTTATGGAGGACGGAAAACAGTTTTCTGCACTCTTGGATAGGGAGCTTCGGACGACTGGCACTGATGGTATTAGGCACTGAGATGGCTGAAATGCCGTTAGTGTGAAGTGTTGCTTATTTATAGTCGCTATCTAACATACTCGTGGCATATCCTTTTTTGTTTTTGTGGGGCTTATTAGCTTGTGCATAAAGTTTGCTCTGAAATGTTAAATGGAAGGCAGACAAATTTGCCTTTGTATCGTAGCAAAATGACATTTTGAGACATGTGTTCCTACTCTTGTTTTAACATAGTGTTTTTGGCAAGGGTAACTTGGTGAAAACGTAAAATGCAAAAGCTTAATGACCAAGGTGACAATATGCAGCGCCGCCGCCGCAGTGGGGCTCCTTTGTGGGCGGCACCTAAATACCCATTGGCTTGCATAAGCTATCATGTGACCATAGCAACGACCAATGACGTTCTCGTCAGAAGTGGTGCTATGAGTCGCTCTACATAAAACATTGCATCGAGGCTTGTTGGTCCAGAAACATATTCTATGAATGGCGGTTTGGTCGGGTATGACAAAAGTGTTGCCCCACATTTCTTGTATTCATTTTTGTCATACAAACTCGTTGAGGTCTAAGATGCGGATAACTGGAGGCAAACCTGGTGCACAATCTGTTTCTGTTTGTAAACTAGTTTTAGAGGTTCAGGACAAAATGTCTGGAAGACTTGGTTTTGGATTTTTTTTTTAATTAGGCAGGGCTGTAATGACATCAGTTTGTTCATCTGCAGCTCAGTCCATTTTTTTTTTACATTTTTTTACGCAGTGTTATTTGATTAGATTTTTAGTGCACGGCAGTCATTTTGGAAAGGGCAGTTTGTCATGTCATCCTGATAGCATGGTTGAGAACTGGCATTGAGCAGTACTGATGTTTGCTGATATACTTCACTGGTGTTTGAGGGCCTCCTCTTTGATGTTCTTATAAATGTAGGCATTCTATTTAGCTCAAATGCAACCTACAGCCTTACTTTGAAAGACTACCGTTTTATTTCACAAAGCTGAGCTTCCTATCATTTTTTACATATACACTGCAACTATTTCATGCTTTAAAACCAATGTTTAGAGTTTTATCACAGCCGAATTGCTGGATACATTCATGAGGCATGGTTGAAATAAGTGCCACGAGCTGTGCAAGGCTCATATGTCTGGGGCTCTTTGGGTGATGATCAGTCTGATTATCTATACTGTAAGTAAATTTCATTACTTGCAGGTAACTGTTGGAACAAAGTATTTTTTGTTCATGTTCATTTTCACCTTTGTTACGAGCCCTTACTTTCCTCTGATGAAGTATACATATATGTGCACTTTTTTGCTTTGTATGGGCTAAGTATGCTGTAGCATAGTCTCAAGTTGAGACTTTGTGACTCCGCTTCTGTGTGCTCAGCTATGCTTGACACGTCGACGTTCTTGCAGTCTCCTAGCTATGTCTTTGTGTCTTCTGGGCTCGAAGGAGATGTGTGGTTTTCGACATTAGCATTGCTCTGCTTTAGCATTGTGGGCCATGTACCTTGTTGCAAGAGGAGTCGCTAATAAACAGTGTCCTGTAGTCAAACACCTTTTGTTGTGAGGGAAGAATTATTGGATTCTTTTGTGACTGTCTGGTAGAGTCGAAAAGTAATGTTTTTAGCTTCCCACCTGCATGCTTAGGACCCCAGAGAAAGTGATATTACTGGATGGTATGCTGTAACATACCGCTTGTGTGTTACAGGGAAAGAAAGCTTTTTAGCTTTGCTTGTTTTTCTGGGTCTAAGGGCTCGTGGAAAAAGTTGTTCAATACGATTTCATCGCAATGCATAATTTCAGCAAGATTGTCATGATTTCCTGCATAGCTGACGAGGACTTTATGGCTAAGTATTCCAATAGTTCCTAATGTTATTTCATTTGGTTTGTCATAATATCACTTTTCGTTTCTCCACAGATTAGTTTACCAGATGTCAATTTTGGTGGAGCCAATTTGTTCCAAATGCGCATGTCATTTTTTACTCAATAATATCTAGAAAGCAAATTAGAGGCTACATGTCACAATGTACGCATGCATGCAACATAATCTTCAGATAAAAAAAGTTAATTTGATAGGCTGATGAAAAGCAGGTCTGAGAAGGATAATTGCTTCTGCAACAACAAGAGGTAGCGTGAAAGAGGCAGCAAAACACCAATGTAAAAGCTAGCTTAGCACCTAGTCTGTTGCAATATCAAATCTGCAAGAGAAGCACTGCCCCAATCATGCACTTATTGCCTTCCATCCTATTTAGCTGCTCGTGCGCCAAAGTTTTATTGAAGGGGGCAAAGTGCACGCTCGAGGTAGAACTTCTACTACAGGGCTTACGTCGCGAGAGAATACGGATGTCTCGTTGCACATGGTCGCCCTAGTTTTTACTACTTTACGCCGACGTGGCTGTTCTCGAAATTTCGAAGATGGCGACTGCGTCGTTTGCTTTCCAGACCGCGGCCTCCGGAAGCCGTCGGCGGCTCCGGCCGTCTCTCGCTCGCCATGGCGCGAGCCCCGGCGCGAGTTCCGCTGCACGAGCTGCGACTTCACCACGGCGTACAAGTGCAGCCTCATGGTGCACCAGCGCACACACACTGGCGAGCGCCCCTTCCAGTGCCGCCTGTGCGGCAAGACCTTCGCCCACAAGTGCAACCTCAAGAGCCACCTCCGCGTCCACACGGGGGAGAAGCCGTTCCGCTGCCCGCAGTGCCCCCAGTCGTTCTCGCAGCGCAGCACGCTCACCGCCCACTTGCAGACGCACGCTCCGCAGGGCGCCGGGCCGGGCTCGGCTTGGCTCGCGCCGGCCGAGACAATGGTGGTGCGGTTGCTCGGCACCGAGGTTCGGGACGGGGGGCCGGCGACCCGTAGCGCGCACCTCGACGACGCGGGGTCGTCATGGTAGACCGCGCGTTCGTTGCCGCAGGACGGCACCGATTTTGGGGGTTGCGAGACGGGAGATTTCTGATGGTTTGCCTCTAAAAACGCCGACTGACGTGATCTTCGCTTGCCCGTCATAAGGGCGCACATCATGATGACGGACGACGTATCGAGGGCGGAAAGTTTCGGAAAATTGTTTTTTTCTTAAAGGGGGTTCTGAACCCGAAATTTGGATTTCACAAAATGACATCGCAGAAGCATTGAACAGGACGCTACAAACTCCAAAACATCCTCGTACATCAATATCTCCAACGGATGGCCGTATTTCTGGAAAAGAAGGGCACGATTGAGTGAGCAATGTCACGTCACGATTCTCTTCGAAAAGGCGAGAAGGAGGGGAAGTGGCCTCCCTTCTCTCCTTCTCATTTCGGTTCACCTGCTCGAGGGGACAAAGCAAAGAGGAGAGGGAATGAGAATCGTGACGCGAGATGTCTCGTCGGCCTCGTTCAATCATGCACTTCTTTTCCGAAAATACGGGCATCCATTAGAG
This sequence comes from Ixodes persulcatus, assembly GCA_013358835.2. Lineage (NCBI taxonomy): Eukaryota > Metazoa > Arthropoda > Arachnida > Ixodida > Ixodidae > Ixodes > Ixodes persulcatus. The sequence continues at coordinate 315,231 of JABSTQ010009386.1, read as the reverse complement.
ATATCGCTGTATGAGGGATGTTTTGGGTTTTTTCGGCGTCCCGCCTGTCGCTCCAGGCTTGTTTTGTAAGCTGCAAATTTTGGTGCCGAATCCCCGTAACGCCTATCCACACATACGTCACAGTGCTACCTCAGCGCTATTAGTCGGTGCTGGAAATAGTTCTCACCCTGCTGATGCAGGGCCGACGTTGTGCTATATTGGTGATGTAGTGCTGCTGCGGCACTATCACTAATATAAAGCATTGATTTAGCGCTGTAATGCATGTGTGAACCGGCCTCTAGGAGACCGGGTAATTTTTCACGAGTTCCATAACTCTGGCGAAGTGCAAGAACATTTGCGGAACTCATCGTTTCGGCATTTTGGAGATGGCTTGTGTTTCATGCTGCCTTTGTGTGAGGTCGTGGATGATCTCAAGGACGGTAGCGGTTGTCTTTGCTTACACATGACAGATTCACTGACGGGGTGGTAAAGGGTGGGTGTGTTTTTCGAATGGCCAGCCTCCAGCATGCACTTGATGTCTTCTGTCATGCTTTGGTTACCAAAATTTTATCGAAGGAAGGGAGCTCGCAGTGAAACACCTACCTGCCGTTATTGTCCCGTCTGTTACCTCAGAAAATGCCGAGGTTTCGGTTGCACACGAAAAGATCCGCAGTTGGTCGACATTAATCCTCGCTCCTTCGCCAGGGCATGCCAGATGCCATTTGTTGGCTTGGCACGTAAACCCCCCAAAGTTGCCTTATACGTAAAGAACAATAGTTATAGGTTACTTTTTTTTTTTTTTTTTTTGCAATTTATTGGAGTTTTATTGAACTCGCAATGAGCACTTCGAAGTCGAGGCTAAAAAAAGCATTTTCCATTCGGCGTCTTTCAGAGGCCGAATGTGGGGCAGCAAAGAATTTTTCGAGTTTACCTTGGTGCAAAAAACATAGAAGTAGCATGTAAGTTATTGTGAGAACTTTAATGAGAAGTTTGGCAAAAATTTGAGCATAGTCAGTTAAAAGGTGGAAGCTCCTACAGAATGTGTGTCGCATGGCATCCTCATACATATTCATTACCGGTACTTTCTCTACAGCGACTATTTGAAATGGTAGCCAACCTCTGTTCCTCCCTGCATTTAATTTATTTCCTTGGTTTTGTAAGGACCTGAAGCACCCTACTGGACAATCCGTTGATGTGGAGCAAGTCTGCGTGCCTTTCACGTGGACTTGAGCGAACAACACTAATCTGCTCTAATCTTTGCAAATGTCACAGGCGATAAGTGGAGCTGCGATCGTATAAGGGGAAACTACATGTAACCCGCAGTGTGTGCTTGTATTGTATTAAAATCTAGATCACAACTGGAGACATGTGCATCTGACATTGTGTACATATACAAGAAGTGTATACTGACATGTTTTAGTTGGCACCGAATTTTTTGTGTAGCCACTGCAGGAACTATCTTTGACCATACATTTTGTATGCTTGGTGGGTAACAATATTGTGTTCTCAGTAGTCAATCACTGTCGGTTGTGCGCTTTACTTCTCTCATGTCCCATGCTTTTCGACTCTTTGCGGATTTTTTGGGCAAGTGGTCTTGCATATTTTGTTTGTGTTTGACAAAGTTTTTTTATGTTCATGTCCAGAGCGTTGCAGAGTCATCGTATGAGCTAGTAATAAAGTGCAAAGCTACTACGACGTTTGGCATGTCTGTTTTTAATGAAACACTCTGCCTCTGAACGGTTACGCTGCTGAACTTCTAAGGCGCATTGTGTAGCATCTGTGTGTGATCGGAATGTGAACACACTTGCCAGTCCCTGAACAATTTTGTACTGAGGGCATCATAGTGGTAATGCAGCGAGAGATTGGCAGCCATCTCTTTCAAGCTGGGGCTTTATGATGTGCACGATGTTTCATTTTCACGTTCTTTTTGTTCTTTCTCGTGTCACTTGGTGTGGTTATGTCTGCTACTAAAACATTCAAAACAGTTTTGTTTGCAGGCTACCAAGTTTGAAACTTAACTGCATTCTAATGAAGAGCTAAGTTTGGTTCGAGTTAATGTGCCTAAACCACCATCCTTGTCAGGATATGCCGTCCAGCGGCATTTTGACCGGCATCTAAAGAAAGGAGTGCTATTACTTTTCCTTCTTTATCATGTCGTAGAAGATTCCTAACCCCTGCACCTAAGTTCAAATATGTCTATTTGTTTTTACAATGTTCGGAGGCATCTTTGTTTTCATGTGTTTGTATTTTTTGTTTCTAGCTGTTACCCTGTCTATCTGTATGTACCACAAAACAAGCAGTCTTCTACAGCACAAAACAGTATATAGCACCAATCTTGGAATTCCACTGTTTGAGTTGCATTTATATTAGTGGTTGTACTCTTTTAAATTGTTCTCGAAGTCATGGGGCATGAATATTCCTACAGATGAGATGTCTAAAGAAGGTATTAAATGAGCAAAATGTAAATTTGATTTGTGATAGCACAGCCAAAAAGGACGTCGTGACAAAAGCAGCTTGGTTATTATGCACCAGCTTATGCTTCTGATGACACACTAAGGTGGTGGCACTGACTGTGGAGCAGCACTTGCACAGGTGCTTTACTCTTGAAAAAGATTCCCCTGCATGCACGGTGCCCCCGGCTGCCTTAGGCAAATGGACTCATTCATAAAACACTGAGTGGGTGTACACTTTCTAAAAGATGCAGCGATCCATGCTACATCTAAGTCATGTACATGCAGCCCCCAAACAGTCCGAAACGGACGAAATCCAGCCCCTTTATGGGGACTCGTGGGATTCCAAAATGGAGGATACGTCACTCTTTTTGCATTATCTTCGCAGGTTTTGGCGGCGGCACAAACGGCAGGACGCCCCGCGGCGTGCGCCGCTACCACTGCAGTTTCTGCAACTACTCGACCATCTACAAGCAGACGCTACAGCGCCACCACCGGACCCACACCGGCGAGCGTCCGTTCGAGTGCGAGTACTGCCTCAAGACGTTTGCGCAAAAGTGCAACATGAAGTCGCACATGCGCCTGCACACGGGCGAGTGCCCGTACAAGTGCCAGTTCTGCCACGCCAGCTTCCGTCAGAGGCACCTGCTTACGAGCCACCTGCAGGAGGAGCACGCCGTTCGTCTAGCGTTCAAGTGCGGCTACTGCGCCTCTGGTTTCCTCACCAAGCACGAACTCTGGAGGCACATGAAGAGCTGCATCAATGATTGGAACCCATAGCTCCCCGTGAAGAACTGCATCCAGATTAGAACTGATTGGAACCCAAAGAACTGCATCCAGGATTTGAACTTGTGGCTGGTCAGAAAGAACTACGTCAATGCTTCGAACCTGTAGCTGGCCGTCGTGAATTGCAACAGCAATGGGAACTCAACTGGCCATGAAGAACTGCATCAGTGATTGGCACCCATAGCTCCCCATGAAGAACTGCATCCAGATTAGAACTTGTGGTTGCTCATAAGGAACTACATCAATGATTCAAACCTGTAGCAGGCCATGGTGAATCGCAACAGCAATGGGAACTCAACTGGCCATGAAGAACTGCATCAATGATTGGAACTCGTAGCTGGCCGCGAAGAACTGCATCAACGGTTGGAACTCGTAGCTCCCCCCCTGAACAACATCAGTGATTGGAACCCGTAGCTGGCCATGAAGAACTTCATTAACGATTGGAGCTCGTAGCTGGCCATGAAGAACTGAATTGACGGTTGGAACTCGTAGCTCCCCATGAACAACATCAGTGATCGGGACCCGTAGCTAGCCATGAGGAACTCCATCAGCGATTGGAACCTGTTGGCTGTCCATGAGTAACTGCATCAGTGACTAGAACCTGTATCTGACATTGAAGAACTGCTTCAACGGTTTAAAGAAGAATTTCATCTACGATTAGAGCCTGTTGCTGGCCAAGAAGAGCTGCATCAATGATTGGAACCTGTAGGTGTCCATAAATTACTGCATCATTTGGAACTCTTGGCTGGTCACGAACAACTGCATTAGCAGTTGGAACTCGGCTATCATGAACAACTGCATCAACAGTTGGAACTTTTAGCTCATCACGAAGAACTGCATTAACGATTAGAACTCGTAACTACCCGTGAAAAACTGCAACAACGATTGGAAGGCGTAGCTCGCCATGAAGGACTGCTTCAGTGATGGTAGCTTGTAGCTCCTCGTGAAGAACTGCATCAACGACCGAAACTTGTAGCTGTCCATGAAGAACTGCATCAGCTATCGAAACTTGTAGCTCCCCATGAAGAACTGCATCATTGATTGTAAATTATAGCTCGCTGTGATGTGCTTTAAGAGTTGGAACTCGTAGCTGTCCGTGAAGAACTGCATCCTCGATTGTAGCTCGTAGCTGGCCACGTGCTTCCACAGCGTCATGGTGTATGTTTCTTGGGGCTCGGTGTTTGGTGCCTCTTCAGAGGTAAACGGTGGTCTCTGTTGGGGAAAATGGCCACGGACTTCCGTGATCATTGGGGCATCTGTTTGCATGGCTTCCGCTCAGTGTGGTACAGCTTTCGTCTTTTGCAACGTCGGCCATTGTCTTAGCTCTAACTTTCTGTACCTCTGCTCTTTCATTGCTTCCCATGTTGCCGTGAAATCGGGCACTGACGTCAAGGAGACCGAATCTAACAAGCATAGCATTTTATATAGAAACGCATAGTACATGTATTTTGAGGAACTTGAGCATGTTTAGCTGTTCTGTCTTTCCTGCCGACTCTGGATTCGTAATGGTGTTGGGGCGGATCTGGGCTAAGGCACATTCCCAACAAAGGGCTTCATAACCCTATTCATAGTATAAACGAGCTCTGAAGACCCATGCAAGATCAAATTATTGGGTGGAATTTATTACTGGCCACTTTTTCTCAAAGGACTACAAGGCTCTGGATGCATACCTGTGTCACAAACTGGGGAGTACTATAAAGCATGCATCACACAAATTCAGCTTGCTCGATGCACAATATTAGGCTTCATATATTGTGGCTAGCATCTGGTGACAAAGTATGTGAAAGCACTAAAACCTTTACTAGCCTCTGCAGCAGCCTATTCCCTAATTTCGCTTCGAGCGAGCCCAGGAATACTCAAAGGACGAGAAGGAATCTATGCATGGTTCAAGTGGTGGTGCATTTTGTTTGTTTTATGTGGTACCCTGTATGCTAAGGAAAATGACACCTGCCGCTTTTGTTAAAAAGAGCACTTGCTAACCACTACGGTACTCCGCACTCTGTTTGCTATACAAATCGGCACCATGTTGGATTTTACCCGACGTTGCACTGAGAAGCTTCCTGATATTGCCTGAAATGTTTCTTAGAGCTGATCTTGGTGTTTGGCAGTCAGTGCAACAAACATGCCAATGTGTATTTTTTATTGCATCTAGTGGAACATTTGTGCTGAGGAATTCCAGTATGCAATATTGGCATTCCTAAGGACAATTTTGGAGAATTGTATGCACCAGTGAGATGACAGGCACGTGCATGTTTCCCTGGGAAATCTGCACGGACATGTGTAGTAGTTGTTACAACTTGTCCTTTATGCATACTCATAGGTTTTATACTGGGTGGTAGTTGCGAGGTTTTACACAAATGGAATACTGCTTGATCTTGGCTATGCTGTGGCATGACTAAAAAGTGACGTATTTAGATATTATATAGTATTTATGTATCCCAAGATGTTTGTTTGATGTACCAATTACAACCAATCAGTGCATTTAGCACCATTTATTTGTTCAAGTATATTTCTTTCCAGTTTATTGTTATTTATTTGTTCTCTGAAAATAATTTGGGCCCTGGTTAAAGGACGAAGTTCTGCCATCATAATGTGGCATTACGACCAGGTAACAGCCGATTTATTTTTAGATGTTCTCGGTCTTGTGATTTTTCTAAACGACTTTTAGTTATTTATTTAGATTATGTGTATCGTGTTTTTCAGTTTCTTTTTAATGCCCCTTCTGTGTGAAGTTCCCACTATTCCTACTCATATATTTTTAGGAATATACCAGAATCGTTAGCTTCTAGCTGGCCAGGTAGCACTGCTGTTCGATACGAGATTAACATTTCTGAAGTGGCACTTTTGGCCTTGCACTTGTGAGAGATTTTCCTTTTGCTTCGCGAACTTATTTTATTTCAGCAATTTGTTGCGAGTATCTCTATACATGTCTTTAACACAACTATTGTGTGGTTATGCCGGCATGCCGGTAATCCAAACTAGGCTAACGTTTTGCTTCAAGACTTCAAAGGAAAGCGATTCCCTTGCTAGAAGATTCTGGAGCCTTGCAAGATGGAATTACCAATAGTCGTCGACACGATGGGAATGGTAGACCGTCTCCGATGCCCAGTCTTTGGCATGCGCTCACTGCCTTGCATCATACCAAAGCCTCCACTATACTCACAAAGCCTGGCAGTTCGACGACGGAGCCGTAGAGTGCCCGGTCGCAGAGTTGGAGCGCGAGGATCTGTTAGCACAGAGCATCAAAGAGCCATTTTTCGGGGAACCTGGACGTCAGCGCACAGCTTTTGTAGCGGCGAGGGCCCGAAACACGCTTGTTCAATCTGGAGAAGTGTGTTTCGGCGTCTCGCCGCAGGGGGGCGCCAGTCACGTGGCTCTCCTTTCGTCCGCTGTCTGCCGCTCCACTTTTTCCATTTCGGCGGCCGCTTCTCGTGGTATCTGCCAGGCTTTGTCAGTATACACCAACACAGTGTTTACAAACAAAGCCCGCTTTGCCCACACAAGGTGTGGGAACTGCGCCTGCGCAGAAACCGCATTCGGGAGGAGTGCAGCGTTTGCGCATGCACAGTAGCGACATCAGCGCCACCACACTGGCGTGACGTCAGCGAGCTGAGTTGGTCTATATAGGAGGCTATGGTCATACTGTGTCTGCGTGCGCGCGCTAGAGGTTCACGAGACGCCGAAGTGTTGTCAAAGTGGAGAAGCTCGCGCTGTTGGCGCGACAACTGAAGCGTCTCCTTGCCGTTCTCTCCCTGTTGGCTTCAGTATTTTATTACAAATTTGCCACGTGACGCAGGTAGACATCGTTTGGAAAATTTATTGGACCATCTCGAGATCCAAACAATGTAAAATATAGAAAGACGTTATTAAAGTCATGCTAAAGTATAGAGGTTCTTGGCTTTGTCTTTTCAAAGTGCCTACGATCAACATGTGAAAAAAAAAAGTTCAAATGATGCCCAGGAATGAAACAAAAAAACAAAAACAAAAAACAAAAACGGATTCAGTGATAAATTACCGAGCTCAGGAAAATCAATGGGGAAGCTGGGAGGGAAGTTACGTGCCCTGGTTGGCCAGCGCCGCACGAGTGTGGGCCGATTGGGAGCACTGGCTTTCCCGGCCGTGCACCGAAGGCCCTCTTAACTGCAGTCGAACCCCGCATTCGCCTGGCAGACCATTGGGCCTTTTTCTGGCTCGCCACTATTTCAGGGGCACTGCCGCATGTACAGAGCGCGACACTGTTAGCGCGAACAAGCGATCGTCGGTTTTTCCAGTTTTTCTCTTTGAAACCAAGGGATGTCATCCAAGTTGTTATTGCTACGGAAAGAAGCGACAAAATGTTGTGCTCGCTAATACTATTGAGAAGTAAAATGCGCCGATGTCGTGTTCGCGCTAATAGTGTCGCGATGTGTACAATGATGTATATTTTTTATAGGTTTTCGACCCACGGATATCTCGTTCATTTTTGGCCACGTTTTGTTTTTTTTTAGTGCAAATTTGACATACATGCAAAGAACTTTATTATTATTATTATTATTTTTTTTTGTGCTTAGCATGTATAGATTATAGTCGGCACCTTAGAAAGACAGTCAAGGTTTTTCGAAGCTTTAGGCTTGCTGGCTTATACATCTTTCCAGTGCTTAATCGCCCAGGCAAAAATGCTGACTCACTTGGCTGTGAACGCGCAGGAATGTGCGGCGTCTGATATACCGCAAAGGGAGCTAGTGCCCATGCTTGGAAGACGTTCCACGGCCCAGTGGGCAAAGGTGGCAGAAGGCAATTTTGGGAAAGGTCTATGTGCTCTTTGACCTCTTTGTTGTGCATCAGTGATTTCCCTACACCCCCCCCCCCCCCCCCCCTTTATGGGGGTGTACTCTCCCCCCTTGTTTTTCCGAAGGCACCCCCTTAATTCGCAAAGACTCCTATATTCTTAATGCCCCCCCCCCCCCCCCCCCTTAACCCCCCTAATTTCAATTCCTGGGCAAACCCCTGTTGTGCATTGTTTTAGATCTTCATGTCCAATGCGGTCTCACATGTTCCGCCATTATGAGTATGTTCACGCTGTTCAACAGTCGACACGCTTTCTTTCAAAAGGGACACATGCCCAAACTAGAGGTGAGCGAATAGTGGTTCGACTGAAATAACACTGTCTTATTCCTAGCTCCAACACCGTAAGAAGAGTGGGTATCTTGCCGCTTTCTCTTTCCCTGCAAAAGCTACGAATGATGCAGCTCCATTTTATTCGAACCACGACTCGCACACACATAGTCTGAACCCGTATGCAGCTGGGTACTTAATTTGCTTTGAAAGTAACCGACGGAGCTTACTACATCTTGAGTGTCAGGAGCGTCGTAGTCGTATTCGTATTCCTTTGGGCTATGTTCCGAGTACACCAGCTTCAGACCTTCAACATCTTCTGGTACTTTCTTCTTCAAATTCACTTAGCGACGAACGTCTTCCAGGCTGCAACCTAGTAATGGTTTTCTTTTTTTTTTTTTTTGTGCTGTCCCCTCATGGCCGCAATTGGGTGGTCTCTTGTTGCAGACGTGTGCCTATAGTGTTGTCCTGTGCTGAGACGATTGTTTACACCACTTTCTTCCGTATATATGTACACGCTTTTATGTGATAGCTATACGGGAATAAATTACATTTTGTCTTCACATCGTTCTTTTACTGATACCCCATTCACACAATCATAGAAGTCCTTTTAGCTAAGGGAGCTTTATGGTCAGCGGCGAATCAGTTCGTAATTCTCCGCGCGTGGTATATGCCCGCGATCCAAGAGCGCTGGCTGATTCGCCGGTTGCAAAGGGACCTATGTTAAAGGTGCCTTTATGCTGGCTCAGTGACTTGGGAAATGCCGTGACAATTTATTTGGTGTTGCTTCTCGCTCGCAAGGTAATACTCATTGCAGCGACGTGATTGCTGCACCAACCAAACTCTGACAAGGTGCACAGTCTGCTGAATTTCGCCAAGATGTGAGGAATTTGCACCAACATAGTGCCAAAAGGCAATTTCCCCTTTCCGTTCGCTAAACTCGGGTTTCGTATTTACTACAAAATCATTCGGGAAGGGGGGGGGGGGGGGGAAGAACTGGGTAACGAGAGGTTGAATAAGAAAGTTAACGTTTATCTTCTCCAGCGTGCACACTTCCTTTTTTCTCTTTATTCTTTGCTTTTCTGCGTTCGCCCGCAATCATGATTGTCCCAAGATAGCTGGCCTTTCTATAGACCCTTTTCATGTTTACAAACATGAACTGCCTCCTGCGTCCCAAGCAACTTCCGGTCGCTCCGTCTTTGAAAGTATGTCGAGCTTGCCTATGTCGCCAGTGCTAGAAAGCATAAACGCTGCACGCACATCAAAGTTGGAGATTTAACGAGGGCCCTCGGCTGGTCAATTTAACGTCTTGGAGGAGGCAAGTTGGTTTACAAGAGTATTCGAAAATATTTATCATATCTGGGGGTTCTGCGTTCTTTTGGCGTTCACCTGGAGAATTGGTGGTTAATCGTTTCATCAACATTTCAAACAGCGGTGTTAGGGTGGGCTTTGTTCATACTTTTTATGAACCGGAAGTTCTCTGGGACGTCAAAGACTAGAACAACTCCTGGTGGCGTTTGCCATGAAAAGGGTCTATAGACTGGGCTTAATGATTAGTCGGAGTGCAGTCAAAGTCCAAAAACACTTAAACGCATTATATACACGCAGACTAAAAGTGCGTTGTCACGGTACGCATTCTGGAATCTGACTAGATTAGCCACGAGGAACACATCGAAAGAAGGATGCTGAGAGAAGTGCTTCTCGCCCTTCTTGATTTGGGCTATCTGCTCGTATCCTCCTCTGCTCTCTGAAGGCATGGGAATTTTCCCTCTCTCCAGTCCTCAGCCGCCGAACACACCTGTTTTCTATTTCTTTCTTTTTTTTTCCCTCGCACAATCAACCGCCATCATTATTGTCCCAATTTAGCAAGTGGCGCTCTTCAAAAAGTTGTCGGTACTTCGTGTGGAAGGGCTTTTTGTTTGGGCTGGTGAGTTTGCTCAGTTGAGTGCGCTTCACACCGGGCGCTGGTGCAATGCGGAAAAGCGGCACCTGCGAAGTGGGCGCTGCCGCGATCTTGTAGATCTCGCTTCGCCGCAGTGCAAGTCCGTGCTTTATTGGCTAAGCACGTGCACGCGCACGCGCATGTCGAATATCCTAAACAAAAAGTTTATTGACGATGTTTTAATTTAGTCTCGCAGAAAACGTTTTGTAATAACTGCGGCTTTTATACGGAGCGCAAGTTTGTCTGCTTCGTTTGCAGGAGTTGTGGTGACGTCAGAAGACCGAGCTCTGGTTGGTTCTGATTGAAGGATAGTGGGTAGACCTTGAGGCAGCTTGTTTTGACGTCTACCCAGTATTCTTGAATTAGAGCCAATCAGAGCTCGGCATCATTCTGACGTAACCGCAACCCCTGCGCGAGAAGCAGACGATCAGGGTGTAAGATAGACTGGTGGGGAAACGAGAGCCAAATGAGCGACCGGATTGTGTCAACCTCGGTTTTCTCTTTTTCTGTAGCGCCATCTATGTGGCGCACCGCGAACTCTCACTCCGGGTGGGCGACCGGTGGCGACCGGCTAAACTGACGGAGATGGTTTCTCGTGGATTTTCAATGGAGGACTGTCGTGCTCTCGGTTTATTTTGCGCACTCTCCCATAGAGTTCCATGCAAATCCGATTCCAATTTTTTTCCTTTCGCCGCAGCGCCATCTGTCGCAAATCGGGGGTACCCGCAAGCAGAGGAGTACACAATCCGGTCACGGCGCTGCGGTAGGCTTCTATACTCTGTTTCACCTCATGATGTACCGCAGGAAAGGCTACAAGCGCGAGCTCCTTGCTCTGGGGCACATCCCGGCGGCACAAGCTCTCGTGACTTAAGAGCAGCTGCCAACGCTATGAGCTCGCGCTTCTAGCCTTCGCTGCGGTACAACATAAGGTAAAACGAAGTATATGGGCCGTTTCCCCACCTGTCTATCTTACACCCTGCAGACGACTTGCTATCCGCATAGTAGAGACTTTTAAGGAACCGTTTTAGCACATCCGATACAGTACGATGGGCCCTCCGGTACGAACTGCGCATATGCGAGTATTCTGCGCTAGCGCATGCGCAGTTCGAACCGGAGGGCCCACCGTACCGTATCGGATGTGCAAAGACGGTTCCCTAAAACTCCTAGTGTCACGGCCGCTCGATTCTTGTTCCCGCTCCTCTGGGAACGACCGGCCGAGTATAGCGCCGTTCACACTCTTGCGACCGAGTAAGACCGAGAGAGACCAGACCGGTTTTTAAGCCTTTTGCGACTTCTTAGGACCGGATTTTTAAGCCTTTTGCGACTTCTTAGGACCGGATGCGCTGCAGCGGAGCTGGTCCTAAGAGATCGCAAGAGGCTTAAAAACCGGTCTGGTCTCTCTCGGTCTTACTCGGTCGGAAGAGTGTGAACGGGCCTTATCCATTTTTGCCGAAGGAAAGTAAAGAGCTCAAGGTTGCCGCAGTGAATGGTATTGAGCCTGGTGGCGTTGAACAGCGTTCACAGTTAAGGCTCCTTGATGTATACTACCCTATTGACGCGGGCAGCACGAGGCAGACTTGTGCCTACCGGTAATACTCTACTCAAGATACTGTATTTTACAATTACCTTTGGTGTAGTAATTGGGTATCTTGCAAATACATTTGATCGAGAGTATTCGCTATTCTATCTTAAGTATGTTTCTCAGTATGTTGTATGCATTTCAATTAAAAAATATAAAAATAAAAATTGCCGCGGGATTATTTTTGCAGGAACACCCAGCGCAACGTCGAAACGATTGCAAACTTGAAGCGGAAACGACTGAACATTCAACAGGAAACTAGCCGGGACCAAAGATGCAGACTGAAAATGCAAACAAAAGACTAAATGGTTAAAAATGAAAGAACATACACACACAAAAAAAAAACTCAAGTTGTCTTTTTGTTTATGATTGACTTTGCTAAAGGAAAAATGTAAGTTACTTTAGGGAACTGTCTGTGGAGTAACTGTGATGGCCCGACCTTTTTATGAGGACAGAGATTGTAACACCGAGGCAGGAAAAAATCTAAGAGCAGGAGGAGTTCTCAAAATGTAAACAAAGGGTCCTCTCAAAGTTATACCCCTTTTTGAACGGGCTCGAAAAGCTTAGTATGGTGGAATTAATGAATAACGAAGTCCACAACCGTGAGAAAGACGGGAGTCTCCGAGTCCCCTTTTATCTTTTTGAAGTTTAGCCATATCCAAATGTAGCGTTTGGGCTACCCTACTTGAAGAAGGCGCGGAAAGTGCCGTGTCTACTATACCTGCTCCCTCATTGTTAATCAGGTCACTATTTTGCGTATATAAAACTTGTTTAACACGAACTCCAAATATAGAGACTACGGCACTTAGTAAAAAGGTGCGTCCAATGTGTGCAATTGCATAAGGAAACGCCAGAAGGTGTGATTTTTTGCGATGTAACCACGGTAAAACCGCGTATGAATGCCCTCACCCGATAGATCGCCCATCCCGTTTCTCTGGCTAAATATTCGTAACATTAAAATTCAAAAACATCGCATTGGTAGCGGGTTCCCGCGTTTCAGTCCGCGATTTGCGCGCGCGATAGCGGTTCCCGTGACACGCGTGTTGTTCCCGCGCGGCAACGTGAAAGGCAAACCAGCTGCGTCCGCGACATCCGTTCCCGTGACAAGCGAGTTCGTAGCGGGTTCCCGCGTTTTCGTCCGCGATCTGCGCGCGCGATATCCGTTTCCGTGACGCGCAAGATTGTAGCGAATTCCTGGGTGTTTATTGTACCATGCGATCTCCTGTATCCGTTCCCGTGAGATGCGAGTTCGCTGCGGGTTCCCACCTGTAAAGTCCCTTGATACTTCTTTTGCAAGTAACGACCACCAATACAAATGACAAAGCACATTCCGCTGGAACAAAGTGGCGTCATTCAGTTCAGACCTCTGCTGTGCGCCGCCATTCGCTTCCTAAAACTTGCACCGTCACGCAGTCGGCGCTTCAAAGAATGTCGCTAATTGTAGGAAGCTCTTATCGATAGGGACTCTACCCCTCCGCACCGTGAGATGCGAATCTGCTGCGTCCGCAATCTGCGGTATCTTTTTTCCGCGACACATGAGTTCGTAGAGAATTTTTGCGCGTTTGTCGCATCGTGAAACGCAAATTTGCCGTGTCGACGATATCAGTTGGGGTTTCACATGTTCTGTAGTGGGTGCGCCGGTATTTATCGCAATACTTTCATAAAGCTTTGCTGTCGCACCCCCTGGTTTTTCACCATGTCTCTTCATTTTGGGTGGGCGTTTCTATGAGATTTGACCTCTTTTTGCTTATTTGTCTTAAAACTCCTGGAACTGCACCAGTTATCCCAGCAACCCCTTTAGGCTGAATATAATAGCACTCCAATTGTTGCCTGAAAATGAAGCCTTTTAGTTTCACTTGGGCGATACAACTTCCTCAGTGCGGAAGTATCTTCGAAAGTAATTGAATTCGATTTGTAGGTATTTGTACTTTACTGCAGATATTTTCTAGGAAAAGTAACTTGACTAGGGCTCTAAATCCTTTATGAAGCAGGGATTTTGTTTAATATTGACACAAACCTTGAACGTAGGTTCCTTTGCAATCGGCGAATCAACCCGCGCTCTTGGGTTGCGAGCACATGCCACCCGCGGTGGATTCCGAACTGATTCGCTGCCGGTCATAAAGGTCCCTTAGCTAAAGGTACTTATGATCGTGGGAATGGGGTATTATACCCTATAGTCAGTGAAAAGTCCACGGGAAACTCCCCCCCCCCCGCCCCCCCTTTTCACTTTAGAAGAGCGAACGCGGGAAAGGAGGTAGCCTCCTCTCCAGCCTTCGCTCTGCTGAAGTGGAAAGGGGAAGGAGGAGTTTCCTCTGAATTTTTAACCTGTCACCGATTATAGTTACAAAGTTTAGAACAAGCTAAGATTGAGAGAGAATCAGTTGTTGCTGTCCTGCAGGACACTGGTGCACAAAAAAACAGTCTGATGATGCAGTGTGCCAAGCGCCTTGGGAAAGAAATTCAAGGCAGTGCAGAAGTATACTGAGAGGTTAATGGTGAATGCATGTCACTGCGAGGTCCGTACGTGCCAAGGTTCGATGCGATAAACACGAGGTTGACGATCTGCGTCGTTGGAGACGATGTTTTCACTTGGCCGGACGTCATTAGGGAGTTTTAGAATAACGTACAGAATTTTAGCGCACGCTAGCGCTAAATGTAGCGCTTGCGTTAGCGCACGCTACGCAAGAGAGTTTTAATAGCGTTTCTCTGCCGCGACGCAAAAGCCCAAGCATCTCGCGCTTGCAACGCCACCAAGATACAGTCATAATGTTTATTTCACACATGAAATGCTGTAACACTGAGTGAAAAAAAAGAAGTTTTTTTGGTCTAGAGTAACATTTTAGATTTGTTTAAACATGAGAATGCGACGCGAGCGGTCGGCCGGTCGTGCCCAAGTGAAAAGTTTTGCAAGTGGTGCCACTTGCTAGTGGCACCACTTGCTAGTGGTACCACTTGCAAACAGTACATTGTCATATAGACGCACAAAAGCAAAGCCAGATGTTAGTCTTTCTTACTTTTATTTTGCAGTTGAGTGCTTGTAGAGCAGAATGAAGTACTTCGGCTGATGAAGATTAAAAATCCTCAAAACCCAGGCGCCTCAGAGCTTTTCGGGAGTCCTGGATCTTTTCTGACAGGACTGTCGACATGGTAGTGATGACTTGCTGAACAGGCACCTTGTCCTGGTGTTCCCATGGGGCACTGTTTCTGCAACGACAACAGAAAAATACTAATCTAATAACAGCTCATGGGAATACAGTCATATAATTGAACAGATTGCACTCATTTACCTATGACGAGGACAACTTTGAAGGGACTCAGTTCCTTCCGGACCATCACATTTTGTTTTTGTTTGTCCTTCGGTGGCACCTTGCCCCCGTAAGTCCTTCGGGAACGTCCCACGGAACCCCAAATCGCTTGCGCCATGTCTTTGGCTACCATGGTTGATTTAATTGGTCTGCTTCATTCTTTTTTCTGCTTGATAGGAGCCGATGGTGGCGCCCCGATTCCCGTCGTACTGTGGGTTAAAAGGGTATTGTAGCCTTGGCAGCGGTCAACACCAAATCCACAATTCACGAAAAGCCAATTGTCGCGACGAGATTGCCTCGTGCCACTTAGGCGTTCGTGTGTGAAAAGCTTAATGCTCCAAAGTCGTTACTTTCGATGGAATCGATCGCGCGCTGGTCGTTGTGCAACTGGGCAGGGTAGGCGGATTTACTCAGGGTAGAAGGAACCCACTCCCGTGAGGCTTGGTGGAACGATAGACTGTGCCTTTTATCATGCCAATGGGAAAAATTCTGCCCCGATGACTGACGGGAAGATGACAATCCACGTGAAGACTGTCGACGACGATCGACCGTTTGAGCGGCGTGAGTGACGTTGCAGGTCAGTTAGTTTCCAGTGGCAATGGTCAGCTCCTTAGCCTCAATCTTTGTCCTTTCTATGTTTAGGACGATCTCGATAACTTGGTCGAAAGGAATGTTGCTGTCCAGGAGCAGCCGTTCTCGAATGTTAGTGGACAGAACTTCAGCCTTGAACTGCTCCCTGATGTTTTTGTCCTGTTGAGGACCGAAGCTGGTCGGAACTGCCAAGTCCCGTAGGGCAGTCAAATAATCTGACAATGATTCTTTGGGCTGTTGATAACGCTGGCGCCTCGGCAAGAGAGGTCTCGTGTACTGACCTTCGCACACTGTACCCTCCGCTGCCTTCACCGAGAAATGTTCGCGCGTCGCAAACGTCAAGTTGCCGGTCTCGTATTGAAAATCGCAGTCGCGAGGATGCCGCCGACGTCGCACTCACGACACCGCCAAAGCGACCGCAGACATGGTCGTGGGAGCCGTCATTTTCTTAACTGTGCTCGTCTTGGCTTTATCCAACTTCTCGTCACGAATCCTCTTTGGAGGAGCGCAAAGACTCTTTGCGTACGCACGCAATTTCCGAAAAATAGCGTACGCTAAAATAGCGCACGCAAAGTGCAAAACGTGGTTAGCGTCCGGCGCATACGCAGTGGCGACGACGGTATTTGCGTACGCAAAGCTTTAGCGTTCGCTATTTTAAAACTCCCTATTATAGGCGCTGACATCATTGACCACCCTCACCTTGTGTTTATCTGGAAGGGCAGGTAAACCGCACAGGTGGATGAGCGTCGTCACCAATTTCCAGAGAATGTCCACATGGAGGTAAATGACACCAAAGTAATGATCGCTCATCAAAGTCAGTGACAGTTGCAAAAATATGCACTCAGTGGTTCACAGCTACTGACTGGACAGGAGACAATGGAAGGGCCTCATGTCTTCTCAACTGGTGGAGAGATAGACATCCTTTGTCAGACGACAAAGGAAAAGACAGACATCCCATCGTTTTGTCGTGGACTGCAACACCAAATTAAAGGACACGTCTTGCCACAATGCCGGTCCTCACTGATGGACCGTGATGTTCCTGCTGCGTGTAGTGTGCTGCAGCAGGTCATCCAGAGTGACCCTCGTGGAGCAGCAGAAGGGACTTACACTGATAAAGGGCAAAAAAGGCAACGTTTGTCCCACCATAACCATGGACGAGCGGTGAAATGTGTAATATTTTCAACGAACGCCGGTGCTGCTTTGCACAGAACATGAGAGGTCTTGGATGTTGAGAGATTTGGTCTCGATCGACGAAAATCGAAAAAAAGTCAGTGCGTTCATGGGTAAAGAGGCCGCCGTATCGTGCGTCCTGGAACAAACGTGAGGTACGGCGTGAAATCACAGGCAACCTCAAGCTATTTCTCATCCGCTACAGCAACTTCGAGTACAGTAAAGAAGACTGGGAAATTTGCGTGGAAAAAGTTGGAAATGTTCCTTCAATGTGCAGCTTGGGAGGATATTTGTCTTTCTCTTCGCGCATTTTCTCGGGTGTCTCATGTCGGGCTGCCCTGCTGCTCGACCGTCATAAGTTGTTTAGTTGCGGATGTTTCGTTTGTCTTTGAAGCAGTCGCTTTAGGAGGGTCCTCTGCCAGTCGTTTCTTTCTGCCAGTCGTTTCGCTGATGCATAGTCAACATTAGCTTGGCTCTTGTACTTTTATATCCTTTGTTCTATTTGAAGTGCCGGACCGAGATGAGATTTTGAGTAGTGAGCCTTGGTGCAGTTGGTTGTCTGCATTGAAGCGGTGCGTTCATCTGCTCCCCCGCAGCGTGTGCGATGTTTTTTTTTTTTCGTGCACGTGGTTTGATTGTGGCCAAAGCGATTGCTTTTCGAGCATTGCTGAGGTTCCTCTGCGTACGGTTCCCCCTTGTAACTTGTTTATACAATCGTTTTGTATATATGCAGAGCGCGTGCCATGGGCAGCCTTAAAGGGACACTGACAGTGTATTTATGCTCGCAAAGGTTTTTATTTGTGCATGACATATGAAAGCCCAACTACCCAGAACACAATTTGTCGCTCCAAATTCGTTTTCTTCCCGCCCAAAAACCGCCGATCGAGAACTGGCCGGTTTGAGTCGCGCTCACTCTCTTCTCCGTGGTCACGGGCCGTTTTATATGGTTTGTACAAAACCACCAAAGATAATCAAAGTCGTGGGTCATCGAAGGCACACACTCAATACTAGAAATGGACCAAAAAATTATACCCATTTTTTGTGGCTTCTAAAAAACTACAAATACGTTAATTGAAAACAAAAAGTTTTACGGCCACGTGACTTTTGGTATCTTTCTCCTATATATTTCTTCTTCCTCCCCAGTCAAGTTTCGGTTTCGACCAGTTGCGTTTTTGACTTCATTGAAAACATACGTGACACTGAAGTAAAATATTGATTGGGTAGTGTTCTGACACCATAATAAATCGCCTGGCAAAAAATAAAAATAATTTTTTGGGGGCGTGTCAGTGGGGGAGGGGGGGGGGGGTGTCAAAACCAAGACTGTACGTCGGCCTTTAAGGGGATTAAAGGCCGACGAACAGTCTCGGTTTTGTGCAGGGAGGATAATCCTCTTAGCGTCCTCCTCCTAAATTGCGAGCGGGGCCGTGTTGGGCCAGGGCAAAACGTGGAGTATATAAGAGAGGAGGGGACGGGCAAAAATGGTAAGCGCGAAGTGTTCGCAAGCCTTTCGGACGCGCCTAGTCGACCAACGAAGAGAACAGGTGCCGTAGCTCGTAGAGCCACCATATGTTCCGTGTCGTTGTTGTCTGATTGTTCTCCGTATAGGCCTGGACTCCGATGGTGGTCAGTACATGCTGAGGTTTCATGGCGTCTTTGTTTCTCCTGTGCATTGCAAAAAGATTCAATCTTCGGTTTGCCCTGATGAGGACGATTCCATCTGGGGATGTAATCTCTATAGTTTCTCGGTGATTTTCAGGGGATTGATTGCGGCGATTAATTTGTAAGGGTCTTTATGCTTCCGTACCACTACGAGGTGGGGATATGCTTGTTTCGTATTCATGACGGCCGTGTTACTTGACTCGGAGCTGCTAGAGGCTTTCCTCTTTTTGCGGCCATGAACAACATGATGTGGGTCGAAGTCGTCATCGGGATCGTTCGAAATGCTATCTTAGTAGGAGACTGTGCTGGAAGCATTTAACACATTCATTAAGGATTCTTTACTTTCGACTACAAGTATGGACTGGTTGGAGGAAGGGCAGGCCTCGGCCATGGGAAATCAGGAATTGGCTCAAACTGAAAAAAAAAGTCGCATTTTTAATTTGTGACCATATACATGTTTGCAGGTCCGGTCTTAGGGCGCCTCCATCTTGTTCGTTTGGGGCGCCCATAATCCGATTACGACGCCTTTGCAAGGCTTTGTTGTCGGAATAAGACGCGTCTAAGCTTACCCCTACCGAGCAAGATGGCGGCGCCCTGAAGCTGAACTTGCAAACGTGAATAGAAGTGAATAGAGTGAATAGTTGGGGTGCGCTTGGACTCGTCATATTCCGATTATACGAAGCCGTGCTAATGCTTCGTAATCGGATTATGGCAGCGCCCATGCGCGCCCCAATGAGCAAGATGGTGGAGCCCTGAGGCAGGACTTGCAAACGTAGGTCAATTCGTGGGGCGGTTCTTGAAAATAGAGGCCGAAATTCTCCGTAAGAATTTCATATATTTTGATTATCACTCACATATCGCTCACCAAAGATTGCCAAAACTTGTTTTTGTATCTGCGTATTTCGGCAGCGTTTTAGGGAAACTACGAGCATCGTACGCGGTTGTGTATACATGGCTTGCACTGACGTCGCATCGCGTACTTTTGACCACCATGTAAGAGAAGGAGAGAGAAGCTGCTTTTGTAAGAATTTTGAGTGACGGGTTACTCTTCTATAATCTTTTCGGAGGAGAGTAGCGACGTCTGTGCAAATCCGGGAGGCACAAAAGAGAATCCTGGTAAGAGCGGAGCCCTTTTTTTTTTTCTCTAGTGGTCATCGGAGTAGGGAGCCTTCATGTGCGCTTTGCTAAGGTGATGCCACCCTTTGTAATACCACTTGCCGACAAACCAGCAGCCATTTTAGTTCTCGGCGATAATCCGTGGGGCTTATAACCCTCCCGGAAGCAAGCACCTTATCTCACAAGTTCGGAGCAGCATTGTGGAACCCACGGAGGGAGGATTAGCATTTTCCCCCTCGGATGGGAGGACCGATGGCCACAAAGGCCACTTTCCGGCGCACGGGGAAACAGTGAGAGGAACAAGATGGCGGTGGAAGAGGGTGTGGGAAAGGGAAACAGGCAGTTGGCATCACTCTATGCGAAGCGCACATGAAGGCACCCTACATCGGAGTGCTCTTTCAATAACGTCAGGTAAAAGCCAAGTATTGCACTGTTGCGTGGTGCACATTGTTTTTTAGGAACCCAAGCAAAACACATTTTTCGGAATACCCAGGCTTTAGTATTTTTTTATGCTATTTATAACTTCTACATTCAAAACAGCTATCGACAAAACGACAACTGAAAGTGATGAAGAAACTAACGTCTGAATTTTCCTGCGCTCTCCAGTGGTGTGACGTCAGATGCAGTATAACTTGCAAGTCAAGCAAGCAGCCTAAAAAACACAAAAAACAACAACAACAACAACAAAAAACACGGTATTTTGCGGATGTTTTCTCGGTCTGATATTGATATACTGGTATTTAATATTTACTTCTAGCTCAGGAGAGCCGCGGCGCCGCAGCTGCGACGTCAGGCACCGCAACTTCCCCCAGATATATATATATATATTTGTTTGGCTGCACGCGTGACGTCGTAACTTCGAAATCGCAAGTAAAATCGCACCGTGTGAATCAGGCTGAACGATGATGAAATGGTATTTTACAGATGAAAAAACAAGTGTTAAATGATGCTAGCTTTTTTTTTTTTTCTTTTGTCTTTGCTGCGGTACACAGACCGGACACAGCGGGGGCACACGGGACGAGGACTAGTTTGTAGGCATGTCATCGCCGAAAAGCCAGACGATGAAGTGCGCCAGTCGAAGCTCTGCTCCTTCGGGCAGCAACGGTCTGAAGGCCTAACACTCAACCGGCGGGAGACTGGCATTTACAGCGTACGCTTCGATCCCATTTTGGGCGGTCTGTATAAATCGGGTTCTTAACGTGTCGCGCTAGGATTTACTACAGAGGTGCCCGAAAGTTGTGGAAGCTTTCACTACAATTACGGAAAGATTGGCTCACCTGAGTAAATAACCAGCAATCAAAAACGAAGTTTTCCCTATACTTTGCACGTACACTTAAAGGGCAACTCGGCTCAATTCCAAGAATTTTAGGCTTAAATGCGATTCGATTTCCCAAAGCACTACTAAACAGCCCTACGTCTTCGGATTCGTGAAATGTGGAATATTATTTGTGTAATCTTAATTTCAACATCAGCAGATACCGAAAATGCCTCGCCGATTATGTGAAAAAGTGCGGTAGTTTCACTTTCTAGAAGCCGGGAAGGTTTCTCGTCGGAAGCCAGCATGCAGTGTGATTGATAGGAGATTTATATTTTATGGAATTTAAGAAGCGGGGAACAGCTAGATGTCCTTCTTAGGTCTGCCCCAGCCCTCATGCAACGTCACCCTCAACGTATCGGCTCAAAAAGTCAAAGTTCCGTCCGTGCGTGCTTCCGCTGCCACAGCTTCGCACGCAAAAAAGCGCTGCAGGCTGCTCAACACGTCTCACTGTCGACCGCCAGCTCTTCCGCTAGCTGCGCTATGCGAGTTTTTCCGAGCGCCCCCTACAGTTCCCGCACGGAGTGTATAGACGCTGTCAGGCAGCTGTGCATGGGCTCCCCTATAACCGACCTTCAGTTTTTGTTTCCTCTTATTCCGTTTGCTTCACTTCATCATTGCCACAGCAGGACAGGTTATTGCCACTGGAGCGCCGAGCTAGTGATGCTTCCGCGACGATGAAAAAGAAGCATCTCGGCGAGGTGCGGGAGGTTTTACCTTCCCCAATCGGTGACACTACTTACGAAGTTCTCAAAGAAGCCTTGGTCAGTCGTCTCGTCGCATCTGAACAACGACGCCTTCAGCAGCTTCTCAGCGCAGAAGAGCTATAGCGACCGTCGACCCACCCAGTTCTTACGACACCTGCAACATCTTCTGGGCGACAAGGCGGCCTCCATCGACGCCGCCATCCTCCGTGAGCTATTTCTACAACGGCTGCCGGGTTCTGTTCGTGTCGGCCTAGTGGTAGCCCACAGGCTTCCGCTCGTAGAACTCGCCGAGCTGGCGGATTGCATTATGGAGGTTTCCGGTCCCACCATCGGAGCAACACAGCAGTCTCCAGACCTTGCTTCGGACATCGCTGAGCTCCGTCGAGAAGTGCAGAACCTGACGACCATCGTGTCCGAGCTTCGGCTGGAATCCCGTGACCATGCTCAATCGTCAGAGCAACATTCCGGTCGCGAGAGTCGCCGTCGACCATCACCATCGCCTCGCCCTCCAGACAAGTCGCTATGTTGGTACCACCGACAGTTCGGACCGAATGTCCGCCGCTGTTGTTCACCCTGTTTCTGGAACCAGAAAAACGGGACGGCCGATCGCTAGTGGCGGCGAGCGACCCATATCGGCCCACCAGTCGCCTCTTCCACATCCACGACAAGATCGTCGGCACCCGTTTCTTAGTGGACACAGGCGGTGAGGTCAGCATGATTCCAACCCCATTTTTTGATCGCCGGAATCGCGCCCAAACTACATCATTGCAAGCTGTCAACGCTTCCCCCATCAAAACGTATGGACAAAAAACACTAACGTTGGACCTTGGCCTCCGACGACGTTTCCAGTGGTTGTTTTGGGTTGCAGACGTCAGCTGCGCAATAATTGGAGCAGATTTCGTTCGAAACTTTAACATCGGGGTGGACATGGCACAAATACGGCTAATTGATGCGACCACTCACCTACAGGTCTCTGGTATTGCGTCTCGAGCACCAGCTCTAAAGGCCGGTTCAGACACTTGCGTTTGAGTGCGTTTGACTGCGTTGCGGCGAGAACCGAAAGCGAGTCACCGGCACATCTGTGCTTCGTATGAAGCGTGGAATCCAATCCAAGGAATCATCTTGGCACGCGATATAAGCAGCAGGGATGTCCTGGTTTCTCGCTGCCGCAACGCAGTCAAACGCAGTCAAACGCAACTGTCTGAACCAGGCTTTAGCCCCACGTTCAGCAAGCCACCTTCCAATTCATTTGCCAGTCTGCTCGAGAATTACCCAGACCTCATCAAGCCGCACAACATCGGCGAGGTACCTAAACATGACGTCACTCATCATATCGTGACGACGGGCCCGCCTGTCCATTGCCGACCACTACCAGACAAGGTCAAAGTCATCACCGATTGTCCACAGCCTACAACAAAACGCGCCCTCCGGCGATATCTGGGGCTTAGAAACTTTTACAGGCGTTTTCTCCCCCACTGTGCCAAGCTTCTACAGCCATTGGAGACACTGCTTTGCATCTCCAAAGGAGAGAAATCAACGTTTCCATGGTCCCCGGAGGTGTCGATAGCATTTGAGAGCGTGAAGAAAGAACTCGCCAACGCCACACTCCTCGTACACCCGCTTCCAGATGCACCAACGTGCCTGATGGTCGATGCCTCGGACGTCGCGGTCGGAGGTGTGTTGCAGCAGAAGATCGCTAATATATGGTCTCCCATATTATTTTTTTCACGTAAACTGCAAGACGCAGAGAGGAAGTATAGTACCTTCGGAAGAGAGTTACTTGCGGCTTACTTAGTCATCAAACACTTCCGACACTTCCTGGAAGGGCGTGCCTTCTTCATAGCCACGGATCACAAACAGCTGGTTTATGTCATTCAGTCATCAAACCAAAATCATTCACCACGAGAGCTGCGACATCTTTCCTTCATCGCGGAATTCACTTCCGATATCCGACACGTGAAAGGAAAAGAAAACACTGTCGCAGACACATTATCACGTCTGGAGCTGAATGCCCTCAACGCAGAGAAAGGTCAGTTTACATACTCTGAACTGGCTGCGGCTCAAGCACAGGACGAAGAACTTCAATCCATCATGAATACCGGCACGTCCCTCGTCCTCGAAGAGGTAACCCTCCCTGATCATGTTATCACTTTGATATGTGATACTTCGACAGGTAAACCCCGCCCGTGTGTGCCACCCCAACTGCGTCATGCGGTGTGCTCCTCACTTCACTCCCTCTGCCACCCAGGCATACGCGCAACGCAAGAGCTGGTAACGAACCATTTCGTATGGCCCAAAATCAACGCCGACATACGGGAATTTGTATGTTCTTGTCTCGCCTGCCAGAGGTCGAAGGTGCAGCGTCACACTCATACACCACTTGGCAAGTTTCCTCTTCCATCCACACGCTTTTAGAACGTCCATCTAGACATTGTTGGTCCACTTCCAACTTCACGGAATTTTTCATACCTATTAACATGCGTCGACAGTTTTTCTCGCTTTTCAGAGGTGGTACCACTAAAAAATATCACCGCTGAAACAGTAACACGCGCTTTCATATCCAGCTCGATCAGCCGCTTCGGTGTGCCTGCCACAATCACCACCGATCGCGGGCGCCAGTTTGAGTTCGCGATATTTAAAGAATTAACATCTTTTCTGGGCTCAGTACGGACGCGCACGACAGCATATCATCCTGCTGCGAATGGCCTCGTCGAGCGACTCCACCGTCAGCTGCAGTCTGCGCTCCGAGCACTAACCTTCCCCGATGCATGGGTTGACAACCTACCAGTGGTGTTACTAGGTCCGCGATCAACCCTGAAGCCCGACTTGGGTTGTACAGTGGCAGAACTCGTGTACGGTTCTCCCCTTCGCCTCCCTGCTGACATGTTTGAACCATCAACGGCACAAACTGTAATGGATCCCACCTCCTACGTCAAACGACTCCGGGAAGCCATGAACTCTTTGCGCCCAGTACAGACACGGCAACCTAACGCACGACAAGTCTTCGTTCATCATGCCCTCGCCCAATCATCACACGTATTCATACGTCGGGATGCGGTAAAGAAGCCTCTCAGACCTCTATACGATGGCCCATACCAGGTCGTAGGCAGAACACCGAAGTTTGGTACTTATACAGGGACGTCGAGATACAGTTTCCCTGGACCGACTAAAACCTGCTTTCACCACAGCCCTCGACCCAACTACTACCCCTGTGCAAAGTCTATTTATTCCTTGAAGGCTTATGCGCATAACCTTTTAGCTTGTGCTTGTCGGTGGACATTTTTTTATAGTTCACGAGCAGAATTCTCAGAAATTTATCGCAGGTGGTGTATGCTGACTGCATGCCGTGACTTCGATCGACAGACTCCGGTCACAGTAGCAGTGGCGGCTTCCAAAGCTTTGGTTCAACCAGGCCTTGAAGTGTTTTGTGCACACGGGAGCGTGGAAAGCATGCCACACACTTCTCTAGAAATCCCAGTATAACATTGAGCACCACAACACATGCATGGTTTGAGAAATACAAAGTTTGGAAAATGCAGCTTCAAAGACTTATTTTTCGTCGTAGATCACGTTGAGCGCAACCTAGCAATGCTCAAAAGGTGCTGGCTTGCCTCTTCGAAATCTTTGCAAGAATCGAAGAAAGAATAAGAACACTTAGGGACAAGGACAGATAGTACAGTTCTTTCATAACTGTGCTGTGCTGTCTGCCCTTGTTCCTATGTATTTTTATTCTGTCTTTGATTCTTGTATTTTAACCAAACTTCTGTTTGTTCTTTGTCGAAATCTTTCCCCGATTCCTGAGTAGAGACGTCGGCCCTCGAACACGAACCGTTCGGTTCATCCTGATCAGCCCGTTCACAATACACTTAGGGAATCCACTCATCTGCCTTTCACTTCCTTCGTTTCGGCTCGGATACCGACTGCTTTAAAACAGGTTCTCTTCGGTATTTTTTGGTTGCAGGCAAAGGGTTCTCCGAAAACCCATCGAACTGTGTAGGCACGACTCCAAGAACCGGCTTTTTTATACGATATCTCGGCACATAATCTTCCGGCTTAATGTGACTGCTGCACACAACCGTGAATGGGGACTTGTCGTTGACAACACGGTTACTTTGGATGACATAAAACGTTCTGCATATAAAACCCTGTTTCGGTAAAAATTAGAATATGCCAGCGAAATGTGGTCCCCCATCAGCAATACCTCACGAACAGATTAGAAACCATACAAAGCAAAGCTGTCCGCTACATTCATCGTAACGTCGTAAACCTAACTCTCTTGATTCGCGCCGCAAACTATCTCGCCTCGCTCTTTTTTACAAGTTTTATTACAACATGCCATCGTTCATGCTCACCCACTGCAAGCCTGACGCATGCATTTCTTTGCGTCACGATCACTCCGTAAAAATTGCAACTCTATTTGGTCGCACCAATAGATTCAAATACTATACTCTTGCATTATCCATTAAAAACTGGAACTTCTTCCATAACGATATAGCCACTGAAACTCACAAAATTATATTTCGCGAAAAGTGCTGGGGTACGATGTTGTGATGCATATTGTTTTAAACCCCACGTGTGTTCACGTTTGTTTTAGTAATTTTGATTATTACAACATTTTTTTTTGTTCAAATAATGAGTGTTATAATCTGGTAAACCCTGTTTCAGATTTGTTGTTTTGACTTGTTGCTTTTGTTGGCAATGTATTCAGTGCTTTTGGTTTGGTATTTGCTCTCCCCCCCCCCCCCCCCTCTCCCACCATGTAATACGTTCGAACGAACGTCTCTGAGGGTAATAAACTTGAACTTAAAGGAGTCATGAAACGAATTTTGGGTTGGGATGAATGATTTTAAATTGGGACTCGCATATCGTTTAGTTGGCCAAAAGAAAGAGGCTAGAAAGTCCAAAGCCAGCTTTTCGGTACGAACATTTGAAAATATAGCGGACTATTTTGTACCTTCTTGCCTTCAAAAGCTCTCCGCCTTTTCACTATGATACATCCGCGGTTCCAAAAGCGCGTCACCGGCGCCAAACTGACGTCAGCAGAGCCCAGCTCACGCATTGGACACGAGAACTGCGTCACTCGGACGTATGCGCTCGTCAACAATCAATCCGTCGACGAATATTTGGATTCGCGTTCGTGGCCAATGAGTGCCCTGACGGAACTTATTGTCACTGGGGAATGACAAGTTCTATGGTGTGCATAAAAAGCACGGTAGAAGCTAGGAGTCATCGCACCGGTGCCGAAGGAATGTCACCACCACGTGATTTCACAATTCGCATTTGAGTTGAGGATTAAAGCTAAGGAGGAAGAAGTAGGAAAATCGTTTCATTTCATTTCATTTATTTATCCCTTAAATGCCCACGTGGGGCTTTACATAAGGGGGGCGGGCAGTATTTCAAAGATTTAAGTACACGGTACAAACAAGAAAAACAAACAAAAGATAGCAAAAACGTCAGTTACGCGCCGTAAAAGGTGGCAAGTGCTTCTCTAAATTTTGAAGTGTCCGATATGGTTACTATTGGGTCTGGCAGTTTATTCCAATTGGTAATGGAAAGCTGCAGGGGAGAAAATTTAAAGGTATTGGTCCTGGGAGTGGATAAGAATAGTTTGCAGGAATTATCTAAGCGACGGGAGGTATGAGGTGCGGGTATACAGTACAAAGTTTTCTGGTAGTTAAGGCGGATACCGTCCTACGCGTTTTGAGAGAGGGAAGACCAAGTTGAGCTTTAAGAGTGGTGATACTAATAGGGAAGTTACAATTTCGATGAATAAACCGTGCTGCGCGGTTTTGGACTGCTTCTAACATATCTTCTAAAAATAACTGATGGGGATTCCATACAGATGAGGCGTACTCTAACTGGGGACGGACAAGTGAGGTGTATGCTAATAATTTAGTTTCCTTGGAGGCAAGGGAGAGATTGCGTCGCAGAAAGCCGAGTGTCTGGTTAGCTTTGCTAATAATATGGGTTATATGATTTTCCCATGAGAGATTGCTTGTTAAGTTAACACCGAGGTACTTGTAAGTTGGTACATTTTCTATCGTATTACCGGAAAGGGAGTATTGAAAGTTTATTGTGTTATGTTTCGTAGTAAAGGTCATTTGTTTGGTTTTATTTACATTGATTTGCATCTGCCACCTTTCACACCAAGATTCAATAGCACATAGATCAGCTTGAAGCTGCGCACAGTCAGAGCGATTGGTTACTTTAGAATACACAACACAGTCGTCAGCATATAACCTAATTGAAGACTTAACTAGCGAAGGTAAATCATTCACATAAATGAGAAATAACAAAGGACCCAGCACGGTTCCCTGAGGTACACCAGATTTGACCACTATAGAGGACGAGCAACTGTTGTTAAGGGTGACATACTGTGTTCGGTTTGAGAGGAAGTTAGCTATCCAATTAATCAGAGTTTCATTAATTTGAAGCGATCGTAGTTTTAATAATAAACGTTGGTGAGGAACCTTGTCGAACGCTTTGGAGAAATCTATAAAAATAGCATGAGTTTCTGCGCGAAGATGTAGGTTTTTATGAATGTCTGTTACGAATTCAAAAAGTTGGGTGTCACAGGACAGAGACCGCCGGAAACCGTGCTGGTTTACAAAAAGTAGACCATTATCAGCCATGTAGTTCATAATATTTGAGTAAATGATATGCTCCATCAACTTACTTGCAACACAAGTGAGAGAAATAGGCCTATAATTGTTGGGGCAGTCTGTGTCACCGCTTTTATATATTGGGCAAACCCTAGCATGCTTCCAGTCAAGGGGTATGTCACCGGAGTCAATAGACTGTTGGAATATTCTACATAAAAGAATACTAGAAACTGATTTGGTTAATTTGAGCAGTTTAGTTGATATATCGTCCGGGCCTGGGGCAGAATTATTGGGAAGGTTATCGATCAGTTTCTCGATGCCAGGCGGGGTAATAGAAATAGAGTCCATACTGGCTACGGTTGTATATTGAGGGATGTGGTCGGGTAAGGGAAAAGACTCTTCAGTGAAAACGTCGCCAAAATAAAAGTTGAGGCTCTCGCAGCTTTCTCTTTCCGAGAGTTCATTTCCGTCTGAGTCAACAATGCGGGGGGATGGTCTAATTTGCTTAGGTTTTATAGTTGACCAGAATTTTTTGGGGTTTGTTTTCAGTAAATTAAAGAGGTCGATATTAAAGAACTTATGCTTAGCTTTCTTAATTTCGTACTTACATCTTGAAGCGCATTCTCGGTATTTAGACCACGCTGATGGGGTTCTAATTAGTTTTGCGCGGCTGTAGAGCCTTTGCTTTTTGCTCAGGAGCCGTTTGAGACTGACGGAGAACCAAGGACGCTCAGTACATGACCTGATATGAACTCTCGGAACAAATGTATGCAAGGCTTCCATTAACGCACTCCTGACCAGGGTCCAATTTTCGTCAACACTTCTATACTGAAAGCCATCCAGGAAGGTATGCATGAAACGGGATAGATGCAGGAGGAGAGCATCCTGGTCGGCTCGTGGATAGCTGAACACAGTCTTAGTTAAAGGGCATGACTTACTGGTGGGTATTGACAGTTGGACGTGAATAGAAGAGTGATCACTAAGAGGCTCTAGGAGTTCGACAGCTGTGACACACTCAGGGTTGGTAGTAAGAAAGAGGTCGAGAATTGCAGAGCCGCGAGTTGGTTCATTAATCATTTGGGACAATGAGTACGCGCTGCACAAGTCAACAAAACCTCGGGCCTGAGCAGGAAGGCAGCGCCACGAGTCAAACGGCATGCGAGCAGGTACAACAGGCCATGTGATTTCAGGGTAGTTAAAGTCTCCAGTGAGTATGAATACGTCTGTGGGATACATCTGCGCGAGTGATTCCAAACTTTTCTCAAGAAAGGATGGGAATCCAAGAAGATCGGGCGGCCTGTAACAGGCAATGACCAGTACAAAGAACGAGGACATTTTTATTCGAACCCACAATGCTTCACAATCATGTAATACGTCGCTTTTTTGAACATGTAATGTATTTTTAACCGCTATAAAGACGCCTCCTCCCCTACGTCCCGTTCTGTCTCTGCGAAAAATTGAATACGAATCACTCAAAAGTAGTTCAGAATTATCAATGCTTCGATTCAACCAAGATTCCGTTATAACCACGATATCAGCCGAACATGAGTCGACAGCTGATTGCAACTCTTCTTGTTTAGAGTATACGCTTCTTGCGTTTGCGATAAAAAAAGAAAGGCAGGAAGACAGGTCTCGTCGAGATAATGTCTTTTTTTTATGCCGTGATTGCTATGCTGAAACAGCTTTCACGGAATTTGTTTCCTTGTCAAACGCATACCGATTTCTTCCGATGAAAAGTTTATCGTACCGTAACCGAAACTCCTGTCCTTGGTTTTTTGCAAAGGCTAACAATGCTCGCCTTGCCATGCGTACATCCGGAGAAAAATCCTCGCTCAACCGAAATACAGATCCCTTTAGTGTGGGTCCCTTGGATAGGACGAGTTCTTTATCTTTGAAAGAGTTAAATTTGACAATTATGGGCCTGGGGGGAGTACCCTCGGCACGATACGTTCCGAGTCTGTGCGCTCGTTCGATGGTGGATGGTGCGAGGGTAACACCAAGCCTGGAGTGGCAGAAACTTATTACTTTTTCTTCCGATTCCCGCCATGTCTCATGAGGGGTGTCCGGGATGTTATAGAACAGAATGTTGTTCCGTCGAGACTGGTTTTCTAAATCGTCGCATTTTTCCGCGAGGCGTTGCAGTGAGGTTGTGTTACCAAGGATTGTCTCCGAAATATTATCAACATCGCTTTTCAACTGTGTAAGGCCGGCAAATTCTAGCTTTATGCTAGCGATCTCTGATTTTAAAGATTCAAGAACACCGTCGGTGTGGTTTTGCCTTTGTTGCAACTGCTTGATTTCATTTAAAATTAGCTTTTGACCCTCCGTTAACCTATTTAATACCGGCATCACATCATTCAAAGATACAGCAACCTCAGGAACGATATCGTCAGGTCCCGGATTCGTTTCCACGTCCCCTGATAACAACAATAGTTTCCTTAAAAATGCAGATATTCGACACTTCAAAGACATCACACGGTCAAATACGCTAGGTGGGCACGACACCGCAATAACAAGAACGTTATTGTCGCGATAAGAGCAAGGCCAAGAAGAACAAACCTGGGAAACGATGTGACATGAGAACCGCATTCCGCAGTCGGTGTCGCGCCGAAATGGCTGTGCGTCCAGGCTGCGCTTAAATACGCCCCTCTCGTCGCCGCACGAAGAACAACGTTGCCAGCCCACCGTTGAACATGCCGATGAAGTTGACGCAAACACCGGTCGAAGCCAGTCTTTTTCGGCGAGTTGCGGAGAAATCACCGAAAAAAGGTCGTCGTTCCGGGGAACATGGGTCGAGACTTGGTCCAGTGGAGTCACCGATGGGCCCGGCAGGACCGTAACGAGAAGAGCACCGGCCACCTGGGAAACGATGTGACATGAGAACCGCATTCCGCAGTCGGTGTCGCGCCGAAATGGCTGTGCGTCCAGGCTGCGCTTAAATACGCCCCTCTCGTCGCCGCACGAAGAACAACGTTGCCAGCCCACCGTTGAACATGCCGATGAAGTTGACGCAAACACCGGTCGAAGCCAGTCTTTTTCGGCGAGTTGCGGAGAAATCACCGAAAAAAGGTCGTCGTTCCGGGGAACATGGGTCGAGACTTGGTCCAGTGGAGTCACCGATGGGCCCGGCAGGACCGTAACGAGAAGAGCACCGGCCACCTGGGAAACGATGTGACATGAGAACCGCATTCCGCAGTCCCCTTTAAAGGGGTTTCATGACCCCTTTAAAGCCTGTGCGGCTGCACGAGCGCGCGCACGAGTGCTCTATTCAAGGCAGTCAAGGCTAGCCGCTCGCGCTTGCACAGCATTCGAAGTTAGTCCATGCTAACGTGAGACGAAGTGGACTTGCAAGAAAAAATAAACACATCGAGGGGCTTTAAGAATACTATACCTGTTTTCACCTCAAGAAAAAAGTACGTTTTGCGCATTGTTCCTACGCGGCGCGAAATAGTTCTTACGAGATTCGGTTGTCGGAGGAAAAAGCGATTCTTTTGACGTTTGGAACGTGTACGTCTTGATAAGATAACATATATCTAATCTAAAATTCACCTACAAATGTCTTCATTATCCAGATAAAGGGGGAAATTAGTAATGTTCCGCGAGGAGCCGGACTTGTTTTACTTCGGTTCTTGAGGTGAAAACAGGTATAGACGCTTTCAGCGCGCGCCAAATTGAGCCGCCATAGCCGACCTTTTCTTGTCTTACCAAAATGCCGATTCACTGAAGCGGGCGTTGACGAGTCTCCACAACGGCCTATGCTGGGGAGAAGGACGCAGTAGAATCTAAAATGGCAATGACCTGACCTACTGTGATAATGATGAAGTGGAGCGAACGGAATAAGAGGGAACAAAAACTGAAGGTCGGTTATGGCGGCGCCCATGCACAGCTGCCTGAAAGCGTCTATAGTGTGCCAACACCCCCACGCAGAAAGATGAGCGCGCTTTTTCATGTGACGGTAGAAGCCGTTTGAAATAGAAGCGCGAGAATCCAAACCGGCCGTGCCCAGGAATCCAGGGTTTCATTCCCGCCCCTGCTCGGTTTGATCTGGATGAACATCGTACCGCGGCGTGCGGTCGTGTATTACTACTGCGTGATGCAAGTTAAATACCACAGGCTAGAAACCGTACTGCAGTGGCTAAATTCCCAATCTACAGCACAAACCAGTGTCGCCACACCTAAAAGGCAGACCGACCTTACATTATTTAAACACGAATTTGAATTTGTTTGCTGTTTTTAACATATAATATGTTTTATGGGTCTTCTTCTATGAGAAAAATCCTTATGAACGAGCGCCATGAAAGAGCGACACGCTAAAAACGTTACAAAAAGTAAAAAAAGAAAGAAAAAAGAAAGAAATACGCTTTAACAAGGCTCGAACCTGAGTCGGTGGGTGCGGTGACTGGCGGACACTACAGCCACCAAGCTGCGTGGCACATTCAATCTGGGAACAGCACTCCCGGCATAAAGTGACGGCGAGAGCTGTGTGACTTCATACCATGTGGTGGTTTGTGTGGGACACATTGTATGGTCCCTGGCTTTTGTAAGCATGATCGATGTTGTGTAAGTTATACTTATTTTTATTTCAATGCTCACTTCAAACGTGACGACAAAGAACAAGCCGACGACGTATTCTGCAGTCGATCAGTGGGTGGGCAGGCCACAGGTGCCCACCTCCTATGAAGCTGTAAGGAACTCAGCCGTACGCGGGAAGAAACGATCAGGAAACTCCCACCCAACCTGTGCCCAGGATCACTTGGCGACTGGACTGTGAAGACACTCGATGGGCTCATCGCTGCACCTCAAAGCTACTCGATTTCGTCGCGACCGCCCAATCACAGGACTCTATCTAATCCTTCATGTTCTCAACAGACCTTTCGCAAAAATCTTCCACAAGCCGCACGCAAATTCTTGTACTCATCCTTGCCACTGCAACATCCGCCACGTGACACTGACAAGAGTGAGAGGGTACCGTTGTTCCCCTGCCCTTACCAGCTCGCCGTCGCCTCCAAGGTGGCCGTTGTCGTCTGATAGAACCGGTTGTACCTAGCGTTCCCCGCACTCCTTCCGGCGCCATGAACGCTGCTGCATCTTTTGGGAAAGGTCCACTTCCCCACTTCAGACCACATCTCCACTCCCTTCTCTCCAATGTCAATGGACAAGTGATTACAAACTTTTTATTGTTTCATTTATTTTACCAACTGGCTCCTCGTGTTTCTAACGACATTAAGGAGTGACAAACCGGTTCGACAGATTGATTGGGAGAAGAAAACAATATACCTTTTCCAAAAGCGCATCAAGCAACATTATTGGTCGCCATTTCTGGCTAGGTGGCAGAAGTTGCCGCACACTATAAAGGGTACAGCTCTTAACATTCATACATCTTTGGGCACAAAACGACTTAAAGATCCGAGTCCTCGCCGAACGATGACAAAGCACTCGTTCTTAATCTCATCTGAGCCGAGTTCATGTTCAATATCATGCTCAAAGTATGTTCCCAAACAATGGCGGACTCGGGTAATAGACAACTTCCACAAATCCATCACTGAGCGCTTCGCATTCTGGGAACCTGTGGGCCAGGAGCGGAGCGCGTATGGATTTTGCTGACGACAGATTCCCACAATGCATAACGTGGCATTACGCCGCGATAAGGAGCTTCAAGTTTTGGAATAAGTACGTCTATTGGAGCAGCAGCTATACATGGCACGCAATTTTGAAAAGAAGCTATTGCTTTGCGATGCAAGGCACTCCTTCAAGTGCCATAGGTTAATAGTGACTGGAGAATTGGTGAAAGCACGTTCTGTAGACAAGAACGGTCCGTTCGTGTCGACAGAACGCAGCTTTATGCGCAGCGCAAATTTCGTCTGCTGCTCTTGCAGGGGTTTTGGTGACGTCAGAACGCCGAGCTATGATTGGTTCTGATCGAAGTATAGTGGGTAGACCTCAAGGTACTTTGCTTTGTGGTCTACCCACTATCCTTCAATGAGAGCCAATCAGAGGTCGGCTTCGTTGTGACGTCACCGTAGCTGCTGCGCAAGAAGCAGACGACTCGCTCTCCGCATAACGAAAACAAAATACAGTAAAATCTCGATAAACGGAAATCGCTTAAACGGAATTGTCGCTTAAACGAAACAACTATCGCGGAGTTGTTTGGTTTTGTATTTATGCAATGTAAAAATATTCCCGTTAAACGGAACTCAAATTCTCGCGCCTCCGGGTAAACGGAACTGAAAACGAAACAATGTCGCCGACATATTTTTCGCTATCGCAGAAATGAAAAATAACTCTTGAGTAAGAAAACAGTATTAAAAATGTTTTTAATATTTATTAGCTTTATTGCCCAAAATTAGCATGTACGCATGTTTTTTTGGAGTTTTCTCTTCTCATTTGTACGCATAGGTGGCTATGTTGAGTAGGCTTGTCTCAACAGGGCTTCTGCTCGCATCTTAGGCCTAGTGTTCTACTTTCTGCGATGGCGGCTACGAAGCGACAACACCGTGCGCTCACGTTAGAAAAAAAGATCGAAGTCAATAATGATTTCGATAGCGGTTGCTTCACAAAAACGGCGCTAGCAACGAAGTATGCCATTCCCAAAAGTAGCCTGACAAGGATTCTTCACGACAAGGAAAAGCTGCGGAGAGCGCTCAGCAGTACGCAATTTGGACCAAAGAGGATGAGGCTGCGACTCCCCGAACACGAAGAGCTTGAGAAGTGCTTGGCGTTGTGGCTAAGAAGAGCCCGGAGTGAGAACCTTCCCGTCACCGGACCCATAATGTGAATATACAAAAGTAGCATTTTGGTGTTTTTGTCATTATTTTGCCTTCTACATTCGTTTGCTGGTGTTTACAAATTGTGCACTTGTGGAAACAGCATTTAAGCTGGCATTCAACATTTTTAGTGTACCTACACTACATACTCTCAGTAAATGAAACTCCTGATAAATGGAACAGATTTTCCTGGTCCCTTTAGGTTCCGTTTATCGAGATTGTACTGTAGCACAAAAGAACCGCTGAATAACGGCGTATCCCAAAATCCCGAAAAATAACGTTCATCCACGGTACAAAGAAAAAAGGAAAACAAATACAAGGTGGACGCATTTTCAGCCATTATTTTTCAGTGACACTCGGGATTGACCAATATCATCTAGAAGACGAGGCTTGGGCATGACGGCATTGTCAGTGGATCCCCGCCCGACCCGCCCCAAGCGGCAAACGTGCTGAAGCTCGACGAGAGTCGCCGCAAAGCTCAGACACGACCGTCCTGGTGTCAGCACGTAGTATACTTCTTTCCACCCAATTGTCCGGACGCAACCGACGCCCCGAGCTGATGGGACCAACCAAACAGCGTAAAGGGCGCAAGTCACTGGGCCTTCCCTGTACATGCTTGGTTCAGCAATGGCTGAACACGCACACTAACACAACGAACATGATCTTGACGTCGTTTTCTTGGTCCCATCGTCCCGCTTGTTGTTAGATGCTCCAAGACCTGCCGACTGCGATGGTGATACAAAGTAGGCGGCTCTGGCTGGATCCACGGGTGATGACGTTTGGGGAGGAACGGGTGTCTTCTAGGTGGTATCGGATCGACAGAGTGGGGGTATGGAGCGAGACAACTGTCTTACGATGCGAGGCAATCCGGTTGTGGTGGAAGTGGTCGCTGCTGATGCTGCCGACGCCAGGTCTTGCCCTCATTCCGTCAAGTGCCAGAGGTGAACAGTGCCGGATTTGGCGTGAGAAGCCGAACTCGGATTTCTCGAATCGATGAGACGGAGCTTCATACCTTTCCCTGCTGTTAACGAAACATGAAAAAAAGACAAAGGAGTCATTAAAGGGGCCATGAAACGAATTTTGGGTTGGGATGAATGATTTTAAATTGGGACTTTACTAATCGCATATCGTTTAGTTGGCCAAAAGAAAGAGGCTAGAAAGTCAAAAGCCAGCTTTTCGGTACGAACATTTGAAAATATAGCGGACTATGTTGTACCTTCTTGCCTTCGAAAGCTCTCCGCCTTTTCACTATGATACATCCGCGGTTCCAAAGGCGCGTCACCGGCGCCAAACTGACGTCAGCAGAGCCCAGCTCACGCATTGGACACGAGAACTGCGTCAATCGGACGTATGCGCTCGTCAACAATCAATCCGTCGACGAATATTTGGATTGGCCAATGAGTGCCCTGACGGAACTTATTGTCACTGGGGAATGACAAGTTCTATGGTGTGCATAAAAAGCACGGTGGAAGCTAGGAGTCATCGCACCGGTGCCGAAGGAATGTCACGACCACGTGATTTCACAATTCGCATTTGAGTTGAGGATTAAAGCTAAGGAGGAAGAAGTAGGAAAATCGTTTCATGACCCCTTTAAACTACTTTGCTGTTGTTCTCGCTGATGTAATGAAAGTGGGCTTGAGCTCTGGCACGTGCGAGAAAAAAATACCATCCATACATGGGGACAACCTTTCTTAGCAATGAAGCCAAAGCTAAGCGTGGAGCAAAACGTCTGCTTCTTGCACAGGAGCTGCAGTGACG
This sequence comes from Ixodes persulcatus, assembly GCA_013358835.2. NCBI lineage: Eukaryota > Metazoa > Arthropoda > Arachnida > Ixodida > Ixodidae > Ixodes > Ixodes persulcatus. Next base: position 278,414 of record JABSTQ010009386.1, on the reverse strand, counting down.
TGAGAACGTTGCAGAGCTCTGATTGGCTTTGATAGAAAGGATGGTGGGCAGACGTCAACGCTAGATGCCTTGAGGGCTGCCCACTATTTTGTTTCAATCAGCCGATAAAAGCTCGGAGTTCTGACATCATCGCAATCCCTATGCAAGAAGCAGACGAACTTTCGCTCCGAATTGGTGCCCGTGCGCACGGCTGCGCTTGCGCGGTCTTCGCTTCTTCGGAAATGCCAGAAAGAACTTGTTGCCGAGTAGCGAAGACGAGGGCTGGTCCTTGGCAACACCGCCTTGAAGACAAGGCCGGAGTGCCGGCATTTCTGCGTCACAGCGAAGGCCAACGCTGGACACAGATTGTAAAGGAGCGAAAATTCCGAAGTTTCAGGTCGGCGGATGGGTGCGTGTCAGAAAACCAGGGAAGGTGAGAAAGGGGGAAGAAGCTTTTGGACCTCCAATGCAAATTGTTGAGCGCGTGGGTCGATGGACCTACAAGCTTCATGATGGACGCATCTGGAACGCCTCCAAGCTTACAGTGGCGGCTCCACCTAAGGAACGTATCGGCAACAAGTTGCCACAAGAAGTGACAAGATCATTTAAGGGGGAGCCTGCGAGCAGTACTACGAGGGGCAGTTCAACGAACCGTCATCCTCATCACGAGTGGCAAGTGCCCAGATTCAAGGAGGATGCTCAGCGGCAACAGCAGCAGTTACGACCGCAAACACCCGCTCCTTTCCCAGTTTGCCAGGAACCTGAGCTGAATGAAGGCGTGGCGTTACGACCGCAGACACCCCCTCCTTTCCCAGTTTGCCAGGAACCTGTGTTGAATGAAGGCGTGTTGTCTCATGATGGTCTGAGTGGATCCGATCAAGCTATGCAAGGGGATGATCCTCGCCGATCAAAACGAAGCCGTCGACCTCCAGAGCGATTTGGAGACTGGAGTCGGTAACTCGCAGTCCTGTGTTTCAGATGGAAGTGAACAACCTGGAGGCGGATTTATTTTTAGTTTAAACATCTAAATTACCTAGTTTGTTTGGGAAGAATACATGTTTAGTATGAATGCGTAAAATGTAGCCTTGGCCAAGGGTAGCTTGAATGGAATAACGAATGCATTGTGTGGTGACGTTTTTATTGTGTAAATAGAGTGTGTATATGTAGAGTGTAATATAATAGTGAGACGTGCTTTGATTGTTTTCAGTGTGTAAATAGAGTACGTATATGTAGAGTGTAATATAATAGTGAGACGTGCTTTGATTGTTTTCAGTGTGTAAATAGAGTATGAATATGTATAGTGTAATGTAATAGTGATAAGTGCTTTGATTGTTTTCTTGTTTTTATTACTGATGTATGTTCGTTCGGGGGAGGGGAGAAATGTTGTGTCCTACTCTGTTTATCTTTCACCTCTTCCTCTTTGTGTTGTCCCATCTATCGTGTTATTCTTCAATACAACTTCTTTCTTTTCCTCTTCTGTGTTCGGTCCGAATAAATCAGTTCCTTACGAGACTCTGCCCGCGATGGTCGTGCTCTAATAGCGGTCCACGAACCGCCCAACACTACAGCCGCGTCAGCGCTCGGCTTCCAGTCGTTTGAGCCGAACGTTGACGCAATCGTCGTTTCCAATCTGCACCCAGTGTTGGCCTTAGCTGATGACGCCATCTAATTCAGCACTACGGCTTGGTTATCAAGGAGGTGTTGTCCTTTGCTCCCCTCCCCCAGAAACGTTCTAATTAGTGAATTGACGCCGCGCTGCCAACCTCGCGTCGGCTTCATCTCCAGTGCACCTTGCAGCCTCTCACGACGAGAGCGACATAAACCCAGCCATGTAAGATGTACCTAACGCGTTACTGGTAACGAGTTACTTCTACCTAGTCACTTTTTTCTGTAACGAGTAGCGTATTTAGTTACTATTGTAACAAGAGAATGAGTGACGTACTTGGTTACTTTTAAGGCCAAGTAACGAGTAACGGTATTTCGTTACTTTTGAAAAGTAACGAACGTGTACGATAACGTTTAAACAGCCTCGTTTTATTTCTCACCTGGGCCTATACGTCTATTGCGACAAGGGCAGTTGGGCAACCTGAAAAACAACTACACAGTATGACAGTATAGCAACGTGTATTGCTGAACACGTCAGTCGAAGTCTACAGCTGGGGTACATGTCCTTCACTCCGCGAACACAATATAATGCTCTTTGGTTTAACCTTCTAGAATCGTATACAGACCAAATGTAAACCCGGAGGTTGCCAACACGGGAAAGAACCGAACCCATTGTTTACCTCGAACTAGACGTAGAGAGAACAAAAGAGAGAGGGGAATTCTAGATTTATTAGTTCTTCCTCAAGCGCAACACTGCCGTTTCTTTGAGCGCGTTAGTAGAACGACTCTTCAGCGTCGCCGGATACGTATTCCCAAGGAAGCGGGAAAACATAACTGATGAAAACTTGGAGAGCAGCTACTGCTTAAAGGGGTGGTGCAACTATACTCAATTCGAATGCTTTTCACTTTACACGAGCTTACTGGCACTAGTGGGACTGATTGATACTCGTGCGCAACGCCGCTGGCGAAGGAACTCCTTTGTTAAGATGTAATTTCAAGGACAAAAGCGAGCGTTTTCATTCCACATCTACTTTGCGAAACTTTATGACGTAACTCTAGGGTCGTAGTATCCTCCAGTTACGATATTTGAATGTTTGAATTAATAGATTGCACCCGAGCATTGCGCGGGCACTCGATTTGGGCTCGTGATAATTTATAGCTCAAGAAGCATTCGGGTATTGGCCCGTGTCCAATCGCTGCAATGACGACAATAGCCGGGAGACGACGACGAAGATCGTCCATGAAGGACGTGTTTTTTCAGCGCTCTGATAAGCATAACAATTCGGCCTTACAGGTCAGTTTTACCGGCACTCCATGCCCCGAGGGGCCCCACCAGGACTCGACACCCTGGAGAAGACACCAGAAAGCCAACCCGCACTGCCCGCGGGCCCGGACGCCAAATCATCAGTCTTTTAGGAGACCGTTTTGATGACGCCAGCTGGCAAAAGACGCTCTGGCACGAAAGGCCCTCTCCATGCAGCAGACGAACGCGAGTCCCTACCCGGCTCCAAGCAACATCACAGGACACCCTACCCAACAAGGTCAGTTGGATTTTTCAACACTCTCACCACAGGACACCCAGGTTTTAGTGGCATGTACCCAAGAACGCCAAGCGATCGAAGAATTTATGCAGAATCGAGTATCTATCGAGTTCTACATAAGGAATAAAGAACTTATTGAGTCGCTCTGCTCCAACGGTGGAGCCTACGAAGAAATGATCACGAATGGTGTCGCTTTTCACGAGTACTTCAAGCACAAGAAAGAATTCGAGACTTTCCGAGCTCAGCGAAATTCCCAGACACCACCCCAACAAGGCGAAACGGGGGAGAAAGAATCGCTGACTCGGTCCACCATGACGGCAAGGCATAACATGCCTTCCACATCAACCACCTCGAATTGGAATTCAATGACAGAAGTCGAGAATATGGAAGATAATGGATTTCAATTTCAAGGTTCACAAAAAAGACAACGTGCCAACAAAATACAACATTTTACTAGCCTTAGCAACAGTGTTATCCACGTGATCATTCCGCTTCAAAGTGGACGACAAATGGACTCCCAGGTACTTATACTTTTCTGAACGGTCAAGTATCACATTTTTCTAGTTTATATTCGGTCGGGAAACTTGTACAGCGAGAAAAACACATCTGTTTACACTTGACGATATTTAAGCTCATTTCCCAACGGTCACACCAGTCTTCGAGCACTTTTAAATCGTTTTGAAGCACACAGGCTTCCATGCCATTTTCAATAATTTTATATACAATGCAGTCGTCCGCAAATAACTTAAATGAGACTGTACGTTTTCACAAACACAAAACGCGAGAACCAGATGAAGTAGCTAAAGACAGCATGATAGGATCAGAATTAATTTCTGTACTAGATCAGTGATAAATGAAATGACTGGCCAGTCCAAGATTCTGGTTTTCTGGATAACTATTGCACAGAGTTTAAGCAATTTAGCAGTCTTACACTCTAGTCACACTAGCGCTCTTGACTGTCATTAAAGGGCCCATGAAACGATTTTAACACCGATGGAACGTGCACCTTATTAAACCTTTTTGTTTACTTTAGCACAAGGACCATAAAACACGACCACTTCTCTCGAAATGTCGCGAATGCGCTGCATAGCGGCAAAAACAAAAAGGAACTATTTCTTGACTTGACTTCACGTACGGCGGCCGTAGGAACTAACTTTGTGACGTCACGGCGGGTGCGGTTATTGAGATCGCTTTTGAACAAGTATATTCTCAGTTTAATTGTAACATTTAGAAATGATTTCGTTCCAACATAAGCAAATGAATCGAAAGTTTTATATTCTTGTTTTATATTCTTGTACGAAGTTTTCGCAGCGCCGTCTATCCGGAGCAAGTCAAAGCATCCCCTCCCCGCTGCTCCGCTGCCTAGCAACGTTGGCTGGCTGCTACCGGACGAGCGGTGTGATCAACGCGATATAAAAACCACGTTTCGGCAGCTGCGTTGTTTGTTTTCTTTCTCGTGCGCCTGGTTCGCCTGCCTGCAACTATATATACTCCGTTTCACCTTATGTTGTACCGCAGCGAAGGCTAGAAGCGCGAGCTCATAGCGTTGGCAGCTGCCCTTGGTGCACGAGAGCTTGTGCCGCTGAGGTGTGCCATACAGCAAGGAGCTCGCGCTTGTAGCCTTTCCTGCGGTACAACACAAGGTGAAACAGATAATAGGAAGTATTCACTGGCGGCCATAGCTGTGTGCGCGACTGCTGAGCGCGTGCTGATGGCTAGCTTCTAGGGTTCGCCTGGGGTTCGCCGCTTTTGCAACGTGCATTCCACACCGTCAAAACGGCCGGTCTTAGAAGCTTATTAATGGGGAGAGAGGAGAGAGTCTGCTCTCGCTGTATCAACATCCACAGTGCTAAGGAGAGGACAAGGCCGGAAGCCGCGTACCCCGCGGCGCGTCATGCGCACGTGACCCGGGAAACATTGTATGAGTTGAGGGGCATCCCCAAACGGTATCTTATTTCGCCGCAAGTCTGAAAATCGTTTCATGGGTACTGTTCGAGGCGGGGCTTAGGCCGCACGTCCGGGAGCTTCCTGGCTCGTGACGACGACCATTCCCCGAAGAGAAGAACCCAGGGGTCCAGTGGAGGTGGGAGAATTGGTAACGTAACGAACGGTTTAATTACATGGTAGCGATACAGTCGTCAAATCCGAGAGAACAAATGGAGCTCTCACGCCCCGCCTTATATAGGGGTCCGTTTTCTCCCTCTCTCTCCGCCAGGGCAGCAGGTGCGAAAGCCACGTGCTTTGCAGCTGGGTCCGTCGCGACGTAGTCAGAAATGAGTCATAGCCAAGGTTCTCCGCAGTTAGGCCAGGCCTCTCTCCCCTTCCGGAGCGCACGAACCCACACGCACACACACACACGTCCCGTTGACGTCACGGACGCGTTGAGACACGTTTTGGGCAGCCTTCGACAGGTGGGCGTCAGTCCTGAACACGTCGGGACTCGTTTCGGGACTCGTTTCCGTAGCGTTGAAACTCGGAAGAAGGTTGCCGAAGGTTCCATTCTTAACAGCCCCTCCGGGGCCAGGGAAACCTCGAATGGCCGGTGGTACAATCGCTGGCCTGAAGAGGTGGGCTTGGAGTAGGCCTTGAGAAGACGCTGCAAGCACCAAACAAACTCCCAAACCTCTCACAACGGAGGCATCAGCGGAAACGTCCCCCACAACACCACGCCACACCGCAGTCAAACGCTCGGAATTCGCCAAAGACCCGCCAGACTGGATTACGGATTACCAAAATTTGGTACAATTCCGGGTATCGAGACCCCCTGTCGCCAAAAAAAACTAATTTTTCCAACGAGGTCACTAAGAACAAAAGACAAAAGACAAAAACTTTTCGCAATTTGTGAGGTCATTTTGGGGTTTCAACGAAGTGCCCCCACTTAGATCCTCATTCCCGTGGATGACGAAGACCTCTGAGATCAACCCTACTAATTTTCGTGATGTCAGAAAAATCTGCTCAACCCATCGGCATTGCCGTTAAATTTGCCTTTCCTTTTTCTTACGCTGAAGTCATAGTGATCGATTTTCACGTGATTTCTAGACGTGAAAATGCGGTCCTTATAGCGCCGATAAAACAATCCGCCTTTTTCATGCCCCGTCACATTGGTCCTAGCAATCTCCTGAGCTGTAGCGCGAAACCCTGACACACTAGGGTCGCTCTTCTGCTCGACTGTCAAAGACACTCTGTCTACTCGTAGCAGAGGACCAAAGTTACGCGACGCCGGAGCTACGAGAGATCTTTCACTGATCCCCTCTTCCTCCGCCTTTTCCGCCGGCGCGTTGGGACGGCGTACGCTTCCTAGTGCTACGAGATCAGGCTGTTCTACAACCTGGTCCCTCTCATCCCGGTTTTCTGCCTCCAACTCTGGGAGTGCTTGCTCCCCGTCAGCTGCCTCTGGCTCTGGATCCCTCGTCAACAAAGGGGCGACCTGACGCAATTTGGACCTCGTACATGACTGAACTAGCCCTTCTCCCAGTTGTTGACCCCTTTCGCGCAGCAGGAAATCTGACCGGTTAGAAAACAAATAAGGATATTCCAACGGGACTGTTTGCGAGACAGCCGCCTCTGTCACTAGCTCTCCGAACGGGCCAGTTATCCTTACTGTCGCCATAGGCAGACAGACACTGTGCTTTTCAAGCAGCTGCTTGATCCAAACTACCTTTCCAGTAAAATCGGAGGTCGTTACATACGACGGATGAACAACGTCCATCGTCGCTGCACTGTCACGAAGCACCCTGCACGGCTTTACGTTTACCTGGAGCTCGTGAAGATAGGGACGAAGAAGCTTCAGGTCCCCGTCACTACCGTTCACGTACGAGAACACAACCCGCGGTTTCTTACATCTGGCCGCTGTGTGTCCCGGCTCCTGGCAGTTGTAGCACAGGAACGGCTTCCTTGCCTCGAACTGCCCTGTTGGGCTTTTCCGCGCCTCGTCTCCGTTCGAGTGTTCTGCGCTCTTTTCTGGGACCTTTTGTCCTGCTTCGGGCTTCTCGGGCCCGTTTTCTCGCGAGCCGTTACCCTGTCGGAAGGTCTTGCGCTGATCGCTTCGGCCGGATTCGCTTTCCTCTCCGCTCAGCTTTCTACGCGTTGCGTACTCTTCGGCTAGCTCAGCGGCCCTTTCGACAGAGTCGACTCCCACCCTGTCCTGCACCCAGAGCTTGACTGACTGCGGAATGCTACGAAAGAACTGTTCGAGGCACACACACTCGACTACCTTGTCTCGGCTTTCGTACACTTCCTCGCTCTTCAACCATTCTATCAGGTTGGTTTTAAGCCCGTACGCGAATTCCGAGTAGCCCTCGCTGCTCTTTTTGGATGCGTTTCTAAACCTTTGACGGAACGCCTCGGCAGAAAGGCGGTACCGCTTCAAAAGGCTGGACTTCACCTTGTCGTAGTCGTCCGCGTCTCCAGCACTAAAGCGCGCGACAACCTCTGCAGCCTCACAGGGCAACAGAGTCAAAAGCCGTTGCGGCCACGTTTCTGGGGCGAAGCTCAACTTCTCACATGTCCTCTCAAAGTTAACTAAGAATAGGCCCACGTCTTCCCCAACTTTAAACGGCTGCATGAGCTTCTTCATTTGATACGACTCGGTCTCACTTGCTCGTACCGGAGCCAAAACTCTACTGTTCTGCGAGTTTAATCGCTGTTGTTCAATTTCGAGCTCTAGCCTTTTCAGCGCTCGCTCCTGGTCTCGTTCCTCTTTCGCTGCAGTCTGTGCTCGTTCCTCTCTAGCTGCAGCTTGCTCTCGCTCCTCTCTTGCTGCAGCTTCACTCTTAGCGTTCTGAAGCAGTTCCCACGTATTTTTAATTTCCTCTGCTTCCGCGCTCTCTGAAATCGCTTTACTGATCTCAGATTTCTTCATCTTTTGCTCCACCTCCACACCCAATTCTTCACATAAACAGAGTAAATCTGTTCTCAGTAACCTCATCAGATCCATGATCGCTGCTTTTTAGCTTTGGCTTTGTTCTAAAACTTGTCGCGAGGTTGTACACAAACCTAGCGCACGAGTCAAACACTAAGGATTCCCAGCAGTTCAAAATTAATTACCCATAATCTGAAGCCTGGCGAATCCCAAAGCAAAGTCCAAACGCTCACCCGCAGATGTAGCACGATGTCGCATGGTCCGATCCCAACCGCTGCCAACCAGTTGTTCGAGGCGGGGCTTAAGCCGCACGTCCGGGAGCTTCCTGGCTCGTGACGACGACCATTCCCCGAAGAGAAGAACCCAGGGGTCCAGTGGAGGTGGGAGAATTGGTAACGTAACGAACGGTTTAATTACATGGTAGCGATACAGTCGTCAAATCCGAGAGAACAAATGGAGCTCTCACGCCCCGCCTTATATAGGGGTCCGTTTTCTCCCTCTCTCTCCGCCAGGGCAGCAGGTGCGACAGCCACGTGCTTTGCAGCTGGGTCCGTCGCGACGTAGTCAGAAATGAGTCATAGCCAAGGTTCTCCGCAGTTAGGCCAGGCCTCTCTCCCCTTCCGGAGCGCACGAACCCACACGCACACACACACACGTCCCGTTGACGTCACGGACGCGTTGAGACACGTTTTGGGCAGCCTTCGACAGGTGGGCGTCAGTCCTGAACACGTCGGGACTCGTTTCGGGACTCGTTTCCGTAGCGTTGAAACTCGGAAGAAGGTTGCCGAAGGTTCCATTCTTAACAGTACTTTAAGCCAACGGCAGTTGACTCAAGCGCGATCGGCTGGAGTTATACGGTGGCGCCAACTGTCAATGAGCCGCGATACTTCGTCTCACCTTAGCATGGACCATTGTGAGCCATGCATGCTAAAAGTGCGAGCTATACTTAGTTTCATTTTATCTGCGAGCGAAGCCAAAGCTAGAAGCGCGAGACCAGCGCTTTGTGCGTTTCTCCCCAGATTGCGCGCTCGAGCAAAACCTGAACGCACGAAGCTTCCGTGCTCGTGCTTCCAGCTTTGCCTTCGCTCGCACATAAGGTGAAACGAAGTATAGTTTGCTTTGGATCACGCTTTGCCGGCTGCACAAGCGCTCGTGCCGCGGGTGCTCCAGTCAGGTCAGTCGAGGCTACCCCCTCGCGTTTGGACAGCCTTCGCAGTTAGTCCATGCTAAGGTGAGACGAAGTATAACGATAACTGAGTTCAACATAGCTGGACTACCTCAGTTGTACTCTATTTCACCTTGTGATGTACAGCAGTAAAGGCGCGAGCTCCTTGGCAGCGCGTGCTCCTTGGCACGTCTCGGCGGCACAAGCTCTCGTGCACCAAAAGCAGCTGCCGACGCAGGAGCTCGCAAAAACATTGGGGTGTGTGTATGTTTATACAGCCTAGAACTTGGTATGCCTCAACGGGCGACGAGTCTCCCAGCTGTAGATGAGAAATTTAGCCAGTGCAGTACAACGCTAGCCAGGGGTCTTTACGCAGTATAGTGATACACGACCGCACGCCGATACGTTGCTTATCCAGATCGAAAAGGCGGGGGGGGGGGGGGGGGGGGGGTTTGAGCCCAGGATTAATGGGTTCTGCAGCGCGAGCTTTCGCTCCACGTGCTCCGAGCTGCAAGGTGTGCGCTAGCCCACTCGGCCACCGATCCCCCCTTACGAGCTCGCACTTCTAGCTTTCGCTGCGGTACAACACAAGGTGAATCAGAGTATAACCGTTAGGGGCTCACGACTTACTGCAAACCTGACCTGCCCACAGAATGGATCCCTATGGAATATGCTGTCGCCGGTGAAGTGCGTCGCTTTGCCGTTGGGGGCGTCAAAAGGACTTTTCTCCTAAACCCCCTTCATGTTTTAAAAAAAATGTGCAAGGTGCGTCGATGCACGAGGCACGTGCAACGTGCAGCCCTTGGGAAGATTATGGCGGCACAGCGCAGCACTGATCTAGATTTTAGGCGCCGTGTTCTTCCCAGAAGTGGCGCGCGGCACGTGTCTCGAGCATTTACACAACAATGAAAGGCGCCACTTTTCCCGGGATAGAGGAGCTTTATTTCTTCTCACCCAAACGCGGTTCACAGCCTGCCTAGCGCGCGGTCCGCACGGCGGGCGGCTGGTGGTATCTGTTTCTCAGGAACACGTACCGTAGCGTCGGGCCAGTAGGCCGCAGTATCACCTAGCAGTGTGCGTCGCTGTCACGTTTTCTTGGATCGAAGGAGCACGTTTCTCAGGCACGTTTCTCGGAGCGAAAAGAAACGTTTTTTCTCACTCTCTCTTTGAGGCACGGAAGCGACCTTTAATTCGCATTACGTATCATGTTTTATTCACTTTCCGTCCACGCGTGACGTCGCATTTGACTTGAGCGTTGTGGGTTGTTCGAAATTCCCGCGCGAGGTCATGTAGCTGTGACGTCATGACCCTATCGACCAATCAGGATTTTCCCTTCCCACCGACGCCGAAACCGACGCCGACACCGACGCTGACGCCGGCTTTTCTGATAACATAAGCTCCTAAACGCTGTCGCGTTAAAAACCGAGGGTTCGTTTCGACCAACTGGAGATCTTTTGAGGTGCATGCAACCGAAATCTCGAATTGACGTCCGTCAGATTGCGGGCACCTCGGCAGGCCTATTCGAACCCGCGTAATAGGAATTTATAGGCCAGCGCGTTGGTTCGGAGCCATTGAGACGTTTTAATGTGGTGTGTTTTGTTTTAATATCGTTGCCAGTTAAAAGCCACCGAGGTGGTTTTAAAACAAAATATAGTCGAACTATTCCGACATGCCATAGCGGAAAGCAGGTGAAAACATTGCGGAAAACATGTGTAGAGAATCGTAACCTAAGGTAAATCAACGTCATGATCCTAAAGCCTAACAAATATTGAGGTTCGGCAGGGCGTCTCAACAACGCGTTCTCCCACGAAAATAATTTGGACCACGTGCATTCCTGAATTAGTTTACCGTTGGTTATATTCGTTACATAAGCGATAGAAAATGACTTACTACAGCAGTGACACCAATGGCTGCTACGAGCATAGAAACATTATCGCTTCATTACAAACCAGAGATGGCAGTAATGACATTACTGTAATGAAATTACAGTAATTAAATTACTTTTTGGAGTAATGAGCAACGTAATGAATTACTTCTCTAGGCTAGTAATTTAGTAATGTAATGAATTTTCTCCCCAGATTGCGCGCTCGAGCAAAACCTGAACGCACGAAGCTTCCGTGCTCGTGCTTCCAGCTTTGCCTTCGCTCGCACATAAGGTGAAACGAAGTATAGTTTGCTTTGGATCACGCTTTGCCGGCTGCACAAGCGCTCTTGCCGCGGGTGCTCCAGTCAGGTCAGTCGAGGCACCCCCTCGCGTTTGGACAGCCTTCGCAGTTAGTCCATGCTAAGGTGAGACGAAGTATAACGATAACTGAGTTCAACATAGTTGGACTACCTCAGTTGTACTCTATTTCACCTGTCATGTACAGCAGTAAAGGCGCGAGCTCCCTTGGCAGCGCGTGCTCCTTGGAACGTCTCGGCGGCACAAAGCTCTCGTGCACCAAAAGCAGCTGCCGACCGCAGGAGCTCGCAAAAACATTGGGGTGTGTGTATGTTTATACAGCCTAGAACTTGGTATGCCTCAACGGGCGACGAGTCTCCCAGCTGTAGATGAGAAATTTAGCCAGTGCAGTACAACCGCTAGCCAGGGGTCTTTACGCAGTATAGTGATACACGACCGCACGCCGATACGTTGCTTATCCAGATCGAAAAGGGGGGGGGGGGGGGTGGGGGGGGATTGAGCCCAGGATTCATGGGTTCTGCAGCGCGAGCTTTCGCTCCACGTGCTCCGAGCTGCAAGGTGTGCGCTAGCCCACTCGGCCACCGATCCCCCCTTACGAGCTCGCACTTCTAGCTTTCGCTGCGGTACAACACAAGGTGAATCAGAGTATAACCGTTAGGGGCTCACGACTTACTGCAAACCTGACCTGCCCACAGAATGGCTCCCTATGGAATACGCTGTCGCCGGTGAAGTGCGTCGCTTTGCCGTTGGGGGCGTCAAAAGGACTTTTCTCCTAAACCGCCTTCATGTTTAAACAAAAAAATGTGCAAGGTGCGTCGATGCACGAGGCACGTGCAACGTGCAGCCCTTGGGAAGATTATGGCGGCACAGCGCAGCACTAATCTAGATTTTAGGCGCCGTGTTCTTCCCAGAAGTGGCGCGCGGCACGTGTCTCGAGCATTTACACAACAATCAAAGGCGCCACTTTTCCCGGGATAGAGGAGCTTTATTTCTTCTCACCCAAACGCGGTTCACAGCCTGCCTAGCGCGCGGTCCGCACGGCGGGCGGCTGGTGGTATCTGTTTCTCAGGAACACGTACCGTAGCGTCGGGCCAGTAGGCCGCAGTATCACCTAGCAGTGTGCGTCGCTTTCACGTTTTCTTGGATCGAAGGAGCACGTTTCTCAGGCACGTTTCTCGGAGCGAAAAGAAAAGTTTTTTCTCACTCTCTCTTTGAGGCACGGAAGCGACCTTTAATTCGCATTACATATCATGTTTTATTCACTTTCCGTCCACGCGTGACGTCGCATTTGACTTGAGCGTTGTGGGTTGTTCGAAATTCCCGCGCGAGGTCATGTAGCTGTGACGTCATGACCCTATCGACCAATCAGGATTTTCCCTTCCCACCGACGCCGAAACCGACGCCGACACCGACGCTGACGCCGGCTTTTCTGATAACATAAGCTCCTAAACGCTGTCGCGTTAAAAACCGAGGGTTCGTTTCGACCAACTGGAGATCTTTTGAGGTGCAAGCAACCGAAATCTAGAATTGACGTCCGTCAGATTGCGGGCACCTCGGCAGGCCTATTCGAACCCGCGTAATAGGAATTCATAGGCCAGCGCGTTGGTTCGGAGCCATTGAGACGTTTTAATGTGGTGTGTTTTGTTTTAATATCGTTGCCAGTTAAAAGCCACCGAGGTGGTTTTAAAACAAAATATAGTCGAACTATTCCGACATGCCATAGCGGAAAGCAGGTGAAAACATTGAGGAAAACATGTGTAGGGAATCGTAACCTAAAGTAAATCAACGTCATGATCCTAAAACCTAACAAATATTGAGGTTCGGCAGGGTGTCTCAACAACGCGTTCTCCCACGAAAATAATCTGGACCACGTGCATTCCTGAATTAGATTACCGTTGGTTATATTCTTGACATAATCGATAGAAAATGACTTACTACAGCAGTGACACCAATGGCTGCTACGAGTATAGAAACATTATCGCTTCATTACAAACCAGAGATAGCAGTAATGACATTACTGTAATGAAATTACAGTAATTAAATTACTTTTTGGAGTAATGAGCAACGTAATGAATTACTTCTCTAGGCTAGTAATTTAGTAATGTAATGAATAGACCGATCTCACCAAGCGTTCGGCGCATGCGTGACACCGCCATTACTTTAGTTCACAGGAGGCAGATTGTCGTACGTGCGAGGGCTCGTGCTGTCTCGCGCTCCACAAGCGCAGAGCTCCAGCAAGGTTATTGCACGTGCAGAAAAACTCAAGTTCCCTCGATGCATTGCGGCAGCGGTGGCGTAGTCAAACTGGCTGGTGAGATCGGTCTATTACTTTCAGGCAGTAATTTCGAGAAAATTACTCATTACTTTTGAAATTACTTTTGTCCTAAATTAGAAAATTCGTTTGCAAGCTTTAAAAAAGAGAAAAACTAGTTTGCATGGTGAAATGCAGTGAAAGAGAATCAAAGAAAATCATCGGCGGCCACCTGAGCGCAAAACCTCGTACGAAGAGCTGAACAGGCGCACAAAGGTGGACTGGAATGGCGAAGGAAAAAAGCTACATCGCTGGAAGGCAAAGGCTTACGAACTCCAGGCACGACAGATTGAGGTCGTCGCGTCATCACGACGATACTATACTTCGTTCATCCCTAAGCTAACAGTGCGGTGGGAGCTGCAAGCAAACCAGAACCATTCGGACACCTTCCTTTAATCATCTGACCCGTGCCTTTCTCTGCGCGTGGGTTTTAACGAGAGCGTAGTTACGTGGCGAACGATAGACGTGTGACTGCTCCAACAAACGCGTAGCTTCCACCGTTCATCCCTAAGCGGACAAGGCTACAAGACGACGGACACATCACCAGTGAGTTAACCATAACTTAAAACCTGAGAGGACAGGACAAACAAATCTCCAGCCTTGTACTTTCGTGAAGCAAGGTCAAACCTTAAAGGGGCGATGCAACAATTTTTGTGCTTTGCGCAAATACCGCTTAGAACGGATCCCTGACGTTAATGACCTACGAAACACGCGTTCGTTTTTCAGCCCACGCAATAGAAGTCCCGGAAAAAATTATAGAAAAACGAGCAGCGTTCACCCCCTCAACTCGCAGGCAGAACAAGCGGCCACGTGATCTGGAGTCGATTATATGCCGCCACTGTTGATCACAGCCACGCGCCGGGGTTGGCAAAGCACAGGACACGCGCTGAGTTCCAGACATTGTTATAGCTCGGCTATTGTCGTCGTCGCAGCGATTGGACACGGGCCACTACCCGAAGGCTTCTCGTGCTAGTAATTATCACGAGCCCAAATCGAGTGTCCACGCAATGCTCGGGTCCAATCTATGAACCGCATTCAAAGATCGTCAAATGGGTGTACTGCGATCCCCACGTTACGTCATCAAATTTTGCCAAGGAGAGATTGAATGAAAATGATCACTTTTGTCCTTGAAATTACACCGCAACTAAGGCGTTTCTTGGCCAGTGGCGTTGCGTGCGAGTATCCTTGAGTCCCACTAGTGCCAGTAAGCTCGTGTAAATTGAAAAACCTTCAAATTAAATATCGTTGCATTGCTCTTTTAAGCTTCGACCATTGTAAACAACAAACGACCGAAATAAATAGTTAATCCCAAATGCCTTGTCAAAGCCTCAGAACATTTCGTGCGTCCTCCAGCAAAGCAGGTGCCGCTCGCGCTGTGCCTCGCTACCTTCAATTGGAAAGTTTATTCGGGAATAAGCCTACAAGGAGATATCGCCCCCGTTTGTTGGGAAAGTACACAATTTAGAAAGCTGGCGCCATTCCCTCAACTGGTGACGCTTCTGCTTCGCAATTATCCAGGCCCTTTGTGTGACAATTCGCAAAAAGTTTGGCTCTTCGGGTGTTTCGGAAAAATGCTCCTTAAAAGGAATGACCGAGTCAACTATACTCGGCGACAACTCTTCTCGGCAATCCAGTGGAGGGTTCAGGCACACGTTCCCTCTCCCATTCTGAGCGCTGAATAAAGCTGTCCGCGGGCTCTCCTCTTTTACACTGCATTGCCAAGAAAAGTTGTTGCCGCGTATAGTAAGGGATTTCGGGAGAATAGAATATTGCGTCTGAGGCGGAAGGGAAACGTTTCACGTTACGACTCCTTGTAAGAACGAGCTGCCATGGCCCGACTTAACCATCTGACACGGACTACAACTTCTAAATCAGGAAGACGGAAATATATCACCCTTTTAGTAAGAACCTTCACTGTTGAATGAACAGCGAAACCGGTGAGTCGACTGTCTTTCTGAGTCACACCTAAAGAAGCTATTCATTATGTTTAACACTTATGTCGCGTGCGCCAGCAAAACCACTGTTAAGTATGGTTCACTTTGAGGCGCATTAGGTTGTTGCGGTGTTAACAGAAAGGTCTGAGTTTTTGGTACATATAGACCAACTCAGCTCTTTGACGTGACATCACTGCGGTGGCGCTGCTGTCGGCACTGCGCATGCGCAGCGCCTCGATTTTCCCGGATTTGATTGCTACGCACGCGCTGTGTGAGCAAACGAGGGCTTGTTTTGTAAACACTGTTGGCGTATACGGTAAATAAAATGAGCACGAATTACTGCCTCAAGGTATTCAAAAGTAATGTCAAAATAATTACAAAGTAATTTCATTACTTTTGAAAAATAATTGTAATCTAATGTCATTACCTTTAGTCTGCGGTAATTCGTAATGTAATTTAATTGCATTTTTGTAGCTTTCAGGAAAGTAATTAGTAATGTAATTTAATTATTTTTTGAAAGTAATTTTGCCATCTCTGTTACAAACTCAATAAAAAAAAACGTTATTTTTTTGTTTTTAAATGAATCATTACAGGAAAATGAAAAAAAGTCAAATTATTCTGAATACTGTGACGAAGGAAATGACATTAGCCCCCGAACCTCATGCGCACTCCCCGAACCAAAGCTTGAGACGGGGTCGGGTGGCGCGAGTTGAAATGTTATTATTGAACCGGCCGTTACTGCGTTTGTCTTTCCTCCGCCCGTACCAAAAGATGATTTAGAGGCTGTTTATTATTAGCATTTTATGAACAATTTGACATATCTAAAAACTATTCAATATTCACATTAAATATAAATACCCAGGTAGCACAGTTCCTTGGTCCAAAATAAGTCTTGTGTGCTAATTTCGGGTTCTAAAAAGCGGAAATGTCCAAGGTATAACCAAAATTGGCTGGAAAACTCCCGCTATTCATAAACGTTTGCGCCTTTTTTCTTCTAAATAACGTACATCCCATAAGATCAAATCAAGCCCTATAGAACGTTTTGTATTAAAGGGAAACTGAAGCGTTTCTGTATTTAATAAAAACAACAAAAAAAAACACTTAAATCGGCCTTATTAGGCTTTCAGAATCACGAATAATGAGACTATTATTTTTAAATTTGGTGCACGGAGGCTGCAGAAAATTTTGTTTTTAAAGTACCACTGAAGCCCCTCCTTCCCGAGGAGTGACGTCTTACCAGCAGTCTTCGGAATCCCTGTTCTCGCGCAAGTTCAACGCCTTTCAAAGGTATGCACGCGCACTCTTGCTTTTTTCAAAAAGGTTAGAAATAGGCGTCACGACTGGCGTCAAAAACAAGCAAATTGTAGTGTTTATGTTTATACAGCCTGAAGTTAGTCTGCCTCAGTGGGCGTCTGGTGTCTCAGTTGTAGATGGGCAATTTAGGCAGATTTGAAGATAAACATGTTTGAGAGAATTCTCTCTGGTTGGGTAAATAATAAAGAGATAAGATAATCCGCCAACCAAAAATTTAAATAGTAGCGACCCTACGTTTCGAAACCGTTCGTTTCTTCTTCAGGGGGATGAATGAAGGCTTCATCCCCCTGAAGAAGAAACGAACGGTTTCGAAACGTAGGGTCGCTACTATTTCAATTTTTGGTTGGCGGATTATCTTATCTCTTTGCAATTTAGGCAGTGCGGTACAACCGCTAGCCTGGGGTTTTTAGCGTGCACCACGCAGTAGTGATACACCTGGCAAGCTTGCAATTGCACGAGCTGCCCACACGAGCAACATGCGCTTGGCGGCTCAAAGCTCCCAGTATGACATGACGACTGGTCGGAGGCTTTTCGTGTTCTCTCGCGTTTAGTTATATCTTCGAGGAAAACGAAAGTGGTATTCAGATTCACGGGATAAAATACGCCAAAATTCACCTGTAACTTGCTTTTTTGCCAGAAGTGTTTCAGCTTCCGTTTAAATTAAAAACAAAACAAAAAGTGAAGTTTTTTTTTTAACTTTGTATTGTTCTACACATACATGCTATAGCGCGCACATGCGACTCAAACACTCGCGTAAAATCTCATGACCTAGTTATAGTTTTGCAGGGACGATTCGAAAACATCTGACGTTCTCCCGAAGTTACAGCTTTGCTGCAGCCTCGGCCTCTGAAATTTTCCTGGAAGCCATGTCCAGCGCTTCGAGCTTCTTCGAGGAACGGCTCGCTCTCGTAGTCGGAGGTGGCGGGGGAATCGGCAGATGTGTTTGTCTCGCTTTCGCCAAGGAAGGCTGCCGCGTCATTGTGGCCGGAAGGAACTTGGACAGAGCTGCGGACGTTGCCAAGTCCCTGCCGGGTAAGAATTATATGGCCACAAATGAATGTCTTTTTTTTCAGATCTGGCTATACTCCGTTAGCCGTCGGTAGGAACCAACAAGTGACACAGGCAGCGCCGTAAGCGCAACGTCATGACGTCCACCCTCTTTCAATCCGCGCACATCTGCCGGTTCATCCAATCAAGCACAGAGAGCGTGCCGTAACTTTACTCTCTTTTTTTCTTTGTGCATGTGCTTGTTTGCGTTTAGCCGGGGTCACACTTCTTATGCCCGAGTCCCACTAGAGCGACAAAGAGAAACAAACTACATCGACAAATCTCAAACCAGAGACTTTCGCGATTTGACATGCCTCGTAGATTAAAGAAGGCTATGCTCAAACACGAGCATCATGCACGCGAGGGTATTTGTGGCAGGTTCGCAATCACTCGTGCTTACTACACGAGCACCGAAAGATTAAACGCCTGCAAAAGCAAAGCAAAGCAAATTGTTGTGTGTATGTTTATACATCCGGAAGTTAGTCTGCCTCAGTGGGCGTCTGGTGTCTCAGCTGTAGATGAGCAATTTAGCCAGTGCGGTACAACCGCTAACCTGGGGTCTTTAACGTGCACCACGCAGTAGTGATACACGACCACACGCCGGTATACGATGCTCATCCAGATCGAAACGGGCAGGGGCGGGGATTGAACTCTGCCAAAGGTACCATCGCGAACATGATGTGTTTGAGGCTCGTCGTTGTCGTTTGTTTCTGTTTGTTTCTCTAGTGGTACTCGGGCATTATACGTCATACCAAAGACATCGAGCCACGGTGGTTTACAAGCGTGCATAAGCATATGCTAACTCGCGGTATAGCAGTGCGTCTAAAAGTAGAAAAGCAACTTAAATAAACGAACAAAAAACGCAGCTCGCGTTGTCTCATCAAAACAATAAGAGTGATTTTCTCGTAGATTTTTCTTTCTTGTGTCGATCTTGTTATCTTTTTTCCTCAAATTTTATCCACAAATACAATTGTGCCAGCTTAACGTCCACGAGCAACCTGAAAAAGCCCAGCGACGCGACATCGAAACACGACCGAGACATATATTCAGTCTTGCTCGCCACAGGCGCTGGTCAAACTTGAGAGCTACAGGCCCATAGTATAACTACACAGCGTAAGAGTGGCAGAGCGTGCATTCCAAACTCTCGGCCTCCCGCACGCGCTCCGCGCCTTCCACCGTGCTTTTGACGCACGTGAGCGCTCTCTGCAGGCGTGCGAAACGCCCAATAAGCGTTGTCGAAGGAAGGAAGTTGTCAAAGGAAGGAAGCTCTCGCTGGAGGCTGCACAACTGAAGCTCTTCGCTGCCGTTATCACCTTGGCGGTGACTGTGGACCTTTTCTGCGTGGGCACCGCCCTTTTGAATACCACAACGCATCCCGGAGTGCGTCGGGTTCTGCGGCCGCGCAGGGTTCGCGCGGAAGCAAACATTTTCGCTTCTGTCATTGACGTGCGAAAGTGACGCTGTCCGATGAAAAACAACTTCATGAACGCCGTCCGTGTCTTTCTTTTCTGTTTGAAACCCTACCCAGCAAGGAGGAAGATGCGTTGCAGCCTTTTCACACTTCTCTTTCGAACTCTTTCAGCAAAATGAAATGCTCTATAACAGATGAAGAAGCTTTCGTTTGCGTGAGGCCTGAGAAAAGAAGGTTGATTTCTTATCCTCCTTATCCGCTCATTTAAGTAACGTGACCTTCGTGAAGAATGCAACAGTGTGTATGCTGATGTGTCGTCTCAATGGACCTTTTTCGAGTAACGAGCGCCGTCTGGGGAGTTGTCTGCGAGCTACAAATATAGAAGAGCGGCCCAACATACCTCCGCCCGTCAACACACACTGGCATCGTGCCGTTGTATCGGTTTTCAGTGCTTTTTATACCCCATACTACCGATACTAAAAAAAAGACGAAGCGTGAAAATAGACTAAATAGGCGCGAAGGTAGAATGTTGCTGTCGCCATTTCGCAGGGCACCGTCCCGGTGCCTTGCGAAAATTGCGACAGCGAGAGTGTACGCATGCGCAGAAGTTTACTGGAAAAAGGTTCATTGGTCGTTTCAAATGCGCAGGTAAAGGACATGAAGCACTCCAGGTAGATGTAGGCCAATCGAAGTCTGTGGCTCTGCTCTTCAAGGACGTCTCCAGGTTGTGTTCTCGGCCTGCAAGCATCGTGGTCAACTGCGTCGGCATTTCCAACCCTTTGGTCCCTTTTGTTGACTTGTCGGAAGAGATGTTCGATAATATCATCCGAGTAAATCTCAAGGTAATTTCGCTAACTTCCAGGCATATGAAAGTCAGCTGATTATGACTTTGTGTAATTGGGCCTTTTATTTTCATTCTCAAAATACGTAAACAAAGTTAAAAAATGGAGACGCATGAAGCACAACGATAATTTGTTTTGTTTCAGTTAAAATTTAAACAAGGAACACGACGATCTGTTTTGCACGTATCCGGAACAAAACCAATTATCGGCAATATAACGTTTGAACTAAGTATATAGTCTTTTTCAAACACGGAATTCTTTTGTGGGCTGGGCTCTATGCGAAAGGTGTCACGCTATAGGGTGTGATAAAAAAATGTTACACATAAGCCAAGACAATATATAACACATACAGATCCCAAACTAGGCAATGCATACGCGCCCCCCCCCCAAAAAAAACAACAAAAAAAAAAACAACAGAATCTTACGTAATGTTACGTACTATTAATTAAAGGCAATTTATTGTAACAAGCGAGATTTAGCAACCGGCTCACAATTGGAATCGAACTCCAGACCGTGAGATTCGCAACCGATGTCCTTGCTTTTTTATTTTTATTACGGCGTCGCGAGAGAAGGTAACAGAGAGCAAACATGAGGACAAAATATGATTCACGGTAGCTTGCGCGAACATGCGACCGTCGGCGCATGTTCGCGCAGGTGATTCTCTAAAGTCAAGGGGCAGGTCATAACGCGCCAAAAAGTAGAGCAGCCTGCATATGGCGTCACGACAGAGCAGCCAATAGAGAGATGAGCGGGTGTGATACTTTACAAGTATCACACCGTAATACTTTACTAGGAGAATACGTTCTACTTCGGTCATGTGCATTAGACAGTGGGCCATTCAGCGCCACATCTTTCCCGAGCGGTTTGGGAATCCACCGTAGGAGATAATGCATGTAAATTGCGCTATCGACGCTGTCTATAGCTTTCCCGCTGCGCCGATGGAGATGGCTACGGCCGACGCACCGAAATACCGGATTTGCCAAGGCAGCAGACACGGCTGTTTCCGATGTCTCGACGGGTTCACAAAAAAATAGATGGCGACAACCACCCGTCCAAATTTAAAATGGAAAACCCCGAGGCTGTGAGCCTCTAGCCGTTCGTACTGTGTAAAAGCTGTCGTGGGGTAAGTTATGTTCCTTAGTATATTCCGAATCCGTGGAAACATCTTAACAAAGGGTACTCATCCTACACTCCACTCCTGAATATCTGGAAACTTGTCCCGATCGTTCTGACAAATCCATTCAGAGCATGACTGTGTCCTGTGTGCAAAAAAACAAAAACAAAAAAAACTCAAGCCCCGTAACAGATCATTACTAACAATGACGAACACATATGGCATGCACGACAAATATTGTGCTCCCCGCGTTTGTTAAAACGATAAAAAAAGGTTAATATCTTTTTATTCATGCTCGTAAATGTAAATATGTATCTTAGATATAAATATAGCCACCCGTTAAAAATACAATTGTGCGATTGTCATTAACGGATACTGTTGGCCATGTTTAACTTCTTTCTGAAGGTTAGAGATATATATCGACTTTAATTTAAGTATCCTTTTAATCTGGCATCAATCACGATACACTAGACAAGCAGACCTACTGAAGTAAAAAAAAAAACGACCAAACATCAGTTTACGTGGTATCTCTTCATACTCGCAGGGCACGTTCCTGATAACCCAAGCAGCGGCGCGGGCTATGACTACAGGAAATGTTCGCGACGGGGCCATCGTGAACGTTTCAAGCTTCGTGTCAAAGCTGTGCCTTCCCTACCGCGGCGCATACGCAGCGTCCAAAGCGGGGGTGGAGGCACTCACCAAAGTGGCGGCGAAGGAGCTGGCCTCGCAGGGAATCCGTGTCAACTGCGTCCTGCCTGCACTTACTGTCCACGCCTATCTCCGGAGCGAATAGAAAGCCTGACGAAAGAAAGAAGGCGGTGGAGGACATTCCTCTAAAGAGAGCCAGCCGCCCAGAAGAGGTGGCTGACGTCATCGTGTTCCTCTGTGGCCCCGGAAGCTCTTTCATGACGGGCGCCGCTGTGGACATCGCGGGCGGGCTGTAGCTGACGCGATTCACCGATGTCTCTTAGATGACAATTCATGCGTCTTTAACCTCCAAACGTCAGCACTTTGTGAACCCACGCAACGTCGCTTGGCTCGCGTCATCATCCCTGTATGGAAATCTTAAATCTGGGGCATATCTGGCCATATCAAACATTTTATGATTATTTGCGGCCTATATACAGCCTTATCTGGCGTATATATAGCCTTATCTGGTGTAATTACAGCCTTATCGGGCGAGTATAAAGCCTTATCAGTTATATAAACAGCCTTATTTGAGGTATATACTTCTTTATCTGGCGTATATACAGCCTTATATGGCGGCCGGTTTTCAATATATATATATATATATAAACAAGTTATGAAAAGTGCTTTGTTAAAAAACTGTAAATGACTGTTCGCGAGCTAAATATTAGCACAAGGAATCCCATACTTCAGTTTTGAAAAGCTTAAGTTTAGGATTATTTTACTTTTCACGAGGATTTCATTGTGGCTTAATAATTTCGAAGTGTTAACATTAGAACCTTTGCTAAATCACCCAAGCGCCCCGGCCCGTGTTCGAGGAATCCTGGGAACTGCCATATCACCTGGATGAGGAGCAGACATCTCTCACATTATTATTATTCTTGTACGGCTTGAAAGATGCTAATATTAACTTAGAAACGCTAAAAATGTTAGAAACAGTCCCACTGACCACAAGCTAAATCCTGGTTTTGGTTGTTGTGATTTCTTTTTAAGCAATTTCTGCTAAAACAACAATCACGACAATGATAATATTGTAAGAGAGGTGGATCTAGAGTGCCTTCATACACACGCGCGCTTTTGCTTGAGTGGTGACATCTCAGCCATTTTTCCGCCCAATCTTTTTGTTATGCATTTTGAAGTGCGCGCAATCCGGTGTCACTCAGCTCGAGCGCGTAGCTTTGGCTAATGCATAGACGCCATTTTAGCGCCCAAGTCATGCACCGAGTGCGCGAGAGCGTCACGCGCTGGCACATTCAGGGCAACAATGGATGTCTTCACCCTGAGACAGACAGACATGTAGGCACCCTAGGTGGATCGCATGCACAGTGCCATAAACGCTGGCATTGACGAGAAGTTTAAATATCGATATGACAGGTCCTTGAGCTCTATTGCATGCTTGTTCAGGGTGACTCCGAATTACGCTGAAATCTGTGTAACCATGAAATAGACCGATCTCACCAAGCGTTCAGCGCATGCGCGAGCGCGACGCCGCCATAACTTTAGTTCACGGGAGGCAGGCTGCACCGCACGAGGCGGCTCGGGCCGTCTCGTGCTCAGCACGCGCAGAGCTCCAGCGAGGTTGTCGCACGTGAAGAAAGACTAAAGTTCCCTCGATGCTTTGCGGCAGCGGTGGCGTAGTCAAACTGGCTGGTGAAATCGGTTTATCGAAATTGCCGATCACTAGAGAGCTGAAAGAACACCGTTACATGATTCCTCGAGTGCGGGCCGGGGCACTTGGGGGATTTAGCAAATGGTCTATTGTAGAAATAGAAATATATAAGTGCTGATTTCAGTCTTGTGTGCTTTTTTTTATATGCCAGGCCATATCTGGAATTTCCATACCTGCAGGCATATGAGACTATATCTGGCAGATATACCGTATCAGGTTATATGCCGCCAATTTTTGATATGTGCCATATCTGAAATCTTCTGATCTGGCCAGATACAACTTTTTGTAAGGGTCGCCACCAGCGTGTCTCGCGGCGACTCAACACGATTCAGACGCCAGCATGCTTCGACGCCATGACGGAAGCGTCTGCCGCTAGGCATCGTCCCTCGTCGAGCCTTAGCGGGTTTGCCGCTTGGAGCGCATTGGCGATTCACTAACAATGACGTCGTGTGCACGTTTTGTCTTCTATGGGGTATTGGTTTCACTCTTGTAGAACTGGACTGTTTATGTCAATTAATAAATAAAGTCTACTTCACAATAAAGCCAGTTTCGGTCATCTGAGCTAAGTAAATATTATACTTCAGCTCGAGTTCAGCTACGCTGAGTGGAAGTTCCAGGAACGCGGAAAGGAACGACTCCCGCGCATCTAATAGACCCTTTCCGGAATTCAGTGACATCCGGTGACTAAAATGGCAGTTTAACTTTTGCCGTACTAATGGTGGCAATGAATCTGTGATCTGCAGTATTTTATGGGGCACCGTCACTTTCACAAGTCAATGGTAAACGAGAATAGGCGCTTCACTGTACAGTTTGTTTTCAATCCCTATCAGTCTCGATGGCGAAAAAAATGCAACCAGTCAGAACGAAGCGCCATCCCACATAGACGCCTTGATAAGGTTATGTACATCAAAGGGCTTTGAAGCCGAGTGTGTGCTACTAACTTATTAACTGGGCTCGACTTATAAATGAACGCTTACGCAGCTCTTGCATCCAATTCCTGCTTCGCGTCGCGCTAACGTCTAGAATGTGTAGGCATCGAATCATCTACTCAGGAGCATCTTCACCTTCTTCCTTCAATAAACAGAAGGCCGCTATTAGTATAGCACATATGCCCGTTTTCAGATGATGATAGGGATCAAAGTTGCCGGACGGAATTCCGGAAAGGGTCTATTTCGCACCACACTGAATCCGACTGATATATAAGCCGATAAAAGCACCGAACGAATCACAAACCACGAAGCAGCATACTAATAGACCAGGCCCCGTGTCGTTTTAAGCTGCCGTTAACTTTGGACGCCCGAATTCTAACAGCTGTAACAGCGGACAGCTATAGAAGGATTGAGAATTTTTGTGCTAAAGGCCTCAAACCAGACATGTACAGGTTAGGCAAATAAAGGAACAAAATACGTTACTATTTCCCTATTCTCAAAAGGAACGCGTTACTTTGCCTGAAAAGTGGCAAGTTACTATTCTGGTTACCTTGACGACCAAATACATAACTGCTTTTGTTTAATGGTTTATTGTTTTCTTTTCAGTAGTCGTTGCAGTAGCTGTTTCTCGAAGTTTTCATCAGTTATGTTTCCACACTTTATTGAAAGTACATCTCCGGCGACGCTGAAGGACGCGTTCTACTGACGCGCCCCGATGAACGGCATTGCTGTACTTCGAGAAGAGCTGGTGAAGCTGATATTCCACACTCTCTTTTGTTCTATCTGTTTCTAAAGTATGAAGTGTGCAGTAGGTTCTGTGCCTCCACGCGTTAGTAACCTCCGTGTTTTTATTCGGCCTGTGCTAGGTTTAACCAACGAGCCTTATTGTATTCTCTGGGTGAAGTGCATTCCCAGCTGTAGAGTTTAACTGACGTGTTCAGCGATAAACGTTGCTATACTTTCATACTGTTTAGTTGTTTTTCAGGTTTCCCATCTGTCTTTTTGGCAATAGATGCATGCTCAGGTTAGAATTAGAACGAGGCTGTTTGAACGTTGGTGTACACGCTACTCCTCAAAAAATAACAAAATACCGTTACTTGGCCTTCAAAGTAACTAAGTATGTTACTTAAAAGTAACTAAATACGCGGTCCTAGTTCAATAACTTTATATTCATGTTAGAAAAAAAAAAAAACGACAAATTATTCCAGTATTGGTTATAAAAAGTCACATTGAAAGAGCGTTTGAAGGCGAAATTCTAAATCGTGGCTGCCATAGAAATATTTTTTTTTCCAGAAATTATGTTGGGCACCCTGACAAACAGTATCATTTATGTTCCTTGCTTGATAAACAGGTTGTTATTTTTACGTCGTAGCCTATACGAAGGTAACTAAGAAGGAATGTCTACTGCCCATTACAAGACTCCTATAGCTCTGGGATTTCTACTATTTTGTAGTTTTGACGATTTTTGAACATTTTGCTGCCTTCTCAGCTGTGGTTTCAAACCTCGTGTCTAAGGATTATTTGTATACATTTCGTATTTATAACCAATATACGCATAACGGTATTCAGATGGATATATTGGAATTTCACTTCACTCATACTTTGCTTTCAACTTCAAATTGCTTTGCGGCATTCGGTCTCATTTAACTTTGTCAGCGCGTGAGCTCGACCAGGCTTTACAAAACCTAAACTTTTCTAGAAATTAGAAATAGTACGTTAACATGGCAACCTGCAACTTGCTCTTGCCTTAGACTCGTTTCCTTTTGTCAGGTGTGTGTGGCTGTGTGTGTGTGTGGAAAGGGGGGGGGGGGGCGGGGCTCTCAATTTGTTCTGATGGCTTCACAACCCCCGTGTTCGCGCTTCCGGTGACGTAAGCTGAGCGGCGCAAGCGCAGAACGGGGGATCAACGTCACGAGCCCTCTTCGCTGGCTTAGTTTCGGTTTGAAACGGTGTACAAGAACGTCATTTCTTGGCCTGTAGCACCCGGGTATAATTTGTTTAGAGCGCAGCTCTTAGGTGCCCGTCTCCGGGGTGAGCGGAGTCGCCGTCGTCGTCTGCGTCACCGTCGGCGTCAGCGTCGCTGTGGGCGTCGCCGTCGGCGTCGCCGCTCAACCTGGAAATGCTCGTCGGCGTAACCGCGCGTTTCATTATAAGACATTTCCCCGGTAAATATAGTGGGGAAATTTTTCCGCTAAATTTAGCGGGAAATGTAGCCAAAATTTCCCCCTAAATGGAATGGGAGCAGGAGTTGAGGAGGGGAGGGTACGGCGGGGGAAGTGGGGCATACCCTCCCCTCCGTACCCTGCCCCCCTCCTCCTTAAGGGCTGCGCTTTTATTCGGCATTACAGAGAGTTGTAAACGTTTATTTTTTTCATTAATCTTTTACGTCACAGTTTGTTTATATTCAGGTCGAGCGTCAAATACTCAGTTACAAAACGCACTCCCCCCCTCCTCAGAAATGAAAATTAAAAAGGGGATGCAATATTGTCAGCCATAAGTACTGCACTAGTTTCGCCTTTTTTTCTAGTAACTGCCATGATAACCAATTTATTCCCATGCGCCATGACTAAAAGAGCCCGTGTGTACTTTTTTAAATTTATATTTATCTCTCTATAAAGACTAACTCTATATATGCGTATGCGTGCCTGTGGTGCCGAATGTTGGGAAATTTTCAATACTAGAGGGAAGACCTAGCCTCCACAAGGAAATATAAGCTTAACTTAAATAACTGTAAAATATTATGTTTTTTTTACATTTACATGATCTTAAATTTAGTTTCGATTGTTATTGCGGTTAATTACGCTAATGAAGAATATATTTGTATATGTTCGCACATATACAAACACACATATGCAAACAAAACGAAATAGCATATCTGAAAAAAAAAATATATAGCTGAAAAAACCTAACAAACATTAGGCTCAAAAGGCCTAACCCTGCTCTCTAAAACATATGCTACGTTAAAAGAAGAAAAAAAAAGCAACACAGTCAATATATATAGGGTGGTTCAAGTCACCAGGCTCGATCTAAAAATGGACCGTAAAAATCGACGCCTGCAGGTAGCAATCTAAACTTTTCGCCAAAGGTGTAATTCACAGGTCCGTTTTTTCTTGTAAAATTACAAAGCGTAGCTTTCTTTCTGTAAAAAATAAGGCCAAGAAACTTGCCAGGGTCCACGGCGGGCAGCAACGCAGACGACAGGGGTCCAGTAGCGGGGTGTGTTTGGCGTTCGTATTGATAGATGGCGCTACCTCCTTATCGCGACGGCTCGCAAACCACCGTGATTTATTAAAATGAATTTATTCTTTTTAAAATGTAACCTCGGTCTGAAAACAAATGCAAACAATAAAGGCAAAACTTACAAAGGAAAAAAAAAACACGTCTGCATAACGGCGGCGCTTTTGCTGCCAACGGATTTCGTCTGCGTGTTGTCTGCTTTACTTTCGCTGGTCGGCTGCACCTTCAGACGCTGCTCCCGACGCCATCTATCAATGCGAACGCCAAACACACTCCGCTACTGGACTTGGTCGTCTGGGTCGCCACCCGCCGTAGACCCTGGCAAGTTTCTTGACCTTATTTTTCACAGAGAGTAAGTTACGTTTCGTAATTTTACAAGAAAAAAATGAAAGCCGTTTACAACTCCCTGTAACGCCGAAATAGAGCGCAGCTCTTGAGGAGAAGGGGAAGGCACGGGGGGGGGGGGGGGGGTCACGTGGCCTGGGGGTCACGTGACCTCGAGGGGTGGGGGGCGGAAAAAATTTTCCGCTAAATTTAGCGGGGAACATTTTCCGCTAGATTTAGCGGGGAAAATTTCTACATTTAGCGGGGAAAATGTTCCGATAAATTTAGCGGGGAAATTTACTCATCATGCACCGCGCGGTTACGCCGACGGCGACGCCGACGCCGCTCAAGCCGGAAACGGGCGCCTAAGAGCTGCGCTCTAAAACCGACCTGTGAAATACACCTTTGACGAAAAGTTTAGATGGCTACGTGCAGGCGTCGAATTTTACGGTCCATTTTAGATCGAGCCTGGTGACTTGAACCACCCTATATATATATACATATTATTTACTGATGCCTTTCATCCGCTGTACATACACAGTTCACTGCGCACCTGCCACTTAGGTGCACGCGTAAAATCAGATGGCAGCGTCTTATATTGAAAACAAAAACCTAGATGGCGCTTTAAGGGGGATTCAACTAGAGTTCCTGTATAGACCAACTCAACTTGCTGACGTCATACGACCGCGGTGGCGCTGCTGTCGGTACTGCGCATGCGCTAACGCTTCATTCCTCCCAAATTTGGCTTCTGCGCATGCGCAGTGCCCACACCTGTTGTGGGCAAAGCGGGCTTGTTTGTAAACAGTGTGTTGGTTTATAGGCTCCCTACGGGAGCCAGAGTTGCGCGTTCATGCATGGCATGTGGATTCAGCTCCTCACGTGACTGAATTCGGCGAATAGCAGCGCTGCGCGTTCGAGGCGCGCGGCGCGCTCAAAAGCCGGGGAACGTACGCCGGGGCGCGTGCAACGTCTACTTTGCTGCACGACACTTGATACGGCTCCTCACGTGATCGGATCTCGGCGAATAGCGGCGAGGGCGGCACGCGGCACGTGGAATCAAACGCGTAACTCTGGCTCCCGTAGGGAGCCTATTAGCCCCGTGCGCGACCGAAAGCGTCGCTGTGGTCGGCCTTCCACGATTGGCCGAACGCTGACTATGACGTCGGAAAGGGGATTTTCATCGACGGAAATAAGAGGAATGAAAGAACTTTAATTTTGACGGTGTTGGCAGTGTTCCTTTAAGAGCGCAATGATTTCAAGCTTCCACCATGCTAATAACAAACACCATCTAACTTGTTGTTTGCAAGGTAATGACGTCACAAAGGGGAACCACAGGAGGGCGCCACCAAAACTTCTCGCCGCTAATACAGGAACTCTAGATTCAACCGCTCGTCACTCAATGGGCAAATTTCGCTACACAAACCTGAGTTTCAGGAATGCACGATTGTATTCATTCTTTTAGTGGTTACTTATGAAGACGTAATGAAGGTTGTACGGCCCTTGAATTTTTCTTTGAGAGCGCTGGCGATTTTAAATAAAATCCAGAAATATGACCGTTTTGACTGTTTTTAGCGCGTTTTGAGGCATTTTTAAAAATACAATTATTTAGAAGACAAACGGGACAAAACGGTTGGCCTTACGTACTAGGGGTGCCTCTAACCTTAATTTTAAGACCCGTACGAGAAAACAAAATAATGTTGTATTTGCGTATTTGTGTAAATAAAATTACCCTGTTCATTTTATTTCCAATCTGTTAAACGAGATGGCGACACTAGTACTAAACGCCTCAAACCGGAGATTTTCTTGCTGTTGCTGTTGTTGTTTTTCTCTCGTGCTCGAATTCGACCGCGATGTCTCGTTGCTCGTGGATCGGTAGCACGTGTAGCAAAAGCTCGCGCTGCAAAGCTCACTGATCGTGGATTCAATCCACCGCCTCTGTCCGTTTCAATCTGGATGAGCATCGTACCGGCGTGCTGTCATGTAATGTCGTCAGACAAGCAGCGGTATACTGCACTGTCTTTCACCTCCAACGAAGACACCGGATGCCCTCGGAGCTGACTAACTTCCCGCTGTATAAACATCGACACAACAGAATTAGAATTGATGGTTCCGTTGGTTGGCACTTTTTGAACGTCGCAAAAAAGTGTAACTAGTCATCAGAGACTCCTAGCGAACGGCCTGATAAGGCTCTGTAGGCGATACTTTTGTTGATTCTATTTTTTTTTGTGTGTGTGCTAGTTAGCGCGCGTGGTCAAACGCTTGCATACGCTACAAGCGTGGCTCGTAAGCACCCTAAGATCGTGCAGGGTTGAACAGATATATCCTAATATGTATAGGGTACCTCAATGTCCTTCTGCTTAAGGTGATGCCACCCTTTGTAGTACCCGAAGCCGACAGCCCGCGCTCACGGGTGAAATACAAATAAATCGACGGAGACAAAATGTCGCCATAGCACAGTTAGCGCTTTAGCGCTACAAACGCGTGCAGGGACGCGCTCTTTCACGCGCTTCTGAACAAAAAAAGAAAGATAAAAGTGTGGGACAAAATGGCCTGATGTCTCCACCCTAGAGTGCCTCAACGTCCTTCTGTTTAGGGTGATGCCATCGTTTGTAGTACCCGATGCCGACAGCACGCGCTCACAGACAAAATACAAATAAATCGCAGGAAACAAAATGTCGCCATAGCACACTCAGCGCCACGAGCGCGTGCAGGAACACGCTCTTTCACGCGCTTCGGAACAAAAAATAAAAATAAGCGTTCGAAACAAAATGGCCAGATGTCATCACCCCAAGCAAAGCGCACCTGAAGGCACCATACTCCACCCTAAGCAAAGCGCACATGAAGGCACCCTACTAATGTGTGTTCGGAAATAAATAAAAAAAATATTTGAATCAGTTGCAAAGAAGGCTAAAATACTTATTCCGAACAACATTTATTTTATAAAACATTATTTCCGATATTTTCATTTTCTGTAGACCTTGTTTGGTGGCTATACCTTGTCACATCCTACGATGTACTAACGGCCAAAGCCACGGGCCGCCAGGTAAATCACGTCCCACGCTAAACTATGACATGCCTAACATTGATTAGGGGTAAACGAATAGTGCTCAGAGTCAAAGAGCGCTGCATCATTTCTATTAGCGGCGAGATGTTTTGGTGGCGCCGTCCTGTGGTTCCCCCTTGTGACGTCATTATCTTCCAAACAACAAGTTCGATGGTGTTTGTTATTAGCACGGTGGAAGCTTGAAATCATTGCGCTCTCAAAGGAACACTGCCAACACCGTCAAAATTAAATTTATTTCATTCCTCTTATTTCCGTCGATGATAAATCCCCTTTCCGACGTCATAGTCAGCGTTCGGCCAATCGTGGAAGGCCGACCACAGCGACGCTTTCGGTCGCGCACGGGGCTAATAGCTTCGACACTGTAAAGAGCCTGTCTATCGTGGCTTTTTTCGCTATGTAAAACTAATGAGTCACTCAGTGCTATTTGATTCGAACCACTGTCCGCCCATATCCATCAGTGATACGAGACGCAGGCACCGATACGTGCATCGAAGCGAAATACCGCGCGATTGAGTGGCTCATGATTGGACCTGGCGTTCCGTAGTTTTTGGCTTTAGTCCATCGTAAGGTGAGACGAATTATAGTGGATGTGAAAAACAACAACAACAAAAAAAAAAGCATGATTTCTATTATTTTTAACAATTACAATATGTTTTCTTAACCAACAAACAGGTGCTTACACTGAGATGCAAATCGAATTTTGACGCTAGCGTTTCGGCGCCCGAAACAATTTTTGTTTGTAAATTTAACACTTCCCGTTTTGAGGATTACTAAGAAAACCAAACGGGCCATCAATAGGCAGAAAATACGTTTCTACCTAAGGTAGTACCTAAGGTGAAGAAGCGTACGTTTCTTTTTCTTTTTTTCTTCACCTTTCTAATTTTTAGGCAAAATCAAATTAACCTCTAAATAACATTAGTGTCTTTATAAATAACTTCGGGAGTTCACTATGCTATTGTCCATT
The DNA here is from genome assembly GCA_013358835.2 of Ixodes persulcatus. Classification (NCBI taxonomy): domain Eukaryota; kingdom Metazoa; phylum Arthropoda; class Arachnida; order Ixodida; family Ixodidae; genus Ixodes; species Ixodes persulcatus. The sequence continues at coordinate 246,234 of JABSTQ010009386.1, read as the reverse complement.
ATGAACACCTCTTTCAACAGTGATCTTACTATGTCACGGTGGAATGAAGCGGTGCTACCTTACCTGTCTGGAAACAAATTGGAGTGTGTGTATGTTTATACAGCGTCTGCCTCAACGGGCGACGAGTCTCCCAGCTGTAGGTGAGCAATTTAGCCAGTGCAGTACAACCGCTAGCCTCGGGTCTTTAACGTGCATCACGCAGTAGTGATACACGACCGCACGCCGGTACGATGCTCATCCAGACCGAAACGGGCAGGGGTGGGAATTGAACTCAGGATCACTGTGTTATACAGCGCGAGCTTTCGCGTGCGCGATGGAAAGCGTCGCTGTGGTCGGCCTTCCGCGATTGGCCGAATGCTGACTATGACGTCAGCAAAGGATTTCGCATCGACGGAAATAAGAGGAATGGAAGTACTTCAATTTCGACGGTGTTGGTAGTGTTGCTTTAAGAGCGCAATGATTTCAAGCTTCCACCATGCTCCTTACAAACACCATCGAACTTGTTGTTCGCAAGGTAATGACGTCACGAAAGGTAACCATAGGAGGGCGCCACTAAACCCTATCGCTCTGCTATCGCTGCTAATAGTCGGTTACAAGTTAAGAAGGTAGGAGAAGCTCCTCTCACAAGCGTGGTGCGCCGGGTTCAAATCCCTCCGCATTCGAAAGAAGAGTTCACTGGAAACGCTCCTTGTTCCGCTTCAATGGATAGATAATGCCACAGAGTGGTGCCAACTTGTCTCCGACCCCCACGTTTTAAGAAAGCGACCTTTGTATTCATCGGAGAAGGAACCGAGCCCCTGAAAGCAGCCTTTGTATCAATAAGAGGGGGAAGCTAATCCCCGAAAGTCGTCTTTGTTTCCATCGGAAGGGAAAGACTCTAATCTCCCTCCCGTGGCTTCCACAATGCTAAGTAAATGTCAAAAGATAAAGCAAATATGTACAGAAAGGCAAGACCCTCCTCGCGCGTTGGCCGCAACGTCACGGAAACGATGGGACGCTATTGGATGCGGAGGTGGCGGAGGGATATATGATTCCCTTTGAGGGGCATTTGCCGCTACCTTCTTGACTTGTAACCTACTAAAGCCAACTCGGCCACCGATCCTTTTTTTTTTCTTTATTGCACTTGGCCACCGATCCCTCGTTATCTATCTGGACTAAAGCCCTTCGATGTGTTCGCGTTTGTCTTGCAAGGGGCCAGAGCCGTTTATTGAGAGAGTTTGGCCATACATTGGTTTGAATAGGCGAGCATCTCGGGCCAACCACAGGCCGCGAAACAGCCCCTAGCGGTGGTCGCGTGCTCTAAATTTGTGCCACGACTATACTTCGTTTCACCTTATGTGCGAGCAAGGCAAAACTGGAAGCGCGAGCACGGAAGCTCCGTGCGTTCAGGCTTTGCTCGAGCGCGCGAGCTGGGGAGAAATGCAAAAAGCGCTGGTCTCGCGCTTCTAGCTTTGGCTTCGCTCGCAGTTAAAGTGAAACGAAGTATAATTTGAGCCGTGCCGAGCGGAACTCCGCGTCTCAAGACGCTCGCGCACCCCACCCTTTGCACTGCTTTCTTTCAGCCAGTCTCAGGACGCTGTTCTAGCAGTGCAGACAAAGGCATGGGCACGAGCGCGTGGCTTTGGAAAGTGCCTCCTATGCACGAGGTCTCGTACAAGCAATAGCGTTTCGCTGAGCTAGGCTCACGCGCCTGTGCCTTTGTCTTCACTGTCGACATTTGTGAGATGGAGTAGAGGTCTCCTGATTGGTCGACGCTGTGTCACAAATTTAGTTTACGCTCTAAGCGTGGGGGGAATATTCGGCGCTGGCGGCGGCCTTTGCTCCGTCTATTGTCCAAACTCTCCTAATATACGGCTCTGCAAGGGGCGTCAAATGCGCGAGTGCACGAGGCCCGTGTCTCGAGCGGCCCTTGTGTGACAGTGTCTAGGTGGTGCATGGGCGCAGCCATAATCAACATCATGATTATCGGCCATCGCACGAACCCGACGGCCGATAATGCCAGAATGTTAGAAGCGCAAGCCCAGCGCGTTTTGTGTGCCGGCGCCTCACGCGCTCTCTGCAGAAGCAGGAACGAAGCAAGAACGATTTGGCCCGCGTTTTGTGGAACACTGCTTCTGCATCACACTGGACTGCTGGTCATCTACATACACCTCGGTTCCTGGGGGGCTATGTTGCGCTTTTTGGACTCCCAGGAGACTAGGGAGAGGGAAGTGACGTCAACAACGCAGCAAATGCAGATTGGATGTTGATTTTGTTTTCTTCTGTCAACATCCAATCTGCGTTTGCTCTAGTCGTTGACGTCACTTCCTTCTTCCAAGTCTCCTGGGAGTCCAAAAAGCGCAACATAGCCCCCCTGTACTCGGCAAACATTACACTGGCGACGAAGATGGGATGTTTACGCACTGAAGTTGCTGCCGCCGACGCGTACGGCTGATCCAGAATGCCATCGGTCGGCAAGCTCGAACCTTTCGACGCGGATTCTAGCTGGGAGGAGTACCGGGAACGAGTCGAGCAATACTTCATCGCCAACGATGTCAACGAGGACAAACGGCGAGCCGTGTTCCTCACCTGTTGTGGCCAGGCCACGTATTCAGTGCTGCACAGTTTACTGGCTCCAGTGAAGCCGTCAGAAGCCACGCTGGTGACCATCTTCGATGTGCTTGGCAGGCACTACTCTCCGAGGCCGTCAGAAGTCGTGGCGAGTTTCAAGTTTCATTCACGGATACGTCATGCCGGGGAGGCTGCAGCAGATTTTTTCGCCGGGCTAAACAAACTTGCTGACGACTGCGGCTTCGGCATGTCCCGTGACCGGATGTTGCGAGACCGTATAGTCGGGGGGATCAACGATGAGGCGATACAGCGGCGGCTTTTGGAACTTCCGGACCTGACCCTCGACCTCGCGAAGAAGACTGCCATCGCGATGGAAGCAGCGACGAAGGATTCGCAGCTGCTATCGACACCAAGACTGCCGAGCGTTGCGGCTGAAAACGCAGTGTCACATGATGCTTCTACCACCTCTACTGCTGCCGCTGCATCGAAATGAAAACAAAGGACTGGCGCCATTTCCTGTTTTCGCTGCGGGGGTGAGCACTTCGCCACCCAGTGTCGTCACGTAAGTAGCATCTGTCACAAATGTCGGGGAAAGGGCCATCTTTCACGAGTTTGCAAGGAGAATGCGAGCTTCGGTGGCCGAGCGCCGCCAACCAGGCCACAACGATCGGTCCACGCCGTGGGCGAAAGCGTGATGGGTGTCTCGCCGCCGGAGGTCTACGAGATGTGGCAACTGGGGGCCCCTGCAGTCGATGGCGAGCCGTTCCGGGTGGAAGTTTCGGTGAACGGGATTCCGTTACTGATGGAACTCGACACAGGGGCCAGCGTGTCCGTCGTGTCGGAAGAAACACTTCGCCAACGATTCCCGCCGTTGCTGCTCGACCTGTCGAGCGTCATGCTGAAGAGCTACTCGGGTGAACTATCTCCAGTGCGTGGAAGCCTCGCTGCAACCGTACAGCTTGGAGACCGCCGGTGCCAGGACATTCTGTACGTCGTGCCGGGTACCTGTCCGTCCCTACTTGGGCGGGGGTGGATGAAGGGTCTCGGCATTGAGTTGCGTGGGGCAAAAGAAATAAACGTGGTGACGTCTGTTCAAGATGTCATCGCTAAGTACTCTTGTGTTTTCAATGATGGCCTAGGAACTTTCAAGGGCGTGGCTGCAAGGATAACTATCAAAGACGACGCCAGGCCAAGGTGTTTCAAGCCTCGGCCTGTCTCGTTCGCGATGCTCGACAAGGTTAACGAGGAGCTGCAGCGTATGGAACGGGAGGGAGTCCTGCGTGCCGTGAGGACGTCGGAATGGGCCGCGCCTATCGTTCCAGTCCTGAAGCGGAGTGGGCAGGTTCGCATCTGTGGGGATTTCAAGGTCACGGTAAATCCTGTGACAGTGCCTGAGAAGTACCCGATTCCTCGGGTAGAAGACCTGTTTGCCAAGCTGAGTGGGGGCAAGAAGTTCAGCAAGCTGGACTTGAAGGATGCCTACGTACAAGTTGCGCTGGATGAAGAATCCTCAAAATTGGTGACCATCAATACTCCTCGCGGTCTTTACCAATACACGCACCTGCCATTCGCTGTGACCTCGGCACCATCGATTTTCCAGCGTGAAATGGACAACCTGTTGCAGGACCTGAAGCACGTCGTCGTGTATTTTGACGACATCCTTGTGACTGGCAAGAATGACCAAGATCACCTGCAGAACCTAGAAAAGGTACTAAATCGTCTGCAGGAAGCTGGGCTGAAGCTTAAGTAGACAAGTGCGCTTTCTTGATTCCCAAGGTTGAATATTTGGGTCATGTCGTTACCTCGGCGGGTTTCCAATCAAATCCGGAGAAAACTGAGGCTGTCCTGAAAGCACCGAGGACCTACGGATGTCAAGATGTTGCAAAGCTATCTGGGACTAGTTAATTTTTACCGGCGGTTCCTGCCAAACTTGTCCAGTGTGCTGCACCCGTTGAATCGTCTCCTGGCGGCAAAGACGCCATAGTCTTGGGGTGCTGAGCAAGAAGAAGCTTTCCATAAAAGCAAGGAGTTGCTGCTCTCTGCCGCGGTGCTGGTGCATTATGACACAAAGAAAGCTGTTGTGCTGATCTGTGATGTATCACCGTAGGGAGTTGGGGCTGTGCTAGCTCATCGTGAAGATTCAGGCGCTGAGCGGCCGAACGCGTTTGCTTCGCGAACTCTCTCACCAGCTGAGCACAACTACAGCCAGCTAGATAAGCAAGCCCTGGCCTTATCATCTTTGGCGTGACCAAATTTCGGCAATACCTCTGGGTACGTGACTTTGAAGCTGTCACAGATCACAAGCCTTTGCTTGGACTGCTTGCTGCGTACAAGCCTGTGGCCGAGACCTGTTCACCGCGTGTCCTGCGTAGGGCGCTGATGCTGTCTGCATACCGCTACAAGCTGCTATACAGACCTGGTACAAGCATAGTGAACGCAGACGCCCTGAGCCGTTTGCCACTGCCTGTCCCTGCGCACCCCATCGAGCGGCCAGCCGAGGTGCTCATGCTTGAGAACGCCTATCCCAAGGTGTTACTTGCGTCTGTTGTGACCGAGGCTACTTCAAAGAACTCGACCTTGGCGAGGCTTCGAGATGCGTTGTGGTCTGGAGCTGAGCTGCACGACCCAGAGTTGAGACCACCGTACGCAGGCCGAGCAACTCAGTTGAGTTTACAAGAAAGCTGCGTACTCTTGGGGTCGAAGGCAATCATTCCCGGAGTCTTGCAACCAGATATGATGCGACTCCTGCATGAAGGCCACCCAGGAATCACTAAAATGAAGGCCGTGGCACGTAGCCATGTCTGGTGGACATCTTTGGACAATGATGTTACTGCGACAGTACGAGCATGCCGTGTATGCCAAGAGAACCAACGTGTTGCGCGGCCTGTACCAATGATCAGAGATGGCAAAATTACTTTCAAAAAGTAATTAAATTATATTACTAATTACTTTTACGAAAAACTGCAAAAATCTAATTAAATACATTACAAATTACTGTAGACTAAAGGTAATGACATTACATTACAATTACTTCCCAAAAGTAATGAAATTTATTTGAAATTACTTTGACATTACTTTTGAATACCTTGAGGCAGTAATTCGCGCTCAATTTATTTACCATATACACCAACACAGTGTTTACAAAACAAGCCCTCGTTTGCTCACACAGCGCGTGTGCAGGCACTAGATACGGGAAAAGCGAGGCGCTGCGCATGCCCAGTGCCGACCGCAGCGCCACTGCAGTGATGTCAGGTCAAAGAGCTGAGTTGGTCTATATGTACCAAAACTCAGATCTTCGTGTTTACACCGCAACAACCTTATTTGCCTCAAGGTGAACCCTGCTGAACAGTGGTTTTGATGGCGCTCACGACATAAGTGTTAAACATGATGAATAACTTCTTTAGATGTGACCCAGAAAGACAGTCGACTCACCGGTTTCGCTGTTCATTCAACGGTAAAGGTTCCTACCAGAAGGGTGATAGGTTTCTGTCTTCCTGATTTAGAAGTTGTAGTCCATGTCAGTTTGTTAGGTCGGGCAATGGCAGCTCGTTCTTACAAGGAGTCGTCACGCGAAACGTTTCCCTTCCACCTCGGGCGCAATCTAATTTTATTCTCCCGAGAACACTATACTCGGCGTTAGCATTTCTTGGCAATGCAGTGGAGAGGAGAGCCCGCGCACAGCTTTATTCAGCGCTCAAGATGGAAGAGGGAACGCGTGCCTGTACCTTCCACTGCATTGCCAAGAAAAGTTGTCACCTATTCTCGGTCATTCCTTTCAAGAAGCATTTTTCCGAAACACCCGAAGAGTCCAAGCTTTTGCGCATTGTCGCACAAAGGACCCGGATAATTGCTAAGCAGAAGTGTCGCCAGTTGAGGAAAGGCGCGAGCTTCCAAAATTGTGTGCTTTCCCAACAAATTGGGGCGATACCTGCTTGTAGGTTTATTCCCGAATAAACTTTCCAAAGGAAGGCAGCGAGGCATTACGCGAGCGGCACCTGCTTTGATCGGACACGCACACGACGTTCTGAACTTTGACAAGGCAGTTGGAATTATTTATTCCGGTCGTTTATTGTTCACAATGGTCGACGCTTACGGTTTGACCTTGCTTGACGAAAGTACAAGGCTGGGGATCTGTTTCTCCTCTCCTCTCAGGTTTTAAATTATGTTTAACTCACTGGTGATGTGCCCGTCGCTTTGTAGCCTGTGAGCCGTTCATTACTAAGCTACGTGTTTGTTTGAGCAGTCACACGTCTATCGTTCGCCACGTAACCACGGTCTCGTTCATGCGCAGAGAAAGGGATGGGACACGTGATTAAAGGAAGGTGTTTGATTGGTTCCGGTTAGCTTGCAGCTCCCACAGCATTGTCCGCTTAGGGATGAACGAAGTATAGTATCGTTGTGATGACGCGACGCCGTGAATCTGTCGTGACTGGAGTTCGTAAGCCGTTGCCTTCCAGCGATGTCTACACGCAAGCTTTTCTCCTTCATCTTTCCAGCCCTCCTTTGTATGTCTGTCCAGCTCTTCGTACAAGGCTTTGCGCTCAGGTGGCCGTCGATTATTTCCTCTGATGCACTTTCACAACATTTCACCATGCAAAATAATTTTTCTCTTCTTTCGTAAAGCTTGCAAATGAATTTTCTAATTTAGGACAAAAGTAATTTCAAAAGTAATGAGTAATTTTCTCGAAATTACTGCCTGAAAGTAATTCATTACATTACTAAATTACTAGCCTAGAGAAGTAATTCATTACATTACTCATTACTTCAAAAAGTAATTTAATTACTGTAATTTTATTACAGTAATGTCATTGCTGCCATCTCTGCCAATGATGCCATGGCCGTTTCCAAAGAAGCCTTGGTCTCGGCTGCATATCGACTTCGCAGGACCACTTAAAGGGGCCCTGCAATCATATTTAAGCGTCTACTTTTTTTGCGGTTTCCACGTCTCTTGAAGTTCGGGCAAGCCAGCGGGCACGGAGAGAGTAACTAAATATCAGTGCGTCATATTTTAACCGGACGACGCGGAAACCTCCTCCACCGACGAGGGCGACCCGCGGTACCGAAAGCGCGCAAAATGTGACGTCTTTGGTCCTGGGCTTACTACTGGTCAGAGCCTCTAAAAGCTTCTTTTTAGTCGAACTACAAAATATAAGTTGCGCGAACCGTTTCAATTATTTATAAAAGTAGTTTTTGTTCAGTATTTTAGATCAGAAAAGAAACAAATGCAGTTTATAAAGTACGGAAACAAGAAATGACCTGTCGACATACCCGCCACCAAGCGGTGGAAAAGGCGACGCATACTAGAAAGGAGTAGTGGGATCAGGCACCGACACGGAAAGGTCCCGGATGTACGCGGCGGTGCTGCGGTCGTATGGACAGGAGGATCCGACCGGCTCCGAGCGTTCCGAAGGCCTTCGGCGAGAAGCTTTGTCTTGCGGTTTGGCCGTTTCGCGGTATGGCAGCGCGAAGTGGCTCCCATTCTGAACTGATCTTTACCCCGTGTTTGCTGTCGTTTGTGGCCAATAAAGTGTCATGCCGAATTAGTGTTTCATCGCGCAGCAAATGCAATGAGAGCCGCCTCGGCTGCCCGCTGCATAGAGCCTATCCAAAACATGCTTTAGTAGCGCCCTCTCGCGCCGTCGACACGGAGTGCGGCAGCCGTGAGCGCTCGCGATGAGCCCACTACCCCTCCTCTAGTTCACGGCCACTCAAGCAACCAAGGACGTCATGAGGGAGGTTATTTTTTGCTTGTTTTTGTAATTTTAATTTGCCTATAACTTTTAAAATAATGCGAATTTCGAGAAAAGAAAGGTTTTATTAAGTTACTACGTTCAGTGCGCTCAGGTTTGGTGCAAATTAAAAACCAGTAAAAAAGTCCTTGCAGGGCCCCTTTAACAACCTGTACTTGCTTATCGTAGTCAATGCATACTCGAAGTGGCTCGAGGTCGTTTCACTGTCTACGCCGTCAGCAGAAGCCACAATTCCTTGCTTACGACTCATGTTCGCAAGTCACGGGCTGCGGGACCTTATTATATCCGACAACGGGCCAGCATTTGTCAGTGGCACTTTTAGGAACTTCCTACAAAAGAATGGCATAAGGCACGTTCTAATGCCGCCCTGTCACCCAGCATCGAATCGAGCTGCGGAGCGTGCAGTCCAGACCATTAAGTCCAAGTTGAAGAAAGCCGCTAGCGTTAACTTCACCTGTCAGCTGGCCTGCATCATGTTGAACTACAGGACTACACCGCACGAGACCACAGGATCTACACCAGCAGAACTGCTTATGGGACGCAGGTTGAAGACAGCGCTGACGTTAATGCATCCAGACATGAGGTCGTCGGTGTCAGAAAGGCAGCTTAGGCTGAAGATGGCGCATGAGAAGAGCGCTCGGCTGGTACCGCCTGCCCAGATAGAAGATGCAGTTTATGCGCGCAACTTTCGTCCGGGTCCGCCATGGGTCCCGGCAACGGTGATAGAGACGCCGAGCGACCAGATCATAGACGGGACACTACCAGATGGCCGATGTTGGAGGCGTCACCAAGAACACCTGCGTCCGGATCTCGCTCAAGTCACTGGAACACCAGATCACCAGGAATGTGAATATCCTGATCTTGCTCTAACCGCAGCATCAACAAAAGCAACACATTAGGTCACTTCCCCTGTCGAGGCTGCGCCGCTTCAAGGGTCTCCTGTGGTGGACTCACAGCCTGCCTTGGCCGCTCCTGCCCAAGCTACATCTCAAGGCATGGCTACCCCTAGCACCCCACTACCACCGAGGAGCACAAGACTAACCCCCCCCCCCCCCCCCCCCCCCCCGAAACAAAATCCTGTCTACGCTGCCTGGCTGGGCTAGTTGGTAATCGTTGTACATAGTGAATTGTGCATAATCGTTGTACATAATCTTTTGTGCTGTTTTATTCCATTATTTTGACGTGTTTTGCCAGTCACTGGCCGCTTATTTGTTTCACAATAAAGCGCGAGTGGGGCAAACGCTGCGGGGACGGGGCACAAAGCTGCTCGATCTCGTGAACTCGACAAATTTTAATACTCAATTCACACTGCAGCATAAAGGTACCTTCAGCTTACGTCGCTTAACTGAAGGTACCTGTAGTAAACGGCGTTCTTGATCACACGATAAATAAACGGAGCACTTTAAGTTGATGTCGATCGCATTCCTTCTCAACCGCGAGAGGAGCGCGTGATAAACAATTATTCCCCAAAATCGGTTTAACGCGCAGTTTTTTATTAGTGTATGTAAAATATCATATTTGAAACCTAAATATTATTTGTGTTTGCTTTTGCGGCACTTTATTTTATTTTTCTAAGTCTAAGGGCGCACCTTAATGAGTCTTGCTTTAAAACGACCGACCCGTCTGGCCACACTGGTCCTAATTCATCTGCGTTTATGAGTTTTCATAGCGAGGTGGGCAACCTCTTTGTTTAGCAGCTCCATTTTTCCGCAAAGTTCTCACTGAAGTAGCTAAATAGTGCCTGCAAGAAACGTAATCACGTCGGAGTCTCACGGTTACGCCAGTCACGCCATCGAAAGGGATGGACGACGACGACGATGAAAGGCCTGGGTGGGAGAGTCGAACGACTCGAACCGGTCGAGGTTCGAGTTCGGCCAGGTTCGACTTTTTCTAACTTCTTGTGAAAAGTTCGACAAAGGTTCAACTCAGGTTCGACTGCTATGCGCATGCGCGACAGGCTGGCCAGTTGGCTTCGGACTGGATGGTGATGGCTAAGGGACGAATTAAGGGCAGCACTGATTGGTTATATCAGTTAATACAGTACAAAATATTAAGTTATCAACTTCTCCAGTGCTTAGAACTAGTTTATTTAAACTGCTAACTGTTCATAAAATTAAAATAACCCTTTGCATAAAAAAATCTCCAAATGTAGACATGCTTGTATCAAGGTTTGGCCACACTGTCCACAAAGTCGAACCGGTCGAATCTGGTTAAAAGTTCGAAGGTTTGTCGAACCAGGTTCGAAACCTGTCGAACCTCGAACGTTCGACCTAAAAATCCGGTTCGACAAAAGCTCGCGACACCCCTACTCGTCCATAACCTCGAAAAAGAGCCCGCAGTTGTCCATCGCGTTCGGGTTCGTAGCAGGCATTGTTTCCGACGTGCCGCCGCTGCTACCTGCCAGCTGGAGTATGCGTTCCACGTTAATCTATTATTTCATCACACTTGTGTTCACAATCATTTCATAATTTGCGACTTATATATATTCAATTTATTATATTGCATTAAACAAGACATGACCTGTGATTTTTATTTTGAGTTCGTGGGTCCGAGGTTACGTGGGTGCTCTGTAGCTGTAAAGGGAGCTTGGCGAGCTCCGTTTAACACAGGACCTCCCTTAGCGAAAGGTACCTTTAGGGGCCGTGTGACTACGATCTCCAGCTCCCTTTATTGCAGTACCTGTGCCAAAGGTACCTTTACGCTGCCGTGTGAATAGAGTATACTTCAGCTTCAACTTTATTGTTTTCTCTCAAGGGGAAAGGGGGAGGAAGAAAAAAAAGCAGACTGTTGTCGCTTGACAGAGTTTCTCCTCCCCATCAGCAACGAGAGAAACTATTTTACATACTAGTGACCCGTAGAACAAGGTTTACATCGGATCAAAACACACAACATTAAACGAAAAACAAAGACAAAAAAATCTGACGTACATTACGAACATTTTTTGCAGGTCGGAGGTCCCATCCAGAATAGGCACAGATAACACTAGAGAAACAATGAACGAATATCCTTTCTGCTCAAACCCATCAAATCCGTGCCCAGTCTATGTGTACTATTTATAACATTAAGCAACGAGTACTGCAACATCTGGAGGCCATAGCCGGTTCTCGAGCGAGGCGTTGACCATGCGTCAACACAACGGCCTGCCTATGCAGGCACTCTCGGCTTCATATTGGCGATTGATAGAAAAACAAGTTGACTTTGTCTTACAGACGTTTGATATGTTATAAGAAGTTTATAATTATAATGCTCTGTAATTGGAACTATGTGAAGGTTTTTGAAAAGTTGTAATGTGTGAGCCAGGCACGTATTTAGGATTTTGTTTCGGGGGGGGCCCGCCCATGACAAAATGCTGTATGAGGGGGAGGGGGAAGAGGAGGTCCCAGCAAAATGGAAGATTTCGGGGGGGGGGGGGGGGGGGGGCACATAATTCGAATTATTCTCTTCTGGAGAACATGCAAGTGATGCATATTTGTAACCGTTGTGCTACCCCAAACAAGGAAGCAGTAATTATAGCAAGAGTAAAAGAGGGAGTTATAAAGAATAATTAAGACCGAAAGGGGTAATATATGACGGGATTTATAAATAATGCCCACAACTTTTGAAAGTCTGCCAGCTATGCATTGTACTTCGGCGTCCCAGCTCATGTACTCATTAAATATCACACCAAGAACCCTCACATTTTGTACAAAGTCAATATTTCGTCCCTGGAGAGAGAGCCTTTGAGTAGATGAAAACACGGTATTTTTGGATCGAAAAAGTATTGCTTTCGTCTTATCTGTATTAATTACTAAAGAGTTTGAGATTGCCCATTTACTTATCTTCTGCAAAACGCTATTTGCCGCACATAAAACCTGGTGGACAACTTTCCCCGAAAAGAATAAACTGGTGTCGTCTGCGTAAATTATAAAATCTGCACTGTCGTCTATATTTACTATATCATTGATGTATAAGTAAAAACAGAAGGGGTCCAAGGATACTCCCCTGTGGCACCCCTGCCGTCAGTTTCTTTAAGCTAGAGCGCTGACTGTCGATCACGACACACTGATGCCGATATTTTAAAAATCTCTCGATCATCGTTGAGGCTACTCCTCGCACCCCGTATGCATTTAATTTTTGAAGCAAAAGAGACACGGCGCCGATGCGGTACGGCCGCCATTACCGGCGCCGATGTTTGTTTACCCCATGCCTCCCTCTCGACATGTGCGAGGGCGGGGCTGAGCCGGAATCATCAACCTCCTCTCCCGCCTTCGCGCCTCCTTTCTCATGCGCAGAACTCTAAAAATGAGCCCACTTGCGAGGCGTATTGTTCGTCTTGTGCTTCGTTCCTTGTTTAGTCTGCCTTGTTTCTGATTTTTTTGTTTTTTTTTTTTCGTTGAGGAGGTCGTTTTACATTCCTGTTTAAGACGTTTCCATTTGTTGGTTTAGTCGCTTTGGCACGATTCCGTTTCTTCCTCTCTTTTGGTCCTTTTCTGACTCTTTCCTTTTTTGTTTTCAGTTCGCCTTCAGTTTGAATGTGAGAACTTCTGTGAGTGCCTGCTTCATACTCTTCCTCAAAACCAGACATGACTTCTTAGCCAGTTATCATGTATAATGTGTTTTTTTACTCAAGTCGCCTGTACAGCACGGGGCTGTCGTCCATTAGCGTATTTGTGATATTTGTCGCTCCAGTCGCTGCGCATCATCTGTCCTTCGTCTGCTGCTCTGATTCTTGCTCTCTGACGAGGCGATCGTCGGCGTAGCCTGTAATCATACCGGTGACAGTTCCGAGTGCATAATTGTTGTCACGTGAGGTCACGTAAGCCTGCGTTTGTCTCGCGAGGTGGTGTCTGACGGAGCTCGTGTCTGATGAATTACGTTGTTTAGATACGTGGTGTATTAATGAGTTAGCATTAGTAAGCTCGTTTTGACGAAAACTTGGCGGTGTATTTTGTTTGTCGGCGGTGGTGAGAGGGGAAGAAGAAGGGGGTGAGTGTGACGCGTGCGACGCTCCCGTTGGTCTGAAGCGCTGACGTCAGATCCCGTCAACCTCTCCATCTCTCCCCGGCGCTGACAGACTGACGGACACCACCAGGTTTTTGTCGAAACGAGCACTTTTGTTTTCATTAGTCACGCTCACAGCTGGCGCGGAGCAAGAGTAAACTCCCTATATACTCATTTTTACAAGTAACGATTACCAATACAAATAACAAAGCACATTCTCCTTGAACAAAATGGCGTGATTCAGTTCAGTCATCTGCCTGCTTCTCCACCCAGTCGGCGCTTCAAAAATTGTCGTTACTCGTAAGCCAAAAAGGAGGACGCGCTGCGGCTTGGTGGTATACGGGCGTGCTCAATTGCCGCTCTGCCGTCGCTGGTTGCTCTTCGCTTCGCTCTGGATTTCCGGTAGCGGTTCTTGGGCTGTGATGTGTGTGTAGTTAAAACGATGAACGCGATTCCATCTACGAGGGATATGAATGCGGTTCCTTCCACGAGTGGTATGGATGTGGCTCTTTCGACGCGTGATATGGATGACCGTATCCAAGGGCGTCGACGTAATCTGTCAGGCAGAGTACAGAAAAGGGGTAAAAAAAGTTACAGAAAGATGCTTTGGGGAATTCTTAGGGAATGCGTTAGCTCACTAACGCATTCCTTTCAGCTTCAGCATTTATAGATGCCACGATGCGGTCGTTTAGTTCTATGACGTACGTGTATTCTTCAAGTTCTTCAGTGGTTATGAATGGCTCGATAGCATCGTCCAGGTTATTAAGTTGACATTCGTAGTAAGCTAGCCTCTCGATGATTTCGTTAATCAAATCGCTAGCACTGAAACCGTAACGAGGTCAAAAAGATGAAGCACAAAATAAAGGAAACAAACCAGAAAGCTGAAATAGAAAGCCAAAACAGAAAGTGAAGGGGTCAGTGTTAGCGATTTTCAAAGGGGGACGTGTGTAACGTTTTCCAAGGGTCATGCTAACGCATTCCCTAAGAATTCACAAGTCGATCTTGCTGTAATGTTTTCTTTCTCGACTTTTTCTAGTTTCGTCACCCCCTGATTCACTAGTTCAGCTTTAATCTTCAGCATTTATAGATGCCACGATGCGGTCGTTTAGTTCTATGACGTAAGTGTATTTTTCAAGTTCTTCAGCTGGTATGAATGGAGCGATGGCATGGACCAGGTACCTAATTTGACATTCGTAGATTGTTAGCCCCTCAATGATTTCATTATATTGTCTGCCATTCGTTGTTTCTGGCTTTGCTTTCTCGAGATAATCGATTCGAGTCGTTACCGTTTTGCGTAATGCAGATCTTTGTTGGGCAAGGTGTCCGATGTTGGCGTCGCTGAGGGTGATAATACCTCGGCGGTCCGTTACGTTGCTTGACGCTTCGTTCATGCTGCCGGTTGATCGTTGGTACGTGGACTGTTGTGACCTTTCGTTGGGTCCAGCCATGTTCTCACCGTTTTGTTATTGCTTCTCTCGGGTATCGGCACCGTGTTGTAAGAACAGCTAACTGGTCGTTTGTTGAACAACGCCAACAACAGCGATTTGTGCAAGGATTTACATTCCAAGTGTCCGGCATCGTTCGCTCATGGCCAGGCCTTGATCCTTCCTCTACGTGCACTTTTTCCTTGGGGTCCCGCTTTTTCTTCTTCTTTATTGGGATACCCGCTTGTGCGTATGTTTATACAGCCTAAACTTAGTCTACCTCAACGGGCGACTTGTCTCCTAGCTGTACATGAGCAATTTAGCTAGTGCAGTGCAACCGCTAGCCTGGGGCCTTTAATGTGCACCACGCAGTAGTGGTACGTGACCGCACTCCGGTACAATGCTCATCCAGATTAAAACGGGGAGGAGTGTAGATCGAACCCAGGATCCCTGGGTTCTGCAGCGAGAGCTTTCGCTCTACGTGCTCCGAGCTGATGTGCGCTAGCCCTCTCGGCCACCGATCACTCCGCTTTCATATAATAAGTTTCAAGACGGCTCTTTATTTGTGTTGTCAAAACTGCAGTCCGTAATTAAATATATTTTATTATCATCAATAAATTTGACTGTATGAAGTTAACATAACCGCTTGAGACAGACAGGGCAGGACGATACTCGAAAATACGCCTGCTGTGGAGCCGATCTACGGAAACGTCATTTTTGTTCGCTGTTTCGGAAAAAAGAGGGCGCCAGGCAGTGCGGACGTGCTCCACTCGGCTCATTTTTTTGTTTTTTGACACGTTTTTGATTACTATTCACCAGTTCTGCACATTTTCTGGGTTACCACCCGACGGCCAACGGTAAGCGGACCACTTTCACACGATTCCGGACCCGGACCGTCGCCAGGAACCAGTGTTTTTCGGCGCTTTTCCCCCCACGCACGTGGGGGGGGGGGGGGGGGGGGGAGAAGCTAAGCCTAACGCCTCGGCATACGTGGGGCGATCGTATAATCGACTCCGTCGCTACTGCATAAGCCCCCTCGCCCTTCGGGATGCATTACTAAGTCGAAGGCACCTCGGTCACACTGGAGGACCTCCAGGAAGGAGTCTGGGAGTCTGTTTTTCGCCGACAAATGAACTCCCACGCCGCCTTTGTCTCGAAGAGACAGAAAGAGAAGGCCACACAGGAAGTAGCGCGCACGGCTCAGCGGACGGCCACGCCATCATCCACCACCCCACCCGGGAAGCGGGAAATAGATCCGGCAAAGCCTTTAAAAGGCTTCGCACAAAAACGCCGTACGACTTTATCAAGACTACCTATGGAAGACATTAAGGTGGTGTTCCGTCCACGTGAGTTCGATCCCATAGCATGCGGTGCTAGTACGCTCATGATGGCTATACTTCAGCTCCTTCCACCTCTTCAGTCACGACCACAGGAGAAGATTAGGGTTCACCCGAACAACCGCACCTTTACGGTCAGCACACCAGATCAGGACAGGGCTCGCCGACTAGACGCGGCCACATCGCTCACGCTGGGAGACCGGACTTTTCAAGTTTCTGCCTACGTGGCCATGCCCGAAAACTGCACCCGCATAGTTGTACCGGAGGCACTATGCATGGGGGAGACGACGGAGGAAGTCATACACTACGCCACCCTTGACAACCCGAGCTGAACGTCCTCCATGCGAGGAGGTTGGGTAAAACTCGAACCATGTTAATGACTATCGAGGGGACCAAGCTACCTAGACAAGACACCCTTTGTCACGCAGTGCTGCTCTGCTACCCGTACAGAGAGAAGGTCGAGACCTGCTTCAACTGCAACCAAACCGGACACAGGGCCGATGTGTGTAGGCAAGCCACCAGCAACAAGTGCCGCAGCTGTGGCACCGAACTCTCCAACACCAACCCAGAAGGCTCGACTTACACCTGTAAACCGATCTGCATCATCTGCGGAAGCAAACATGAAACCGGCTTCAAAGTCTGTCGCCACCGCTTCGTGCGACGCAAGAAAACACCATCACCGTCGACACCGTTAGACAGAAAATCCCGGCGCCGATCCAGATCGAGGCAGCGGGGGGCGGAATCACTCAGGTGCCGGGACCGCTCCAGGTCCTCAACTCCGCACTACCGTGCTCCGCACCCAGGGAGCAAGGGCAGGATGAATCAGCAACAGCAGCGGCAAGACGACCCCCGCAAGGTGAGCTGGGCTAGCAAGGTCGCACATCACACCAACACACACCCCAACAACACAATACCCACGGCAGTAGCTAGGGAGCTGGAAGCACAAAGCGCAATCCTCAGGCGGAAAGTAACCACAACTTCAACACCACCCCTCGTGAACATCGAAACCACAACCGCGAGGCAGACGTATACCACGCTGCTCAGTCAAGCGCACACACTAGCAGCCACGACTTTAACACCACCAACCCCCACGAACGCGGAAACGGAAACAGCGAGGCCAACCTCACAGCGCCGCGAGGCCAGATATCCGGTCCCAATATGACACCCCTTCAGCAAAGCTCGAAGCGCAAGGCAACCGACGCCGTATCTGAGCCCCCTAACTTGTCTCACCGTGGAATCGGTGACGAACTCCGTCAAAGAGAATCCTAAACCCAGACTCCGGCTCTGCGATCGCGTGGCTCAGCGGGAGGAGCGCATAGATAGACTAGAGGAGCGCATGGATAGTCCGGAGCAGAAGATCGAGGCAATACAACAGAGACTCGACAGTATCTTGCCGATCATCGCTCAAATAGCGACCAAATTAGACATAAGCATTAACCATGGCCAACCTCAACAGACCAATAAGCGTATGGCAATGGAATTGCAGGGGACTCCGCCAAAAGTGGAGTAACCTGTCGCTCCACATCAGTCAACCACAGACACAGCCATTCATTCTAGCGTTACAAGAAGCGACGCCACCGCTTAAAATGGCGGGTTACGCAGCGTTCGCATACACTCACCCCACACAACCATCCACTTCCAAACGACAACCCAAACAAACGTTGACGGTAGTCACATTCACATAACGCAATATTGCAGTCACACAACACGAACTCGAGGACACGCTAATTCCACACGTGTTCCCCGAGATCCATCCGCACAAGAAGGGCAGGCCCAGTAATATAAGGGCTCAACACTTACAGCTCGCCCAAAGATAGTTCCAAGCAGGCAGCCGCACTCATCCACAAAGCCGCGATCCTGGCAGGCGCCGCACCCCTTATTAATTGGGGGGGGGGGGGGGGGTCTTTAACGAGCGCCACCAGGCATGGGGATATCCGCACTCACTACCCAAAGGCGCAGCCAAATGAAACACGCTCCAGACGGACCATCTCACACTCAAAACCGACCCGGATTATCCGACCCGCAAAGGGAACAGCGTGTCTCCGGATACGACCCCGGATCTTTTCATCACGCGCAATATCCCGCTAGCCACGTACGTGGTCTAACACTCGAAACGCGCTGGGCAGCGATCACTTTATTCTGGAAGTCACGATCCCCGACAACACGCACAAAAGACGAGGGACACTCGGAAAAAGCTTAGTTAATTGGGACCGTTTCCGGGTCCTTCGCGAAGAGGAGGGGGAGGCTGTGGACCTGGGCAGCTGGACGCGTTCCTAACAGGACAGTGTCAGGCAGGCCACGGACCAGGTCCCCGCCGCCTCGCCCGAGGGGAGGGCGGACGCCAAACTGCTACATATGTGGCAGGCTTTGGAGAGACTCCGCGCTCGCTGGTCCAAACAAAAACACAACCGCTCGCTCCGCAAACGTATCTCGCGCCTAGAGAGGGACATCACAACGTGTACGCGATTGAGCTCGACAGTCAACACTGGGGGCAGGTATGTGACCAGATCAAAGGCAACTTGGGGCTCCGCGACACGTGGGGCCTCCTTTGTCAGCTGATGGACCCCCAGGGTTCAAAGACGGTACAGCGTAACACACCAACCTAGGTAGCCAGTTGACGTACTTGTCCCTCAGGGCCTCTATAAGGGCCAGGGCGCTTATAGAGGCCATGAGAGACAAGTACGTTAACCTCAAGGAGGACGACGCGGAATCGCAATCCCATTCGGGAATCGGGAACCCCGCACTCAATGCGGATCTTCTTGATGCCGAGGTCCGTCGCGCCACCACTCAACTCAATCCCAATTCGGCACCGGGCCCGGATGGGATCACCAACAAGACTTTACGCAACCTAGACGCTAAATCAATAACGGATCTCACGCGTTTCAATAACGAGATATGGCACAGCGGCACAGTCCCGCCAGAGTGGAAACTGACTAAAATGCTCTTTATACCCAAACCTGGTAAACCTCTCAACGTCGATAATTTGAGACATTTCGCTCACGTCCTGCGTCAGCTAGGTGATGGAGCACGTAGTGTTCTAATACCTTCGCGACTACATGGAGGATCAGGGCTTGTTCCCAGACTCCATGTTTGGCTTCCGCCAACACCTCTCGACGCAGAAACCCTTCTCCAACTCCAGTCGGAGGTAATCGATCCCCGCCGAAACAAAAGGGTTGTGGTGGGGGCTTAACTTGCACAGAGCCTTTGACAACATACGGTACACGGCAGTCCTGTCCAACATAAATAATTTGGGGCTGGGCGAACGTTTCTTCGCGTACGTGCAGTCGTTCCTCGAAAACCGCACGATAGAAATTTCGGTCGCGGGACACACGTCAGGCCCCATACTCACAGGGGACAGAGGCACTCCGCAAGGAGCGGTCCTGTCCCCTATGCTCTTCTGCATAGCCATGCTGTACAGAGCGCGACACTGTTAGCGCGAACAAGCGATCGCCGGTTTTTCCAGTTTTTCTCTTCGAAACCAAGGGATTTTATCCAAGTTAGTATTGCTACGGAAAGAGCTCATATAGTTATATAATGTGAGCGATAAAAGTTCGGGCTAACTAATACTATTTAGAAGTAAAATGCGAGAATGCGCGGATGTCGCGTTCGCGCTAACAGTGTCGCGATGTGTACCTCCCGAGTAAGCTGGCCACAATACCCAGACTCGGTCACTCTATTTACGCAGACGACATCACGCTATGGACCAACAAGGGCAGTGACGGGGACATGGAGGAGACGCTTCAGACAGCCATAGATGTCACATATGAATATGTCGTGAATTTAGGGCTCGGCATCTCTCCGCATAAATTGAAACAGCTAATCAAGGACGAGAGCACACGTCTCACGGACAGAGAAGGCTCAGTAGAGCGATTGGACCTGAGGGTAGGCGACCAACCCATACCGGGGGTCAGAACCGTTACAATACTGGGCTTAATCTTCCATTGCTTGAAACCAAACACGGACGTAATTCTAAAATTACACTCGACCACCCACCAGACAGTTAGATTTATCAAACGCATATCCAACAGGCGCGGAAGAGTGAAGGAGGCAGACATTGTGAGACTCATGAAAGCTTTCGCGGAGTCCCGCTTCCTATATTCCTTGCCGTATCTACAATTACGAAAGACCGACAGGAACAAATGCGATCTGCTTCTCCGGTCGGCGTACAAGTCGGCACTGGGGTTGCCACCCCAAACACCAACTGTCCACCTCATGGCTCTAGGACTACACAACACAGTAGACGAGCTGCTTGAGGCGCACCTCCCTGCTCAGATGCTGCGCCTGGCGGGCACCAGAACCGGACGAGCGCTTCTCAAAAGGCTCCGCATACCCCCACCTCTAAATACCGCATTTCTGATCGTGCCGATACCAACCGAAATTAGATCTCGGCTCAGGGTCCCACCCTTACCCAGGAACATGAACCCGTCCTTTTATAATCAACACCGCAAAGCCTGAGCGGTGGCCCTCCACAAGCTGTACGCTCGGCGTCCCGACGTATACTTCCTAGACGCGGCTAACTACAGCGAACACCGGGGCCGCTATGCCCTGGCCGTGGTGGATGGGACGGGCCGCATTGTAGTGATGGCCTCAGTCAAGGAGGATTCCTCCACCAGAGCGGAGGAAGCTGCAATAGGCCTGGCCCTGAACCACACGTCCGTGTCGTTACGCACCATAATCTGTGACTCCAAGACGCCCATTCTCTGCTTCAGCTTAGGTCGCGTCTCTCGATCGGCAACAAAGCTCCTAACATTCAAATCTATCATCATCCCTCCAATCACACACGCAATCACATTAATCTGGTCTCCGGCTCAAGAGGGGGTCGGCGGTAACGAGACGGCCCACGCCGCGGTCCGAGATGCGACTCGCCTGGCAGGAACATGCGGGGCTCTTGGCGTAGCCGTTACGTTTGCTAACGAGCCGAGGGATCTCCAATGGCATAAGGAGCCACTTCGTGGTTTCCATGACATTACACGACAGTATACAGACTACAGCGCCAGATATACCCACCACCACATAAGTCACTCAACACACGCCAACAAGTATTATGGCGCAAACTTCAAACGAATACCCTTCCTAACCCCGCGACACTCAGACACTATCCTCCCGGGCCTATAGAAGGCCCGATACACCCAGTGCTACGATCCAACAAACAGCGCAGACGAACAACACAAGGCCACGATCGAACATATATTCTGGTCCTGCCCGGCCGATCCCCGCCCTCTTCTCTCACACGACACTTGACACAACGAGACAATCAGTAGGCAACCCTGCTGCTCAGCTCCGACTGCGATATCCAACTTGCTACGGTCACAAGAACCGAGCAAGTCGCCGCCCGGCTTAGTCCGTCCGGCCACTCTGCAGGGGAGGCACCATGCCGGCCGTAGGAGAAGGAACCCAACGTTCTGGATCTTATTAGGTTTTTATCAAGTTTATTCTCTCTCTCTCTCTCTCGCTGTTTGGCATTGTGAAACACCGGGTCGCGGGGTATGCAGAAAAAGACTTTGTGCTAACATGATAGATCTATTCTTCAAACGGATACCATAACCATTTCCTTACTCAAAAAAAGAAAGAAAGAAGCATGTAATGGTATTCCTAATTACACATAAATAGCGCGAAAGACTTACTTACTTTGGCATCGTCTTGCACGAACCCTAAACTTTGCGAAATGCTGCATCGGGAGGCTAATGTTCATATTCGGTTTCACGTGCACTTGCTTTGGGCCCTCACTTTACAACTCTGTGCTTCTCGGTCATGCTCTCTAACAGTTTATTAAGCAGCCGTATATCATCGCAAGACTGCTAAATATACTGTACAACTTTAGAATATTGACATCTACTTTTGCTAGTGTTGCAAACATCTCATTTCATCGGAAAACTGAACTGTTTAACGTGGATAGCACGTGACGTAATCGCACTATATGGTGCTGGTAATTGCGATTTGTTCTTGCTGAGAATATTAAATCCGACGGTACAAAATGCACGCCGCAGACGATTCGCGCTCAGTGCGAGCCATGTATTTGAGAGACACAAACTATTCTTGGTTGGTCCGGCGTCGTAAGGAACGGCGAGAGCGTCTGGCACCACGATAACGTGTTTTCTGGCAAGAAGACGCGTTTTTGCAAACAAAGTAGTTTCCGGCGCCACGCTTTCTGGTTTGTGCAATAGATGTGGGGTTCAGGGATCTTTGCAACACAGTGTTTTTAAAGCAGCCCCCCCCCCCCTCCCCCCTTTCCACACTATTATTTTTGTTTTCGTTTTTCGTTGCTCCTCTCGAGAATACTTTTTATTCCTGAAGCGCTCCCTCCTCCGTTTGGGTGCGTCAATTCCACAATTATTTTTGTGTCACTAGTTAACAGTAATCCTTCATTGCTTTTATTTCGCACCCAAAATTTTTGAATACTAAACAAAATACGGAGGTGGTCGAAGCTTGAGGAAGAACTTGAGAACGACACTCCTGTGAGACGTACAGTGGCTGCCAACGTTCGGCTGTCCCTTTTGGCCCACTATGATATTTCTTTTCAGGTATCACTCGCGTACACCACTTGTAGTTCGTAACCTCAGATTTATAAGTCACATTTAGTCATTTCAATGCTTCTATTCTCGGAGACAACTTTCTGATGCAGTACAACAACAACGAAAACATGTTTGGGTGCCTCAATGATGTGTACATGTAAAATGGGTCGTGCAACAATTTTTGTGGTTTTAGTGAATACCGCATAAAACTGATCCCAGACGTTGCTAACTTGCAAAATCCAAAATCACTTATCAGTTTTTCCTCTCCGCGCAATAGAACGTAGAACAAATAATGAAAAGAAGCAGCTTTCCCCTCCTCAACTCGCAATAGGTGAGCGGCGTTTGGCAACTTCCGGTTCTTTAGGAAATTTTGTTTAGCTGTTGACAAACGACGACGGTGATCTGCAAGCCTGTCCAAGCATGGTTCTGAAAACTACAGTCTGGAGGATTCAGAATTACGCTTGCACAGGCTTGCAGCTCATTGTCCTTGTCTGTCAACAGTGAAACAAAATTTCGTAAAGAACCGGAAGTTGCCAAACGCCGCTCACCTATTAGAACAAGCGGTCAGGTCATCTTACGGTAATTATATCCACCGGGGTGGCGGGAAGGGGGGGGGGGGTGTATAAAACGGGAAAAAAGGTTTACTGTTGATACAGACTCTTATCCTCCAGGCAAGGAAAAGGCTCGCATAGGCAAATGGGAGGGGGAAAGAAAGATGTAGGAGGGGGTGGTCTGGCTATATATTTGGCCGCGAATACGGAAGCACGCGAATCAAAATATCTGCGGGGGAAAAAGCGAAACCGGGGAGGCAGTGCGCTGTTAGAGGTCGTTAAGGTGACATGCGACTCAATAAAAAGTTGTGCCTCGTGAAATCGCTGCATGTCGTATGTAGCTGCCGAGAAGTTATATGACCCTGCTGCCCGGGTTTCTGCGTACTCATTACCACGAATTCTAGAGTGGGATGGAACCCACTGAAATACGGGTCTCCATCCGCTGTCCTCAAGCTCTCTTGCTAGGTGCGCAGTTTCCTGAGCTATCAGTGGGGCGTTCTCGTTAACGCCGATATGATGCTGTGTACCGCGAGAATCCGTTACGATAACGGCTTTTCCATCCACAGCATGTTCCAGTAGAGACTTGTGCCAGAAGAATCGAGACCTTCTCAGCTGTCGCAAGCGATGTTCCAATGTTCAGGAGAACCTCTTTCTCAGCTGTTAGTGCGTGGATTGTGTAAGCCGCGGTCGCAGTTCTTCTCTTTGCGTCCACTGAGCCATCTGTGTGCGCTTCAAGATGCTAAAAGTATTCGTCCTCGAGAGCCATGGCAACAGCGGAGCGAGCGACAGTTGGATGAAGATTTTTCTTTTTGGAAAGGTCTAGCATTGATGAGCGCGTGGTGGGCGCGTGGAGTGTGGAGGGTTATGAGGGTATGCCTCCCTGGGCTTCCCGTGTCGCGTTGAAACTGTGCTGCCAATTGACCAAGCTTTTATGATGGTCATGTGAGCAGATTGAAGAGAATGCATTTTGCCGATAGGACGGTGTGCATTCGCGTTATTGAATGCGGCGTCGCTCTTTCTGCTCGAAGAGCGGTTTTGCTCCTCTTTGTCCTCCGTTAGCGTCCTCACGTTTTTCGAGTATGGTGGAAGTCCCGAACATTGTCGTGATGCAACTCGATGAAAACGTTGAAGGGCATCTAGATGGGTATGTCACACGGTGACAAAGGGAATCCCATAAATAATCTACAACTTGATGAGGCCCTTGTAGAGCGTTAGTAAACCATCCGGTGGAATACCTTACTGGCCGTAAGCCAAAAAACTGTAGAGGACACCTAATAGCTGTCGGCACTGGCCCAGAAGTCTCTTCACTGTCGGTCTGCATGTCACAAAGTCGTCGATAAAAAGGCCAAGGTGGATATGAGTTTTGATTCTTTTCACTTTCACGCCGTCAAGCATTATGTTCACGGTTTGCCGCCTCTTAGAGTTGCTGTAAAGTAGGGCCGTCTTTGAAGGGGACAGTGTAGGTCCTAGACGGGTACTTTCCCCTGCAGGGCTATCGAGAGCAAACCTAAGACTGGTCTGTCTTATGAGCCTGATTCCTGAGCCCAACTGTCTATATCGTGACATCATGCATCTGCATAAATGGCGATATTGGTACGCGGGGTGAATGGGTACGTCATTAGAGGCAGCATCGCGGGACGAGAAGCCATTGCTAGATCGAAACAATTGACCTATCACTCTTCTCTGGTGTACTCCTTGCGTTACTTTCGTTAGGGTGCTTGTAACTCCCTGGACACTTACGACGAGAGTCCTGCCCTGGAGAAATCGACGAATGTAGGCGTCACCTTTCCCTGTGATGCCGAAGAGAATAAGCTGGTATAGGATGGTGGCATGTGGCAGAGCATCAAAAACTTTGCAAATGTCCAAGAAAACACATCGCCTTTCCCTTTAATCGCGCTTCTTCGAATGACGTAACGTGAACGGCATCTGTTGTAGAGCGATGTTTTCTGAAGACAGAAAGCTGGTCAGGGAGTGAACTGATTGTGTCAAGTTGCCACGTGAGGTGATAAAAAACGAGGCGCTCAAGTAGCTTTCTGACGCAGCTCGTCAAAGTGATAGGTCGGCAAAATGAAAGGACCGCGGGAGGTTTGCCAGGCTTAGGGATGGGGATCTCATGGGAGACCTTCCATGCTGACGGGAGCTCTGCGGTGCGCCACACGTTATTCAATGTATCTATAGTAGGGCGGGAAGGTGACCCTCGTCCTAGTTACAAAGCGCCTGATATGTCACGCCGTCAGGTCCAGGAGTGCTACGCTTTGTGCATTTCCGAAGGGCATATTCCAGCTCCGCGATGGTAAAATAACTGCAGGCTGCCCAGGCGTGCTAACAAAGGTGGGGCGATTGCTGGGCTCTTCATTACTTGCGGGTAGAGGAATTGCCCTTGAAAACTCGTCTGCGAGTAGCTCCACCGTCTCTTGCAGAGGCTTCTGAAGCGCTACCCCGAGTCCAGATATGGGGAGCTGAATCCGCTTCGTGACAATGCTTTTGCTATTTTCCATGCCTTCGAAAGGCCTCTGGGAGATCCTAATGAAGTGCATACTTGTCCTCATTGTTTTCGCTGGAGGCGGATAGTGTGACGGCAAAATTTAGCATCGATATTATAGCGAGTGCTCCAGTCGACAAAATCTTTCGTCTTTCGTGTCTTCCTTAGCGTTTCCGGCATGTGGCGCGGAGCCTGAGGTACTTTAGGTCTGGAGTTGATCTCTACAGAGGAACCTTTATCGTCCTCATAGAGAGGCTCAAGGCGTAGGCAATTGCTGTGGTTATGTTGTCTAGTGTATCTGCTGTCAACGTACTGTCAAGCACCTGTCGGTGCATGCTCCAGTTCGTGACTCTGCATAGCCTGTACTTCAGCTTTGTGGCGTACGGAGAGACAAAATTGATAGGAATGTGGTCGCTGCCCGTGAGCCCGGTTGAGTGCTCCAGTTTACCGCAACATCAGGTGAAGCAAACGTCAGGTCCAGAACACTATCACTGACCCCTCGATAAACATATGTTGGTGTGCCGTCGTTCAAAACTTCTAGGTGAAGCGAAGAGGTACTATTCTTGAATGATTTCCCTCTTGCTGTAATTCGGCTGTCTCCCCAGACAGAGTTGTGTACGTTAAAGTCGCCACAAAGAATCAAATGACCGGGGCATTTAAGTGCTATCTTTTGTAAAGCACCCGCCTCCCAGTTCTTTCTAGAGCCAGGAGCAACATACGCCAAAACAACAGTGAAGTCCTCGCCTCCGACGCGAAGAGTGGCAGTTACAAATTCTGCTTTCTTTGGGGTGAACGCCGAGAGGTCCGCCGGTTTATGCGACAGTCCTGCAGCCACAAGCAGCGCTGCTTGAGGAGGACATATCTTTCGCTCTGGTGTGCTATGGTAAATAACGTAGGGTGAGAGTCTGAGGTCGTCGGGTCGGGTCATCAGTCCTTGAATGGTCAAGACGTCAACAGGAGAAGAAAACGGGTGCTGTCGAAGGTCAAGAAGGTGTTTGTAAAGGACAGGGACGTTTGACTGGAGAATGTACGGACGAGTTAGACGAGCCTTGTTTCTTCCACGATGTTTAACGTTCGGAGATACCACCGAGGTCTTACTGGTGGCGGAGTTTTGCGTATGGACAGATGACGGCCCTGGCATCCGGCTAAAAGAGGGAGCACTGCTTGAATTATGGTAGAGAATGTCATAGCCCAGGATGCATCGACATTTTTTAGAAGGGTGAAAGCGACCTTGGCTGCGGTTTTCACGAATGGTATCCATTCGGGCTTGCCTTCTTTAGATGAAGTGGACGATCGTTCGACTGCCTGCCTTCTCCTGACAACGTGGCGGGGGACCCGCTGTGGGTTGTGAAATGGGCTGGAGCGCTTCAAGCTTAGATGCTTACGGAAAGTCTCTCATTTCTTTGTCCTGTATATTTGAGTTCTGGAGATACTTTTGAAATGTTTGTCCAGGTTCTGTTTCCTTGAGAGCCGAGGCGTATCGTGATGGTGACACCCTCGCCTCCTTGGGGGCCTTTTCTTTCTCTTGCTCTGTTGGATCCCTGCATTCAGCTGAAGGTGAATATTTTGTGATGCTGCTGTTAGCTTGAATAGGATTCACCTCCGAAAAAAGCGTTTCATACCCCAAGGCTGACTTGGCAGCACGGCCTACTATGTTGGATTTTAAGTACATCTTAATCTCCACAACGACTCGTCGTTTCGAGCCAGAGCGTGCTGTAGCTTCATGGCCCCGGCAACAATTCACACATTTTGCAGGCGTCGATTGGCGTGTGGTGTCCATTAAGTCGAGGAATGCACTGGGTACAGATTATTTCAACCGGCGACGAGCGATAAACAACGTTCGCTTCAAATTCATGACAGCTGCCATGCCGGCCATCGGAAAGGTAGAACCATTCGACGCGGCTACGTCGGATTGGACCGAATACCTCAAATGCGTCGAATCGTACTTCGCGGCGAACAGCATTGCCGAGACGAAGAAGAGCGCCGTGTTCAGCGGGTAAGAGACGTACTCGCTGCTGCGGAGCCTGCTCGCCCCTACAAAGCCTGCTGATACCACCTTGGCTGAAATTTTCGGCGTCCGGAATAAGCATTACTCGCTGAGAGGGTCGGAGTTGGTGGCCGGCTTGAGATTTTTTCTGGGCATCGGCGAGAAGGAGAGCCTATCAGCGAGTTCATCCCATCGCTAAAGAAGCTACCCGACGACTGCAAGTTTGCAGCGTTTCGGGAGCGGATGCAACGGGATCAAATCGTGAGTGGCATCCATGACGTCATAATGCAGACTAGGTTACTGGAAACAGCCAAGCTGGATTTTGAGACCGCGAGAAACACCGTAATTGCCATGGAGGCTGCTCGGAAAGGCTCCCGTGCATTATGCGCCCAACTAGCTCAAGCGGAGCCTGGGCAGGCAAGTGGATGCTGTTTCCGCTGTGGAGGAAATCATCTGACCGTACTTCGACGCCGGCTGGTGAGAAGCGTCTGCTAGAAGTGCGAACAGAAATTTCATTTCGCAAGAGTCAGCAAATCAAGGACGTCTCAAATAGAAAAGGCGAGCCCCTAGAACGGACCACGACCCGTCCACAACATGGACGACACGATGGCAGCGCCGAATGACAGGCCAAGAGCGCAGGAAGCAGCCTACAGCGCGAGACACATGCGCGTCCAAACTGTCCGATCCGACGTGCGATCTGCCGGAACGACGTTCGGAGGCGAGGGTTTTCGTCGCACCGGAGCGTCGGACGGGGGCTCCGTCCGGCGCCGGCGTGCGACCAACTTGCCAGATATCGCCGCACCGTTGTCCGATTTTCGGAGGGCCGCAGCCAATGGCAGCACGGATGGCGCGAAGGTAATGTCGTCACGTGACTTTCGGACCGATCGGGCGGGGACAAGGGGGTAAAGGTGGGTGAGGGGGAGTGGCAAATCCCGTGCGCCGACAGGTGTCCTAGGTCCCGAGTGAAAGATCGCGAAAAACAGCCACAGAACACGAGAGAAAGAAGCCAATGTTGCAGCTGAAGGACGACAGTCGCAATGGTAATCGCGAAGACTAAAAACTCTCAGCAATATAAACAGTGATAATTTAACGTTGTAAACTAAATTTTGAGCTGTTCTAACGCTTATAAAAAGCAGTATACTCATTACGCTGCATTAACTTCCCTTCTGTCGAAATCTCGGAAATCTGGTGCTTGCGCGGTTTCGTATTCCTGGAGCGTGGTCACCCGCGAAGCCGGTTATCTTGTTTAGTTTAGAGTTTACATGATTCCGTACATCTGCGCGCTATGCAAAAAAAAAGCTTCGAAAGGAACGCGAATATCTTTCCACCGGTAAGTTCGTGGATTGTTGAAGTTCATGAAACTGCTCTGATGATATAATTATATTCGTGAAATCGAAGGCAGTTGGTAACCATGTGTGGGACCCCCGAGGGTCTGCCTGCATGCTCCGCCGCCTGCGGCAGCCAGAATGCATGGGAAAATGGCGGACCTTTTCCTCTAGAGTTAGTATGTATAATCTCTATGGGCGAGGAGGCGCTACGTGGCTCGGGGAAGCGGATGTGGCGGTGCGCGGTGCGCGGTGCGTCACGCGACGCGAGTCGAACGGACGCCATCGAGTTTTCCCGCGTGTACAAAACGAGCTGCTGATTTCGCGCGCCAAAGCAAGCCGGTCTTCTGGAACCGATCGAGACCGTCGAAACCCGCATATACTCCGCTCCACGTTACGATGGACAGCAGCGGACGCTACGAGCCATTCCAATGTCATGTGAGTGTCACGTGAACTTTGGGAAAGACCCAGCAATGCGCGCGGTACGTAGTCACGTGATTTGTACGCAGTGCTCGCTTCGCTGGGATGGCTCCTAAGGTCCGCTGCGGTCCATCGCGATTAAGTGACGTTGAGCAGAAAAGTAGCCTCACGGAAAATCTTCACACACGCACACTTTAATAGAATGTAATAAAAATATTATGTTTGTTTTAAAGTCAGAAAAACCAAGAAGGGCGAGGGAAGTATTTTAGTTTTCTAGGTTAGGTGGCGCGAGCTACCGCCCGTTGTAAATATAGCCATTAGCATCCATCCATCCATTCGGTAGAGGGATACCCGAAACTGGGCGGAGCTGGACGGAGCGACGCAACGACGCGTCGGAAACCATGTGTCGCGAACCGTCCTCTGCCGATTCGGAGCAGCCATCTTCCCGACAGTTCGCACGCCGGATCGGACAGTTTTGACGCCCATGTGTTTCGCGCTTACGACCCATGGACGCTTCAAGCGGCTGGACCACAGCCAATGAGTGTTGAAGTTTCGGTCAACAGATTGACATTAGACATGGAGTTGGATACCGTCGCCAGTGTATCAACCCTCAGTGGGAGCAAGTTTACTCAGCATTTTCCCTCGGATACACTGGTACCATCGGACGTTCGGCTCAGGAGTTTTCCGGCAAAATGAAGCCGGTGACGGGCAAGCTTGAGGCAACCGCGAAGCTCGGCGAGGACGAAAGTGTGCCGCCCCTGTTTGTCGTGATGGGCCCGTGTCGTACACTGTTCGGGAGAAGCTGGATGCAAGAATTCAAGCTAGGCATCGCGACGCCAGCAGAAGTCATGAACACTGTGGCGTCTATGGTAGAAGCGGTGAGCCAATCTCAGGAAGTATTTTCGGAAAGGCTGGAAACTTTTGACGGCGTAGCACGCTCCCGTCTCGTGCTGTTGTTCCTGGCCGCACTGGCCGTTTCTCGAGGAATTCGCTGGGTACAGATTATTACAGTTTTGTTTCGAGTACTGTCTCTGAGCTGGAGTTTGAGCCGCTGCTTCTTGTCCTTTTTCTTGATTTTTCTGACCGTACTTTGTTCCACGTATCGTCGTCTTCGTCTATGCTGTTGAGTTCCGTAGACGAAGATGCCAGTGAACCATCGTAGCAGACAGAGTGTTCGTCACTTAACAGTGACGTTGAAGGAGCTCCGTTCATTTGACGTTGCGCAGCTGCTATGCTCAGAGCCATATCATCAGCATCGGAGACGCCCGCCAGGACCGATGTCTTGTCCATCCCCATGAACAGAGAACAGCATTTAAAGGCTGCGATTCTTTCTAAAAGAGACTCGGTGGCGTTTTTCTGTACTCTGCCAGGCACGCTGCCATTCAGATGCACTGGTCGAAAATATTTAACAGAGGATCGATGACTTCAATGTAAGAAAATAGGGAAATTACCGGGAGTGGAAGAATATTCTTCGTTCCTCAGCCAGAACACTTGGTAGTCTTCCCATATGCCGTCAGTCTTTATCATAGTTACGCTCTGGGGTTGGCAAAGCATAGAGCATGGGCTGAGCATCAGACATTGTTAAAGGAGTACGGAAACAAAATGACATGGGCTCTCGCGCTTCAAAATCGGCCAGCGAGAAGCGCAAGGCGTATCGCGCTCGTGACGACAAGGGCCTCTGCACGGCCACTGCAGTGGCGAGCGTTGCCGCTTGGTGGCGTCAACGCCTGACAATCTCACCTAGTAGTAATATCCGCGGACTATAGCCTATAGACCCTTTTCACGAGGGCGCCGCCATCTTGCATTGTCGTCACTTCCAATATGGGCTAAAACACTGTTTTGCCGTCGCCACGCCAAGAGAAGATATTTAGGATATAAGCGTAACCGTCACACGTTCTGGTTTTGCTTCCTTTCTATTTGTTTACTATTTACAGTACCCAGCAATGGCCTCATCTGTAAGCTATGTATAGTATACGGTATTCACTGGTACTTGAGCGCGTTATTCATGGCGCATTCCGGGGGGGGGGCAGGCTGGCCCGGCAAGGGTCCCCACATTCTGAGACCAAGCTGCTACCTAACGTCTGCAAAGAACGGCGATCTTGATGGTGTAGAATGCAGTTGCGCAAGCACTGTGAAAGCCTTATACAACGTTAGCGTTCTCCACCAAGTCACATTGGGGACTACCTAGCTCCACAAGTGAGCAATGCTGCCGCCAACTGGAGCTGCTTCTTAAAGGCCGGTGACGTGGCGACACTGGGTGTATCTCAAAACGTCCCATTCGCATTAGAGCCTAGCACATTTCGCTCCATTCACATTTGGTCCTTCTCGTTTGAACCTTTTCATAAGATCCAAATCGTGTTTTTCGCAACTGGGCCCATTCTCATTTTGCCCGTTATCTGAAAACGTCCAATTCACATTTTGACCATGCGCATTTTGTCCAATTCTCTCTTGGTTGGCCTTGTTCGAGCCTTCTCATAAGATCCAAATTGTAGTTTTCGCAACTGGACCCATTCGCATTTCGCCCGTTCGTGCTATGACCGAATGACACTAGTTCGGCATGCTTCTAACGTCGTTATGCCTTCGCGGCTTTGTTGATGAGCCTTACCTTGCTTGGGTCCCCAACATACCATCAGATGTATGTTATGTGTAGAGGTACGCACTGAGAATCGTACAATGACGCCTGCTTCCCTTCCTCTAAGCAAACAAAAAAAAAAGCGATGAACATTTAATTTGGAAACTTTGTTTGAACAGAAATAGCATACATAATAGCAGTAGTTCTCAACCATTGATGTTTCGCGGACCCCTTGTAGAAAGGCAGAGATGATGGAGGACCCCGTTCGGGGTGAGGGGAATAGAAAGGTATAGGTTATCATGATAATGATTTAATAAATGAATGTAACTAATTGCTAGTGTGAAGTAGACTTATCTCATTGACATACACACACTCTAAAAAAAAAAGGTGTCAAAGGAGAGTAAGTGCCCTAACTTACTCTACTTTAACTCTCTCTTCATCAAAGTTACTCTTTCGCGACCGCTTCTTTCGATGATACTCTCCCTTGACCCTGACTCGGACAGGAGAGTAACTGTAGCGAGAGTTACTTTCTCCTCGCGATATCACGGGCTGTCAACAGATGGCGCCGCTATGGGATCGGCGCATGTTCGACGCTGCTCGGCGCAGATTTCTTTTTTTTTTTTTTTATCCGGTTAAGGTTTTTTGTTTTTTTTCTACCCACTTCTTGTTTTCTTTTTTTTGTTGTTGTTGGGGGAAGATGAGCAAGGATGTTTTAATAAGTGAGTTTGTACAGCCTACCTTTATTTAATTTTGTCAACGCGCAATTCAAATGTTTTTCCTGCAAAGTAAAATAAAAAAAAGGTGCAGAATTTACAGGTGAGCTTTGGCGGCTCCTTTGTGCATATGTGTCGCCAGCGATATGAGCTCATAGGGACCGCCAAATGGGGCCGCCGATGTCCGCGTCTTAGCATAGCCCTCCTGTCGCGGCCAAACGCATGGGACTTTTCGCTTTAGATTATTATGTCGATTCTATGATCTTGACAGAAACGCTTCGTACCCTAACTACGGGTTTATGGACTGCACTTTGTGTCAGGTGAAGAACCTTTTTGCGATTGACTAAAGAAAATATTCTGAAATGTGGTTATACAAAGACGGCTCTATGACTTTACAGCACTACTGCAGTCACAATAAGACGCCGAATGCCTCCAACATGGCGCCAAGGCACTGATGGCAGACGGCAATGTTGGTTTTGACCTGCAGTTTAGCCGGAAGTGACGTCATCTGCAACAAACCTATACTTAGAAGCGCAAAAAAAAAAAACAACAGCCGAGCTGAAAGAAGTAGTAGTGCAAACTCGGAGCGCTACTGGCAACTGAATTTTATTTGGAAAACACGAACATATTTACACACCAGTGGCGTAGCCAGGGGACGGGGTGGGGGGGGGGGGGGGGGGGGGGCAGTGTTCAAGGGTCAGAATACCCCCGATATTTTATGGTTGTCCTCTTTACCCCTTTCCCCTTTCCAATATCAGGATATATATTTATATATATATATATATTTTTTTTTTTGTGTTTCGTTTTGACAACCCACTACGGCGAGGGGCCGTGCCCACAACATACCAAAGCAAAACGAAGACGACGCTGTCCGTGGACTGCGTGAAAAACACATCTCCGGCTCCGGCTCTTAGAAACGGCTCTCTCCAAACTCGGCCATGTTAGTAACCGAAGCCTTTCTTCAGGCTCGCAGGTGCGAATGGCTCAGCTAGGGTGCCTTCATGAAGGCTCCCTAGGCTCAGCTCCCGACGTCACAAAAGCCGCGAAATCCTGACCTCGAAGGACGCTGGCCTCGCCTCGTGGAATGCAGGCGGCTTAACTAAAGTTCCCCTACCCTTTGAGTGTCAAGGACTCAACGACAATTTCAGGGCAGCGCAACAAAATTCCAAAATAGCAATACTCTGTCTTTACGAACCTTACAGTGAGGAGAAAAACGGACGACAAAATAACAAACAGCTAAGCGTTTTTTTTTTGTTTTTTTTTTTGTCCCGTCTTTTTTTGGGGGGGTTTATACTCGCCTGTACTATTTTAGCTTCAATAATACACAAACAAAAATGCAAAAAGAACACACACAAAAACATCCCCATCATTGAAATAAACAAAAAAGAAAAGAAGCAAAAGAGAAAAGCGGCAGCATATGCACTGTTGAAGCAGCTTTGGAATGCTCATAATCACTTGGTTTCAAAGCGTACCTAGTTGACTTCTTTAATCGCTGCAGTGGATAATGTTTACATGCTTGCCTTCAGCACGTGAATCGTGGAACTTCCTTTACGTATATCGACTTTCAAAAATGAGTTCAAGAGCCAAGCTGTTCCTTGACGCTTTTTTTCAAGAATGATTATTGACCTACAATTTCAAGCGTGTCATCAACTCTCCAACAGAGTCGACACATTCACGTCAGGCAGCATCGTCCGCCCTAGGCAAGAGCGATGTTGTGGCCAACGACGCCGGTCTCTATGTCGCAAGCCTCGATTTCGAGCAAATCTCCAGCCTGTGCGGAGCATTCGTTTCGTTTAATAAACTTCCTGGGGAAGTGCTGGTTTTGACACAGATGTGGAGGGACCGCACCGCTTAGCGCGACTCGGCGGTACAGGCAACTTGCATTTGCCCAGAGGCCTTGTATCCTAATGTAACCCGCCTGCTGCAAATCCTGGCCACCATGCTCGTTAGCAGCGCTGAAGCGGAACGTTTGTTTTCGAGACTCCGAAGACTGAAATCATACCTGAGTGCTTCAACGTCCCAGGGGCGCATGCTACTCCGTACTAAGCTGAAACCAGACGCTCATCCTTCAACGCGAGCTCGCTGGCTTCGGCAGTGCTTTGGTTGCGCGTGCCTGCGCAATCACACTTGTTTTTGCAAAGGCAGAAAGCTCGCGCTGAAAGCGGAGCTTCTAGTCTGAGCTTAATGGTGAAATAATAATAATTGTGGTTGTGGGGATATTTATACAGCGTGTAGTTGGTCAGCCATTTAAAGTTGCGACGAGTCACTCGCTGTAGATGAGCAATTTAGCCAGTGCAGTACAACCGCTAGCCTGGGGTCTTTAAAGGGGTCATGAAACGATTTTCCTACTTCTTCCTCCTTAGTTTTAATCCTCAACTCAAATGCGAATTGTGAAATCACGTCGTCGTGACATTCCTTCGGCGCCGGTGCGATGACTCCTAGCTTCCACCGTGCTTTTTATGCACACCATAGAACTTGTCATTCCCCAGTGACGATAAGTTCCGTCAGGGCACTCATTGGCCACGAACGCGAATCCGAATATTCGTCGACGGATTGATTGTTGACGAGGGCATACGTCCGAGTGACGCAGTTCTCGTCTCAAATGCGTGAGCTGGGCTCGGCTGACGTCAGGTTGGAACCGCTGACGCGCTTTGGGAACCGCGGATGTATCATAGTGAAAAAGCGGAGAGCTTTCGAAGGAAAGAAGGTACAAAATAGTCCGCTATATTTTCAAATGTTCGTACCAAAAAGCTGGCTGCTGACTTTCTACCCTCTTTCTTTTTGCCAACTAAACGATATGCGATTAGTAAAGTCCCAATTTAAAACCATTTATCCCAGCCCAAAATTCGTTTCATGGCCCCTTTAACGTGCACCACGCAGTAGTGATACACGACCGCACGCCGGTACGATGCTCATCCAGATCGAAACAGGGGTGGGGATTGAACCCAGGATCCTGGGTTCTGCAGCGCGAGCTTTCGCTCCACGTGCTCCGAGCTGGTGTGCGCTAGCCCACTCGGCCAACGATCCCCCGCTTAATGGTGAACGCAGTATAGGGGCTGCGCTTTTGAACATTCACCGGAATATGCAAATCAGCCCCGAAAGGGCCGTCTCGCATCTTTCTGTCGACCGACGGCGGCTTCCACTAAATGTTTAGACCCCATAAAATGATAGAAACTGCTACTTTTCTCTGCCCCTTTCTCGTAAAACGACAACGAAGAACGGAAATAACCTAAAACACGACTATACAACGATAATTTTAGAAAAATGTGATCCGCGCAGGAACAATGAGCGTAACGCTTCGCTCATTTCCCCAGTGCGCATTGCAGTTTTTGTGTTTAATCGTATTCTAAACTTCACTATTCTCTGGCACTCTTCCGTAGATTTCAGTCATTGGATACCCGAGTGTTCCGCATTGAAGTGCACGCACCGGAATGTTTTGTGAGCCTGTCTGGACTTTTTTGTTCAAAGCCAATGACAATATTTTATGACCGCGTTCTTTCGTCGTTTAACATTAAATTTTCCCTTTTTAAATATTGAACGAACGAGATGTGGCAAAGAAGGTTGGATTTTTGAAACAGGAAAATAGTAAATTCCCTGGCTACGCCGCTGATACACACTTTATTATACCTCAAGCCAAATGAATCTGAATTCCTTATTTGATGAAACGAGTGACGACGCACTGATGCAACTGTCATCTTTCTTTACACTGATTTTGAACGCCTCGAAAATTTTCCGCTCCGTTTTCTGTTCCTACTTGCCCGGAATCTGTGTTTTATCAAGGAAAGGGTCATGCGAGCAGTTATCACAGTGGACTGCCAAGTTCCCCAAAGGAGACCGTTTTACAGAAAGTTCATACAGTATGTACGATCGGGTGGTGCACGAAAACACCCGATGTCAAATGCCCCACGACTGACACCAGCCCTTTTGCCCTGCCTTCAAAAGGCTAGTTTTAGCAAAAGCCCATGACGCGAATTCCCAGATCATGTGGCCTGGTCCTCACCGTAATGGCGGAGCATTCTGCTTTTAATTAAGAGACAGTAAGTGTGCACGCGAGCGTGTGCGACGTAATCATGCCGTCATTTGTAGACCCTCAACATATTAGGTTAAGACATGGAACAATGCTGGTTGAACCGTGCACACGGATTCTGCACGTGGGGCTATAATGCTACACCCGTACGATCGCCCACATGTCGTTGATATTTTAGACTACCGATGTGGCGCATTCCTCATGTTTGCGTGCATGTTGTTTTATGCGCATGCTCTCCTGCGTTGTTTATTTTGAGGCATAAGCTAGTTAGCTATACTGGTGCTCTCAGGGAACGCCAAAGTGGCCGACAATCTTCTTGAAATTTATATCGCCCCTTTTTCCTTCGTTGGGAGAGATTTGGCTTATTATTATCTTTTTAATTTTGACATGAGGCTTCAAGCTGAGTTCGGTGCTTCGTGTCTGTCAGTCCCTTTTTGCCCCTTGTTCTAGAATTATCATGCCTAAGCAGTCTCTACCATATTGGTTTTTGGATACCCGGATAGCAGATACCAGCTGAGACAAACGGAAGAATTCGAGAGAGGGAAGAATGCAGCGGAGGGGCTCGCCGATGACCTCGAAACGGGTTGCTTACGAAGGTCCCTCGGCCTGGCGCAAGAACTCTATCTCTCCCTCGAAAAGGGCGAGAGAAGGTGATGAGAAAACAGTTCCCCTCCCGTTTTCCCCACCCACATTCACTAATCTCTCCAAATCTCCTTTGTAAGCGTAGGGGACCCGGCGTCCTCGTCCTTGAAGGAGGTGGGCTCCCTTCATTTCTAAGCTGACAGTACCGGAGGAGCTACGCGCCCGCCAGACCATGTCATCGCCTGCACCGCTCTCTGAGCGTGGTTACGGGAGGGAGCGTGATCACGTGATTAAAGCCAAATGTGCGATTGGTTCACCGAGCACCTTAGCTTCCTCTACACTTTCAGCTTAGGAGTGACGGAGTCCAGCCCGCGAAGCGCGCACAAACACACACACACACACAGAAAGTGGGATCGCGTGAACCAAGGTCTAACGATAAGGTAGGGACTGGAAGACGGTGGGGACGGTCTCCTCAATGTTCAACATTCGCATCCGCGAACTGTAAAGGGGCAGATGCGCTTCGCAATTTATGGAGTTTTTTTTTTTTTTTTTTTTTTTCCGGCAGAGATAGCTTTTTTCAAGAATGGCAAGATCAACATGCTCATGTCAGGACACCGTGGTGTCAGTTTCTAAGTTGTTTGAGTGCATTTTATTACTTAGCGGACATTTCTTTATCGGGCGAAGCGGCTCAACATCTCTTCTATCCACGCTACCCTTGCTGGAACCGGTAAGAACGATGGTTTAATGCCAAGTGCGATCTTCAACATGCGGATTGTCAAGACCTTGGATATTCTGTCGGCAGCGCCTACACACCGGTGATCTTCCTTCGTTGTGGGCCTACATGTCACCACTAGCTTCGACGGACCGAAGACACGACGGACCGCTTTCTCTTCCATGTGAGTGGCAAGGAGAGGATCATCTCCTTCCTCTTGACCATCGGGGACATGTGTTCTTACTACGCAATGTACGTTTTGCCATGATCCGATGAGTTTGAACCGTGTCTAACTCTGGGCCGGTAATCTCCGACGAGTAACGCGTGTAGTCCACAGCGATTGGCCCGAAAGGTCCTGTACAGCGTTATTTGTAAGTGCTTTTTATTCTAATAGTCCGTGAGAGACGTTCTGATTAGTTATTTTTGTGTTTGTAGTCACTTTTAGTTCATTTTTTCTGTGAAAATATGGCTATCTTCTTGACGGTAGAGGTGTGCTGTAGTGAAGTCCTCCCAGTATGTCCAAAGCCGAATTCCACAGGGCGTTGAGTAGTCCTGACTTGCCAAGATTCAGCTTGTTGGGTGGTTGTAGAGTGTCAGCGATGTCACCGCGCTATGCAAGTGTATTTGCCAGTAATTGTCTTTACTCGACAAGTTTCTTTTTTTTTATGTGAGTGATTTTTTGATTCAAGCATCATGTTCCGTTCAACTGTCATATTTTTTGTTTAAGAGGCTATTTATTGGACTAATAATTTAGTTGTACATTTGACACTGGTGAGCTGAAGGGGAGGCCAGCGGTTTGATTTATAACTTGTAAATAATATGGAGGCAATATGAGTACATTTATAACTTCTTATTTCTGTGCCGCAAACACCGCAATCCTTAAAACTGATTCTCTTTTTTCTTTTATATCAACGTAGAAATATAGGTGTGAACTTAAATGTCGAGATTGTAATAAACATGTCTTAAGTCTAGATGAAGGATTGAGGGACGCTGTGATGCTGCAAGAGTAGGGCTAAGCAATATATAGATTAACCTTTCTACAATTTGAAAAATAAAGTGCTCTAAATTTGACCTTGCAATGCATGTGCCTGCCCCAACATTCAGAGTGGTGCAACCAGTTCATCCGCATGCAATAAAAATATAGAGCCCACATCTATTGTGCAGCAGAACGATGAAGTGGAACATGAGCAGCTCGCTGACTCTCTAGTAGTGTCGGTTGTGGCAGAGCTTAAGCTCGCCGAAATGCATGTTCTGTTTTGACATGTGGCCTATTTATCAGTTATTTTAATACTCGCCAATCTAAACCTGTATGTTCTTGGTTTGGGCTACTTTTAATTTTTTTTTCTTCTTGTTTGGATTTGTTTAGAATTCGTGCATTCTAGTAAGTATAATTGTTTTTCTTATTAAGGTTCAATGGTACTTTATAGCGAATTAGCCCCTTGTAGAGCTGTTGTTACAAGATTTAATGAATGGTCTCCCCAAACTTAGATGTTACTTGCATTCGCTAGCATCCTTTCTAAAGTTGTGAAATAAACTATAATATACGGCAGTCAGCACTGAAACCCAATAGGTTGTTCACACTAATTTATCTAAAAAAATATTCCTAACATATTGCATGCCACTTGGACAAATGCAGATGTTAAGAAATTGCATCATCCCACCTCTCAGTCTAGTCTATATAGAGCTATGTCTTTCACCGCTATGGTAGCTATGGGCAGAGGCCAGCTGATTTGCTACTGTTTGGAATGTGGAGGGGTAATGTGCAGGGAAGCTAAACTCTGTTCCCCTCTCCCATATTGCCTGCTATAATTGTTCCAAACGTCAGGGAGAAGGGGGGGGGGGGAACTGCCCCCTCCCCTTGCCCCCTTCTTCCGATGGGGTGCAAACTTGGGGATGCCATAAATAAATGCAATCGTTTATGGCTGCCATTGCATACAAAGGAAAACAAATGCAGCGAGAGAGAGAGGAATGTGGCTTATCTTTCTTTTAGATGTTCATATCAGAAGTGATAGAACGGTTTTGGACGGTTGCGGCTGAGCGAGCTAGCAATGAGTGCTGCCTTAGTGTTCGGTTGGAAGAGTAGTAAGCTGGGCGAGTTGGTAAACGTTGAACATGGTTAAAAATCGCACACAAAGAGACGAGGGCAAAAGCGAAAAAGATGTTGCCTTCTTGCGAACATTTGACTGCGACTGAACTGTTTACCCCCTGGTGCCGTTGTCCCCTGTAAAAAATCGTGCTTCATCTTTCTTTTCTTCACTTAATATATCAGAGTTGTGAGTGCGCGCCTGTCTGTGTTCTGTGTTCCTTCCTCGTTTGTCCTCGTCTCTTTGTGCGCGATTTTTAACCATGTTCATCGGTTGGGACTCTTGTTCAATCGGCAAGAAAGCAAGTCCCAGCCAACTATTGGAGCGCATCCTATGAATGGCTACTGGGATTTTCGAAAATGGTCTATTGTCTCGCAAATGAGTGCACTGGTATTAACTAAGGGCATTTAGCGAGCTGTTTTCTCTATTTTAATATTGCTGACTCTACATTTAAGCATTCATTCTTCACAGGAGGAGGGACACGACCGATCGACCTATCCGGTGATGCGAATCAACGAAGAGGACTCAAGTGCCATAACTGTGGTGTTGGAGGACCACTCCTTTGAGGTGACGGATATTGTGACTGGTGCAGCGCTCGTTCTTGCATTGCACGGAGTCCACGACATTTCTTACCGTCAAAATGCAAGCCAGTCACTCACAGTGATTGGGCACTTCATTGGTTTGAAGTACAAAATAAAGTCCGTCTTGGCTTTAGACTTGATCATGAAGTTAAATACTTGTTAGCCTGAGGAGGTTTGTGTGCTATTTTGCGTTTTTTTTTGACATGTGCTGAAATTAAAGTCTTGGTTTATTAAACTCTATTCTACTGTTTTCTTTCTATGCTGACTTTTCATGAGAACCTATAGCCTCTGTGCAGGCTCGTGCTCTATATTTTATGTCATTTTCAGTAGCAGTTTCACATTTCCTACGCAACAACTCCTACAATAAGGACAAAAGTATTTCAAATTACAGTGAAATCAAGGGAGGTATTGACATTCCATAGAATAATTGCAAAATGAAAAGTACAGTGGTCGCACTTCAACAGGCTAAAAATGTCAATTGCCAAAAAATCTTTTTTTTTTTCAGCAAGGTTTTTTTTACCAACAATGCCAATTTTACACTTCCGTTCTTCTAATTCTGTGTTCAGGCGCCTACGTTACTTTTCACTGGGTTAACTTACACTCAAGAACACAATAAAACCGTATTTAACTGTATAATTGAGCGGAGCTTGTGTGACCCCTTCCTTAAGAGGGTGCTAATCTTTTTATGCAGAGTTTAGGCAACACATCAAATTGGGCTGTACTTACTGCACACAATTCTTTCTGTAGAGTAATTACAGCCCCATTCCAAGTGTTGCCTAAACTCTGTATTAAAGAGTTAAGTACTGTCTAAGGAGGGGTCATACATACTGCTCTAGTGTGCTGTTATGTGACATTAACTCTTGCTACAGAGCATAGTTAACTCTTTAATACGAACTGTAGGCAACACTTCTAATGGAGTTGCATTACTGCACAAAAAGGATACAACAACACTTCCTGGAGAGCGTGCTTAACTCTGAAATACAGAGTTCAGGCAACACTTCTAATGGAGTTTTAGTTACTCTCCACAAACGAGTAAATTCAACTCTTCTCGGAGAACATGTTTAACTCTTGGATACAGAGTTTAGGCAACACTTCTAATAGAGTTGTAGTTACTCTACACGATGGAGTAAGGGTAACTCTTCCTGGTGAGTACGCGTAACTCTTGAATACAGAGTTCAGGCAACAATCTAATAGAGTTGTAGTTACTCTGCACGAAGGAATGAAGGTAACTCTCCCTGGAGAGCATCCTTCACTCGTCAACAAGGAGTTTCGGCGACACTTCTGATAGAGTTATAGTCCCTCTACACAAAGGAGTGAAATTTACTCTCATCAAAGAGTTTAGGCAGCACTTCTCATGGAGTTATAGTTACTCTACACAAAGGAGTGAAGTTAACTCTTGCACTTACACATAAAAAGAGTAACCCTGACTCTCTCAAAAGTATTGGAGTTACTCTCTATAGAAGAGTTAAGTGAACACTTGTATGGGAGAGTTAAACATACACTTGCCTCCGAAGAGTTATAGTTACTCTTTAAAAGAGTGGATTCTGTGACAAGCCACTTACACTCCAAAAAGAGTTAAATCGACACTTTTTTTTTTTAGAGTGTAGCTTTGGCTTCGCTCGCAGATAAGGTGAAACGAAGTATAGGCAAAGCGCACATGAAGGCACCCTACTAATATGTATTTGGAAATTAAAAAAAAAAAATAGTTGAATGAGTTGCAAAGAAGGCTAAAATACTTATTCCGAACAACATTTATATTATTAAACATTATTTCAGATATTTTTATTCTCTGTAGACCTTGTTTGGTGGCTAGTGGATATGAAAAAAAAAAAGCATGATTTCTATTATTTGGAACAATTACAATATATTTTCTTAACCAACAAACAGGTGCTTACTCTGAGATGCAAATTGAATTTTGACGTTAGCGTTTTGGCGCCCAAAACAATCTTTTTTTTTTGTAAATTTAACACTTCCCGTTTTGCAGATTACTAAGAAAACCAAACGGGCCGTCAATAGGTAGAAAATACGTTTGTGCCTAAGGTGAGGCGTACGTTTCTTTTTTTTTCTTCACCTTTCTAATTTTTAGGCAAAATCAAGTGAACCTCTAAATAACTTTAATGTCTTCATAAGTAACCTCGGGAGTTCACTATGCCATTGTTTGTTACAAACACCTCTTTCAAGAGTGATCTTACTATGTCACAGTGGAACGAAGCGGTGCTACCTTACCTGTCTGGAAACAAATTGGGGTGTGTGTATGTTTATACAGCCTAGAACATAGTCTGCCTCAACGGGCGACTTGTCTCCCAGCTGTAGGTGATCAACTTAGCCAGTGCAGTACAACCGGTAGCCTGGGGTCTTTAACGTGCATCACGCAACAGTAATAATACACGACCGCACGCCGGTAGGATGCTCATCTAGATCGAAACGGGCAGGGGTGGGTATTGAACCCAAAATCCCTGGGTTATACAGCGCGAGCTTTTGCTCCACGTGCTCCAAGCTGGTGTGCTCTAGCCCACTCAGCCACCGATTCTTTTTTTTTTCTTTCTTGCACTTGGCCACCGATCCCTCTTTATCGGTCTGGACTCAAGCCTTTTGATGTGTTTGCGTTTGTCTTGCAAGTGGCGTCAAATGCGCCAGTGCACGAGGCCCGTGTCTCGAGCGGCTCTTGGAAGCTGTTGTCGGCGCAGTACTGAAATGAGCGGCCCTTGGAAGCGAATGGCAGCGGAGCACCCGCTCCTTGCACGTGTCTTGCGCGTTTCCACAACAATGGTTTAGTCTGCACTTGCCGGCAGCGCCTTCAACTTATGGAATTTACGAGGATAACTCGAGTGCAACATGACTTTGTGTATTTGGGTGGTTCTTTTTCGCAGACAGGCAGACAGACGGAAAGCGTCCTATCTTGCCATACCCGTTGCCAATCTTGTCAGCTGCTGTGCACTTGGCGCGCGATTGTGAACGAGTAGTAGAGCCGCGCCACTTGCTTGGACTAGTGGCACTAGCTTGGACAGAGAACTCCTTGGTACAGTTTATGGGTGGGAAACGGTTGCTTCTTGTTGCTTTTGACTCGACGCGCAGAAGTGAAGACCTCTTCGACGAGGTCCACCACTCTGGA
Organism: Ixodes persulcatus; assembly: GCA_013358835.2. NCBI lineage: Eukaryota > Metazoa > Arthropoda > Arachnida > Ixodida > Ixodidae > Ixodes > Ixodes persulcatus. Next base: position 202,533 of record JABSTQ010009386.1, on the reverse strand, counting down.
CGTGCAGAAGTGTGGACCTCGCCGCTAAATGAGCGGTGCTTAGGGTCGGCACTCTGTTTCCCAATATTGCTGTGGGCGCCGCCATCTTGGTGCTTGTACAGAGCAGACGCGACTGCCGATCGTCATGATTCAAAAGTGCAACTTCCTCGGCATTTTATTTGTGTTAGGATCGAAGCTCATGTAATATTGCTTTGCTCTGTCGCGAAGCGTTTAAGCATTTGTGGAGGACGTAAAAGCGTTTCCTGTGATTTCAGATAAATTTTCAGATAACTGGCAGCCATGATTTTAAGCCACAATATGGACAAGTGTCGTTACCCTGAAGCGTAGCTTATTTAGTTGTACTAGGGATGATCATGGCGGAACAGCGCAGCACTGAGCTAGATTTCAGACGCCATTTTCTTCTATATATACTGCCACTAAATAAGCTACGCTTTAGAGTAACTACACTTGTTCATATTGTGGCTTAAAATCATGGTTGCCAGTTATCTGAAGAATTAACTGAAATCGTAGGAAACGCTTTTCCGTCCTCCACAAATGTTTAAACAGTTCGCGACAGAGCAAAGCAATTTTATATGAGCTTCCTAACACCAAACCTAATGCTGAGGAAGTCGCAGTTTTGAATCATGATGATCGGCAGTTGCGTCTACTCTGCACAAGCACCAAAATGCCGGCGCCCACAACAATGTTGGGGAACAGAGTGCCGATACTCTGTTCCCCAACAGAGTATCGGCAAAACGCCGGCGCCCACAACAATTTTGGGGAACAGAGCGCAGCTCAATTAGTGGCTCTAGTTCTCCCCAGAAGTGGCGCACGGCACGTGTCTCTAGCATTTCCACAAAACTGATTGGCGCCACTTTTCCCAGGATAGATGGGCTTTACTCCACACAACCTGAGAGCGGATTTGCAAACCACTATTCAGACGAAGAGCAGGAAGATATACGACATAGGAAGTGCAAAACTGCCACTTTATTTCTTTTTTGTTTTCTAGCTTTAAATTAAGCTCTTCTTTTTTCCTTTTTTTTTGCAAAACAACGTTTGCGTGTTAAATGTCATGGTCCGAACGGCCGCAACGCCGCACCTGGTGCTTTCGATCATTTGGAATGTGAATGGAACTTCGAATTCATTCGGAAATCTAAGCTTATTCTACGTTTTGTTAGCCACTGCAATCTACATATGTACTGGCTCGTATTTCGCGCCTCTTGTTGGCCGCTTCCTCCAGCGGCGGACGCAGAGCGAGGAAGATCTAAAGGCTGAACTCCATGGGACGAATTTGCTGCGAATAACCGACGAATTTTGGCCGGCGGCTTTTGCTCTGCGCGTGGAATCAACGAAGTGGCTGCTACGTCGCGCGCAAAACGAGCGTGCCGTCGGGCGGCGTTCGCCAGTTATTCGTCACATAATTCGTTCCATGGAGTTCAGCTTTAACTCGAGGTCGGCGGCGAACAGCCCGTGGCCCGAGCCCACCTCGAGCGCCCGACCTGCATGCGCAGCTGCGAACATGCAACTCGATTGTTCCGGAAAAATTCTGCGCCATCTATGAGGAAAATGGTACAAATAAATAGCGGTTGAATCCCCCTTAAGCGCTCGGTAAATTTACAAGGAAAATGTTAAACAGCGTTAAACTGTGGATTGGCGAAGCTGGAGACGAACCCTAAGGTTTGGTTTCCATGAAGACTTGGAGCGTATCATTCTCGATAATCCCGCCAAATTCTAGATCTCCTGCCGTGGAGAAGCACTATCATCCAAAACGTTCAATATATATTTCTTTTGGCCTCTGAAAGCATTACTGATCTTTATACCAGCCGGTATTTATCCTCTAGTAAATCGCATTTGATCGGCCCTTCAGATAAAATAAACCCGATTGTGTACACCTTGTGGAAGGGCCACTCCAACTGCGAGTCGTCTTCCCCTGGGTGTAAATGCAAGTAACACCCAACGCCGATGTTGGTGTCCATACGTGTAAGCTAGACACTTTTGGATACACTGTAATCGTACACGGCCCTCTTGGGGCTATCCAAGGCCTCGAACCAGCCCTCAAGCGCTTCCTTCTTTAGGTCTGCCCACTGCTCAATCTCCCAGTGGACTGCTTAGGCCGACAATGACTCTGAAAACTTTTGCATACCACATCCAAGACCACAAACACCCTGTCCCCTTGTGAACAAAGCTCCCGACCTGCATGCTCTTTGTGGTCGCCACTCCTGTCTGGGGAGCCTGCAGTACTTCGGCGAATCCAGTGGTGCAGATTGCGCTAAGGACATTAAGTTGTTCAGCAAGCACAGAAGTTTTAGCCTCCAATTGGCCCTTGCATCTTGCACCTTCTACTCTGACACCTTCGCTGCACTGGTTCAGGCTGGTCTGCAGTGACATGAGGTCGTCGGAGATCTTCCCCATGACTTTCTTCATCTCGAGACAAGTTCTGTTGACGTCCTTGAGAACTTGTGTGGCAGGGTTGTCAGTAGGGTCACGTGGGGCTTGGGGAATGCTGCAACCGTTCTTGAAGTGCTCCGAAATGTTGCTCTGCAGCACTGCTGAGTGGCACAGGCAGCAAGGCATGACACCGAAGTCGCATTCCTTGTAATGGTCCAGGAGACATGCTACGGGACCAATGAAGCCGCAGCCTCTTGGTGCATTCCAGCAGGCAACCTTCGACCAGAAAGGAAAAGTTATTAAAAAGAAGGCGGCTTGTCTCTTGGTTAGACAATGCTGATAGTTTGTGAGCTTAAGGTTGTGAGTGATAGTCAAAGGAACAGAAGAATAAAAGTGCAAATGCTGTTAAAGGGGTACTGCAACGAAATTCTAGCACAAATTTTATTGTCTAAATGTGAACTACGTTCTCACCACGGCACAGAGACACCAATTTTTGTGTTTAAAAAGATGTCAAAACGTTGTTTAAAACGAATGAACCGACAACCAGAGTGCACCTCGTGGATGTACCCGAATGTCGTCGCGTCATACTTCCCAGGAAAGCAGTGCCCCTCTGCAGAAGTACGGCGCCGAGCTCCGAGCACGCGTAGGCTCTGCAACTTGGTCGAACCGGATTTTTCTTCCCTCCCTTTTACAAAAAAAACACGATCCCTCCTCCACTAGGAATTGCAGTCCAGAACAGTGGCTTTCACCGTGAGTCAGAAGTGCAATGACCTGTTGTCAAGAACGAGATATGGTATTGCCGCGCGCGCAGCTGGCCAACTTTCTGCACCGATTATTCCAGAAGCCCACGCGTGTACATAAGGGGCTTTGCGTAGCAAGCCAGAGTCAGTTTTCGCCCCAGCGTTCAACTCTGCTGTCACGCCGACTTCGACGACCGCGAACTCTGCTTTCTTCTGTTCCCGTTTTATTTTTGGGCACAAGCTCGCCCCATTATACGTTTTAGTTTCCCAGTTATTCTTTGTTTCACCTTGTCATTCGTGACATTTTGGTGGAGGTGCGGGGTACCGGATCATGCATACCTGCCAAGGTTTACGATTTTATCGTAAAGTGTCCGCTTTCCAGCGCTTGCTTACGGTTATCGTATTAACAACAATATTTGTACGATTTTCCGCACCCCGTGTAAAAAAAAGTTTTTGTTTAAGCTGCATTTGGCCTGTTTACAAGTTGGGGTTGGCAACACTAGTACATCAACTTGTATGCCAGGGGGCGCAAGCTACCGCTCCAGTGTTGTAAGGGGTGGTATAGCCGCTAACATCCATCCATCCATCTTAATCCAAAACTGTTTAGGAAATCTCCTTTGTTGTGGCGACGTTGGTTGTGGCGAACGTTGTGCGTTGTGTTACTGGAACTTTTACTCGTGATCCCTTCAAACTATCTTTGCTAGAAGATGTCGGGGAAAAAAACACTTTCAAGTGTCTATTCCCAGCTATTCAACCGACTTTTCATTTATGAAGACGTCGCGCAAGGGCGAAAGGTACGGATTTGTGTCGCTGCGATGTCAGCATTTCGCACACTGGTTGCCGGGACATTCTGTGTCATCTGCATACAAAAAAGCACAAGGACTCTGCAAATTTAGTTGAAACCAGCGAGAAGCTTGGAGGGCGCTGTAGTCGATCAACGGATTACGACACTACCCGAGCAGAATGCCTTTTTACGGCATTTCTGATCGAACACAACGTGCCGTTCACGGCGGTTGTTGTGGAGACGTTAAAGAGCAAGAACTTTGCTCTTTAACGTCTCCGTTAAACCACGCACAGGCGAAAGAGTTTTCAGCAAAGTGATGAAGGCACACACGCAGTTCCGCTCCTCCATGTCGAAAAAAACTCTTGGACATTTGTTAGTTGTGAGATGCAGCCAGTCCGGCAAGTGCCATGAACAAGTGTTCGACAAGAACTTCCTAAGAAAAGCAAAAGCTGCAACTTCCTCAGTGTTGGCCCAACCTTCTACTTCTAAAGAATAAGACATTTCGTTATATGTATGATGTGTTTGTGCCCTAGTTGTGGCGTTTTTTTTACCTAAACCAACTTTTTGAAGAATAAAACAGTTTTCGTATTTCTTCACACAAATGTAGTGTTATTTGGCATCCCCTGTAGTATTTTCAGCATTGTAGGGTTGGCAGGTCTGCGCATGTCCATGCAGCGCTCCCTTCCGAATTCCCGCAGCGCAAGTCCAAACCCAAGCCCCCAAGAACCCAACGAAGACCAGACCGAGATCCGATCAAGTCGCCGGAACCTTGGCCTACACCGGAATTAGGGCCCTTGCCGCCCAAGACCAAGAAAACAAGAAGGACGACGATGGCCAACCAGTCGGAGACCCCGGCCGCTTCTGCCGTCGCATACCTTCCCGTCGCACCCCGGACTCCGACGCCTTTCCACGGGGAGAGCCACGAGGACGTTGAGGATTGGCTACAACATTACGAACGAGTGGCCCGCCATAACCGATGGACACCGGAGCAGTGCTTTCAGAATGTCTATTTTGCTCTGGAAAGCACGGCACGCGTCTGGCTCGAGAACCACGAGGCGTCGATTTCGTCGTGGAAAGAATTCCAGGCCGAGCTGCGACGCACCTTTGCCAACCAGCAGCGACGACAGCGTGCCTTAGAACTTCTTCAAGCAAGACACCAAGGGCCGAACGAGAGCGTCACAAGCTTCGTCGAAGACGTTCTCCGCCTCATGAGCCGCGCCGACCCAAACGCTCCCGAAGGGAAAAAGTTGCGGTTCCTAATGCGGGGCGTGAAAGAAAACATCTTCGGGGGCCTCGTGCGGAGTGCGCCTACCACAGTCGAAGGTTTCATCACTGAGGCCACCAATATCGAACGTGCCCTTCACGCACGGGCCTCACACTACCAGAGACTACCAGTGGGCGTCGACGTGCCACAAGCACAGCGACGCCCACTGCTTATTCAGGGCCTCTGTCGAAACACCTTCCGGCAGCAGCGACGACAATGACGACGAGTGCTTCTTAGGAGCAGTGACCACCGACGACGTGGCACGACGTCAACGAAACGATCCTGAGCTGCGCCCATTAATTCAGCCCCTGGAAGGGCGCGGGAGTACCGTGCCCCGTGTTTTCTCACGAACCCTGCGACCTTCGCCATTCGACAAGGTGTACTCTACAAAAGAGAACTTTGGGGACAGCAACTCGTCGTGGCCTGCTGGTTATCCCGGCTGATCTTTGAGTGGAGGTCTTTCAAGCCTTTCATGACGACCCGACTGCCGGACACCTTGGTTGCAGCCGGACACTGGCCCGTATTCGTGAAAAGTATTACTGGCCCAATCTCCCCAAAACCGTCCACCTCTAACCCGATCCTGCCACGAGTGCCAGCGACGCAAGAAGCCGACAACAAAGCCGGCAGGTCTCCTGCAGCCATTTCCTCCGTCAACTGCACCGTTTCAGCAGATCGGAATGAATCTACTTGGTCCTTCTCCGCCGTCGACCCTGGGAAACCGGTGGATAATCGTCGCCACAGATTATCTCACGCGGTACGCAGAAACTAAAGCCTTTTCATCGGGTACGGCTGTTGAAGTGGCCAAGTTTTTCATCGAGTCCATTGTCCTACGACACGGCGCCCCCAAAGTCCTCATTACCGACCGTGGATCATCGTTCATGGCACAGCTGACCCAAGAAATCCTCCGGCTCAGTCACACCAGCCATCGTCGTACCACTGCGTACCACACACAGACCAAAGGGCTGACGGAGCGACTCAACAAGACAATCGCCGACATGATCTCTATGTACGTCGACGTAGAGCACAAGACGTGGGACGAGGTGTTGCCCTACGTAACGTTCGCCTACAATACGGCGGTTCAAGAGACCACTGGATTCACACCTTTCCAGCTGGTACATGGTCGGAAGGTAACGACCATGCTGGACACCATGCTGCCCCATGAGCCATCTGACAATAAGAGCGACTCGCCCAGGTTGTTGCTCAACGGGCCGAAGAAGTCCGACAGCTCGCCCGACTCCGCGTGCCGCTACAACCTCCGTCGCCGCGACGTCCACTTCCAGCCTGGTGACAGAGTGTTTGTGTGGACGCTGATTCGTTGCCGCGGTCTCAGCGAAAAACTGCTGAAGCGCTACTTTGGGCCTTACAAGATCATCCGACGCCTCGGAGATCTGAACTACGAAGTTCTTCCCGACGGAGCACGACCATCAACAAGGCGTCAGCCGCGACCCGAAGTGGTGCACGTCGCCCGGGTGAAGCCGTATTACGAACGATAGAACTCTGCACTCTCGTCGACGAGTGAACTGTGAACTGTGAACTGTGGCTCGCGATTCTGCTGTCCTTTTGTTGTGGATTTGTTTTTTCGTTTCGTACTGCATCGGGACGATGCACTTTTTTAAAGGGAGGAATAATGCCGCTAGCGCAGCTGACCAAGCAGGCAGCCCGCCAGTGGCCTAACGGTTATCGCGCTTACCTTCCACGCAGAAGGTCAGGGTTCGATTCCTGGCCGCGGCTACTCACTTTTGTTGACGTCGTAATGTGTTGTTCTGGTAAATTCGAGAACCGCCTTGCTGATTCATGGTTAGATTGTTTTACGCCCCGAACCTTCGACGCCGAATGCTCCAGAGTACCACGCGTGTACAAAGGGGCTCCGCGTGGCAAGCCGGAAGCAGTCTCGCCCCAGCGTTCGACTCTGCTCTTACGTCGACTTCGACGTCCGCGACGCTCTGCTGTTATCTTTTGTTTCCTTTTTTTTTTGGGGGGGGGGGGGGGGGCACAAGTTCGCCCCATTAAACTTTCAGTTTACTCAGTTATTCGCCGCCTCATCACTTGTCATTCGTGACAATATGACAAATTAGTGTAGAATAAGAGCACACGATTTTTTCTGCGAGGAGCTAACTGAGCTGCAAGCCGCGCGTTAGAGCCGCAATCAGCTGGAAGTATGAGCGAATTGTCGTTTTCTTGTTCTTGTTGCCCCGTTTCTATTACCACTGTAATATAGGAGTTATAGTTAGATATAGCTAGGCCGTATAATTTCCGGTTTTAGTCGACGCTCGAGCACGCTCGAGCTGTGCCTTTTATTTATCTCTTTATGACAATAATAAACGGATTCCTCGTGCATAACTTCAGCAATATAAACTTCATTGTTCACAAACAAATCAAGGGAGTCATGTAGTTCACAAGCGGAGTACCATTCGGGAAAGAGGCTTCCGCGAAAGCCTCAATACATTCTCTAGAGAGCTGTTTAGGTCACCAGCCAAAAGAGGTCTGAGGAGCTTCCTGAGAAAGACCTCGCAGAGCTCTTCGCTGTGGTATGGGTCTCTGCAGTGAGTACGCCACATCAGCGGGCAGTCCATAAGGTGTGGAAGCACAGTGCTCGAGAGGACCTCGCAAATCCGTCCACAACGACGAATCTCTGCTGACTGTAGAGCCCTCTCGACAAAGGTGCAGACGAGCTTGCACATCCAGGCAGCTTCAGGTCATGGATAGCTGTGTCCTCCTTAGTCAAGGCTAAACACGAACTGATATGCTCCGTAACGTGATGCATTTCGTTTAAGTTTCAGCTTGCATTCAGAACACGTCACCTGCAAAGTTGAGCGGGTTCTACAAAATAGTCTTCCTTGCATTCACTCAAACATCTCTATTGCTTTGCAAGGCTGAATGTTTCAGCTAATTATTTTGACATTACGACAATTTTTACAAATAAAAATGCTCACCTTTTGTTCGCAAACGAAGGCCAAGTAGCCAGCCATGTAAGTCAGCGGTGCAAACTCAAGTTCGGAAGGGACTTCATTGTACTTCATCAAGTGCTGAATTTTCCATAGCACACCAAGCACTGCCTTAGGAACTGCAGGATTTCGTCTTTCACAAGTGGAGCTGGCATATTTCATCGCCGTCTGGCACTCGGAACTAGAGGGCGCATTTCCACATCTGGCAGCCTCCAAAGTGCCAACCTGCACGCCGAAATTGACACTATTTAAGAAACTTGATCGGTGTTCACTGACGCTTTTTTCGAGAGACTGGGCGCCGGACATAATGTCAGTTAGGTTGCTTATAACAAAGGAACCTTGAACAACTTTTCTGCCGTGAAATCCGCTGCTCTGGCATCAACTCGGTCGTTACCACCGTTGAATTGGCGGAAGCAGCTGAACAGAGACTCAACCGGGTCGCATTTGAGAGGTCGCGTCAGAACGTCTACGTTTCTTCTTCTTTCTCATCCATCAGTGGCCATCGCCACGAAACTGCAGAAACACGCGAAAAAACGATCGAAAACATCAACCACACGCGCGCACAGGGTGACACTACGATATTTTCTCCGCGCAATGTATACTCTGTTTCATACTTAGTGTGCAACGCTGTCAAAGTTACTGGCGCGAGCGTGGAGCTTGATCTCGTTGATCATTTGCACGCGTTCTCGCGCAAACAAGGCCATAGATGAAGCCACGCGCTCGCGCCAGTAGCTTTGACAGCGTTGCACGCTAAGTATGAAACAGAGTATAGTGCAAAGGTGGGGGGGGGGGGGGGGGGGCAAGCGAGTTTCGCGACCTTCTGCAACCGCAGCAGCGCCACGGTATCGGCGAAGCCAATGACGGGCAGATATTTTATCTGGTTCACGGAGCAAGAATGCGTTGGGCGCCTTCTCTATAGACCTTTCCAATGTTTACAAAATCACAGTCCAGCGTGCGACCTTCACAGCCCAGCACGTGCGTGTTCGTCGCTTCGGAAAGCAAGCAAAGCACGCGCCATACGCACGAACGCTCAAAATGGCACCGGCCACAAGCTCGAATTTGGAAAGGTCTATAGACCTTTTCTGTTTCCTGTCGTTCTCAGTCACGTGGGTTCCGTATCTGGTATGCGGGGCGAAAAAATAATAAAACGTTTAAACCTGGAATATGCGAAAAAATATAGATGAGGCAAATCAAGAATGTGTAACAATCACGCATTTTTCGTAAACACCTTCCAGCTGCGGGGAGAGATCAAAAAGATGTTTTACCGCATACCAGAAGTGACGATATTCAAGATGGCTGCGCGCTTGTGGAAAAGGTGTATAGACCTTTCCAAGAAAGAGCGTATGGCCGGTGCCATTTCCAGTGTTCGTGCGTATGGCGCGTGCTTCGCTCGTTTTCCGGAGCGACGCACACGCGCGTGCTGAGCTGTGGAGATCGCACGCTGGGCTGTGGATTTGTAAACATTGGAAAGGTCTATACTCTGTTTCACCTTGTGTTGTACCGCAAGAAAGGCTACAAGAGCGAGCTCCTTGCTCTATGGTACACCTCGGAGGCACAAGCTCTCGTGCACCAAGGGCAGCTGCCAACGCTATGAGCTCGCGCTTCTAGCCTTCGCTGCGGTACAACACAAGGTGAAACGGAGTATTAGCGACGAGATGTTTTGGTGGCGCCCTCCTGTGGTTCCCCCTTGTGACGTCATTACCTTGCAAACGACAAGTTCGATGGTGTTTGTTATTAGCATGGTGGAAGCTTGAAATCATTGCGCTCTCAAAGGAACACTGCCAACACCGTCAAAATTAAAGTTCTTTCATTCCTCTTATTTCTGTCGATGATAAATCCCCTTTCTGACGTCATAGTCAGCGTTCGGCCAATCGTGGAAGGCCGACCACAGCGACGCTTTCGGTCGCGCACGGGGCTAATAGCTTTCAGCTCACAAGTCCACTCACTACCACTCACTAGAGTTCCTGTATAGGCTCCCTACGGGAGCCAGAGTTGCGCGTTTGATTCCACGTGCCGCGTGCCGCCCTCGCCGCTATTCGCCGAGATCCGATCACGTGAGGAGCCGTATCAAGTGTCGTGCAGCAAAGTAGACGTTGCACGCGCCCCGGCAACGTTCCCCGGCTTTTGAGCGCGGCGCTGCTATTCGCCGAATTCAGTCACGTGAGGAGCTGAATCCACATGCCATGCATGAACGCGCAACTCTGGCTCCCGTAGGGAGCCTATACAGGAACTCTACCACTCACCAATGTGCAGCGCCCCTACGGCAGATGGCAGAAGTTCTCCTCTCACGCGCGCTCTTTTGTTTTCGAAAAAGTCGGCAGGCCGCACCAACAGGGGGGATCAAGCAGCTGTGCTAGTGCCACCCGGTGTTAAAACGTTTTTCTTTAAATTGCACTCCGTTACTCTACCGGTAAAGACGTAGATGGAGTATAAGGGCCTCTTAGTCCCTTGGGGCTCTTACTGTTTTCTTTGTAAGAAGCCGGAGACCATTGAACATGTCGTCCTAGAGTGCTGGGATGGCGTCTTTTTGTGGGACGTCCTCCAGCGCACATTGAAAAAAGAGTTACCGCTCGAGCCCCACGGGATCAGGTATCATTCTGTGGAGAACGATGATGGCGTCCCGTTTGATCTTATAATGCTACTGGGTCTGCACGGCATTTGGGGGTCGCGGGTGGCCGTGCGCCATGCTGGCAGTGACGCACGAGAAGCACAGGAGTATTTCCGTGAGAGCATTATTTCTTTTCTTGAACTCGTCAACGCACGTGAAAGTGTTCCCGAGTGGCTTCCGCGAATTGAAGTACTCGTAACAATGCGAATATTTTAAACCCCAGGACGCTAGCCATAGCAAGGCGGGCCATTTTCTCCTCGTTTGTGTTATAGTGTGCCTTGCGTGTGGTCTTTTGCCCGACAATAAAGAAAAGAAAAAAAAAGAAAAAAAGCGCGCGTGGCCTAACGGTTATCGTGCCTGCCTCCCACGCGAAAAGCCAGGGTTTGATTCCTGGGAGCGACGTGTTTTTGTTTATCCCTGCAATTTAGTGTTCTGGTAAATTCGAGAATCCTGGTGCTTGTTCGAGGTCCGAATGTTCTACGTGTCGAACGTTCTGCGCCGATTATTCCAGAAGCCCACGCGTGTACATAAGGGGCTTCGCGTTGCGAGCCAGTCAGTTTTCGCCCCAGCGTTCGACTCTGCTGTCACGCCGGCTTCGACTCCCGCGACGCTCTGCTTTCTTCTGTTCCCTTTTTCTTTGTGGGCACAAGTTCACCCCATTAAACGCTTCAGTTTCCCCAGTTATTCTTTGTTTTACCTTGTCATTCGTGACAGTATAGACGACGTTTCGTCAATAACCCCACATTTGAAAAGGAAACAAAAAAGATTAAGTGTCATTTTTATGGGGAAATCGGTCGCGCATTGTTATGATTTATAGATTTCTAGGATGATTAGAGCCAGCAGAGTGAGTTATCGCCATATTTAGGCGATCTCAGAAACCTCCTTAGAGCGCCTTTCAAGTGAAACGGAGTACAATCACACGGCATTTGTTTCTCGTCACGGGGTCCGTAGTCGAAAATGCCAAAAACAACTTTAGTAATGAGCAGAAGAAATTTACTTGGCTGCCATCTGGGAGAATTGAGATCATTAAAATGGCAAGATGATTCAAGGCTTACTCCCGGCCACCACCCTTGAAAAGGGGGGGGGGGGCAGTTCAAGCGTCTCATTGCGCAATTAACTTTACCGATCCGCTAAAGCAATACTAGTAGCTTAGAACATCCCTTAAGCACCCAAAAACAATATTGCTTGTACACAAAGTGCTCTATCTATAATGGCATGGAGGCACCGTCCAACTGTTTGCTGTTGTCACACATTTTCTAAGAAAAACAGACTCAGATAAATCGGACGACTAAAGCGGAACACATAGCGACAAAAACGGGCGCCGCGCGGCAGTTTTCATATCAACTCGCGCGGACGTTGTGACGTCGGCTTGTCATTGGTCGACCTCACAGCGTCCTGGGCTGCGGTTGCTATGGGCCTCACCGCGCGGCGCCTTTTTGTCGCTCATGTGTTTTCTGCTTAACACCGTAACACCGAGGCTGTTTCAGGCCTTGCAAATGTATTCAAAGAGCCTTTAGATCGACGTGAACTCGGTGGTTTCGCGCAAGCGGCGTCGACGCTGCGCGTCGGTTTTACGTTGTCGGGTACGCTGTGTATACTGGGGAAACAAAACCATGTGCCTACAGCCCAGTGCACGGCGTACCCCAGTGCCATCGTGACAGGATTGCGAGTCAATGAAAGCGTGCGAGAAGACTCTTTCCCTCTCACGTAAGAGGGAAAATAGACTAACGGAGCGAAGGAGCACTGCAGGAGCCGTGCCGCGTTCTCAGGATACCAGTCCAATCCATACATGAGACGGTTGCTTGCGCCAAATAAAAAAAATGCATAAAAATGTATCTGAACAGCATTTCGCGTGAGTGTTCTTAATGACAGTTCGAAACTAGCATGTCAGAGATAAATATGTCTTAAAAATAACCTGAACTCGTTCCTGAACTCGTTGAGGCTATTCTCAAGTTTACATTCGTCCACGGCTAACGTTTCATTAGTTAAAATAGTAAAATGTGTTCATTGACCGCGCTCTCAGATAAAGCTGAAAGCGTATGTGGAGGGAGTAATGAACAAACGATATGACATTACAATTAAACCTATGGCGCAGCTCAGTTTTTCCTGGTGAGGTTGCTATTCGGAAATACAGCGGCGTGAATTTAAACCCCTTTTGTTTCACAATTCGGCCGCAAGGCCGCGCGAGCCTTCGCCGCACGCTTGTAAAAACGCTTATTATTTGCAGGTGTCGCTTCTCTCCAGTGTACCATCATTACTGCACCAGTGCATGGTGGGGAGCATGCTCAGCGGAGCTGACTGACAGCCAAGTAGCTTCACCGAGAATGAGAAATATGTCGGAACTTGTACTGTCAGTTATATGATGCATTGAATACTGCGATCAAAACGAGGAGTAGGGAGTAGGCTGTTCAAATCAGTAATCAAAAGTCGTAAGGTTTGCAGAAGCCTACCGTAAAGATTCAGAATAGTAGCGGGCTCTGCCGTTGGTGTAGGTTTTGAGAAAAACGAATGTACACTTGGCGCAAATTTTTCACATCTTCACGTGACTTAAATCATGTCACGTGAAGCCCCCATCCGAAAAATAAGTAGAAATTGCAAATAGGAATCTTAAAAAAAAAAAAAAAGCCACGACGCGGGGGATGATTTTGACCTGCCTTACTATCCATTTTCGCCTTTGCTAGGTGGGCAGTCTCCAGGCTGTTTGAAAGAAAGCTGCGCACAGAACTTACAGATTTTTAATCGCGACATCTTCGTTCTTGAGGTTCTTCAGGAGTTGCGAGACGAGACCGCCGGAGCGTCCCTACTTTCTGAACGGAAATGGTGTCCGCCTCTACGAGGGAAAGGCGCTTGATCCGAGAAGGCGAGGTTGACCGATTATTGTGGTCCATGCCCCCGCAATGTACGGACAGAAGAAAACAAGACTTAGAGAAGGAACCATCGTCATCTGTTGCGAACGCCCAAGTCCTTTAGCAACCTGCATTATGAGGCCATCTCATCGCACCGACCTCCAAGTTTGCAAGACATGTTGCAACCTGCAACAAATGACTCTAACCTACTAGCGTTCCACAGATTTATATGGGGAACGTTGTGCTGACACTTCAACTTCAGGGCTGAAACTTCAACACTTCAAAGATCGGCTCAAAACAGACGTTCGCTTCATCGACTACATATGATGAAGCATGAGAACAACGGGAATGCCTTTTGTGTGTGTGTTCTCAATTTTTGTTATTCTTATGTCAGCGGTTTTTCTTTGCTTTATTCTAGTTTATTTGAAGACCGGGGGATGCCTTGGTTGTCGTCGAGGCACTTGCGCAGCGGCCACGTGTTCATGAAATAAGTGCACAAGATCAGTTCTCGTCTGGTTTCCACGCAATGCCGACCCACGCGATTATCGTCAAACAAAGAAGCCTACCATCATTTTCTACACATCTCCCGCCAAGTAAGCTTGCCACATACACTATTCCAGTACAGGATTCGAGCGATGCCAAAAGGTGCTTGCATCGTCTCAGGCCCGTCCAAGGGTCGGTGTCGGAAGCGTTCATGGCGAACAAAAAGAGATCAACGGCAGGATTGGAACTTCGTCTCTCGTATGCCGTGTGGCAACAAATTCAAGAAGTAGAAGGGTCGGTCACGTGGGTAGCGACCGACAAGTCAAGAATGAAAGAAACCTGAACGCTCCTCTTTTTTCTTTTTTTTTCGTCGCGATTGCTTTTTGTAGGTTTTCTTTGAAGTGGCGCCTACGTGGTGCACGGCTCACGGTGTTTCTGCATGGTCCTCTTTTCGTCGCTGACGTTCAAGGGACTTCATGATACTGCTTCACAGCGCACAAGATCAGACACACTTAAAAGTAATTTCACGCACACAAAGGAAGAACTCTCACACAGCGCTGACTGACAACTCGAGTATATTATGCATCATCTTCATCTTACTTCACTCCAATGCAAATGGAGGTGAACCCCCCAAAAAAAAACGAGGAGCGTATGAAAAAAGAGAAAAAGGAAAGACAAGAAAAATGGAATAAAAACAAAACTATACTCGGCGACAACGTTTCTTGGCGATGCTGCCAAAGCTACAGAGCCGAAGCACTCTGTCTTCTTACGCAGCTGAACACAGTCCCCGGGTCTAAATTGTGTTTTGGCTGTAACGTAAATTATAATCTTAATATTCGTCATTTGAATAATAATTGTCACATCACTATGAATCTTGAACAATAAAAATATAAAAATGAAATTAGTTTTCTAGTTACTAAAGATCTGGCAGTAGGTAACAAGAGGAAAAGGAGGTAGAGGAGCACAGAACCTGGAGATCATGAACGGCACGAGAGAGAACGTTAAACCGACACCATCGAAACGGACGTGCCCGGGATCTCTTCCTTAACAGATGGCATCTGCTCTGAGCCCGGGTATGTCCACTGGAAACGGTTTCATAGACACTAACGAGCTGTATAGGGAGTATTCACTAGACGACATATTTGTGGGTGCTGTTTAGAGCGCATGCTCAGAACGAGCTCACATCAATAGGCTGCTAAGACCGGCACTCTTGATGGTGCGGAATGCACGTTGCAAAAGAACTGTGGAAGCTCGCCATCAGCACGCGCTCAGCATTCGCGCACACAGCTATGCCCGCCAGTGAATACTCCCTATACACCTTTTCCACAAGCGCGCAGCCATCTTGAATATCGTCACTTCTGGTATGCGGTAAAACATCTTTTTGATCTCTCCCCGAAGCTAGAAGGTGTTTACGAAAAATGTGTGATTGTCACTTATTCCTGATTTGCCTCAGCTATATTTTCTCGCATATTCCAGGTTCAAACGTTTTATTATTTTTTTGCCCCGCATACCAGATACGGAACCCACGTGACTGAGAACGACAGGAAACAGAAAAGGTCTACGGCGCCGCCATCTTGAGAATGATGATGATGATGATGATGATGATGATGATGATGATGATGATGATGCGGCTTTTCCCTTTATACCGGGCGAGCTCGAAGAGTCTTCGTGCCCTAGCCAAAAAACCTGTAAGCTATCTGTTCTAAATTCTCTTCCACCAGTGTTCCAGACGCGCTTTCGTCCTTCACACGCACTGCATGGTAGAAATGCCATGCCTGCCTTGTGGAGGGTCGTCTGCTCCGCCCGTGTAGAGGTTGTCTGAGTCTGCCGTCATTTTAAAACCCAGTGCATATGCTAGCATCACCTCTGAGTGAAGCCGGCGATGTACCAGTGGGGTTGGCAGCAGGCACTCACAGTAGAGCACTAGGTGTTCAACTGTCTCAGTTTCTTCTCTGCACGCGCGGCACATCGTGGAAACCACCTTGGGGTCAAACCGCTTCCGGTATACCAAAGTTTGTAGAGCGCCCGCTTGCGCCTCGAACAGAAGGCGGCTGCCCAAGCTGTTGTCATAGAGCAGGGTTTCAGCCGCGATCAATTGCTTGTTTTTACTGTACACCAGCAGCGTTGGCTTCGCTTGAGCGGCTTCAAACCACTGAAAGACCTCCCTCTCACGTACACTGCTTCTCACTTTGGACTCCAACCTCTCACCCGTCACTACCTCTAAGGGTTCTGCAAAGAAGCCATACTTTTTTTCGAGTTGATAAAGGCGCTTCTGCCACCTTGTTCTTGTCCCAGTCATGTGAGTGTGTACAAAAAGTTTTTTGGCCCATCGGTTTCGATCCATGTGGCGGAGTCGTGCATTATAGCTTATCTTGCTGGTGGCTTCACTGGCTTCGAAGCTAGACCATCCTAGGTCTCCCTGGACGGCTTCGTTAGCCACATTTCCGTGGCAGCCCAGAGCCTGTCGTCCCACTGCTCGTTGTCGTCGCTCCAGAAAGTCTCGTAATTCACCAGGGACGCACACTACAGCATTCGCGAAAGTCAAACCCGGAACCATTACTGCCTTCCACACTTCCCGTGTAACTAGGAACCTATTGCAGCTCCAGAGACCTCTTTTTCGGAGGACGTTGGCCCCTCGCCCTGCTGACTGGCGAAGATGAGCGTGATGATCTCGAAGGTATTCCGGCGTATTGGCTAGGATGACACCCAAATATTTGAACGAGTCCTCAAGTGGCACCACCTCGTCACCCAACTTAAGTGTACAGCAAAGCGTGTCTTCGGCCCCTGAGAACTGTACAAGCGCAGATTGTTTTGCGTTGAAGCCTAGGTGTCGCACAGCAGCCTCCGCAGTGCATATATCCAATAGCCGCTGCATATCTTCCGCTGTCTCAGCCATTAAAACGATGTCGTCGGCGAACGTGAGCCCTGGAAGCACCCAGCTCACCTCCTCGCCATCCTCTAGGTGGGAGAATGGACCTTTTGTAGAAATACGCGGTGCGCATGCGCGGAGTATTTGATGCGCCTGGGTTCGAGAGTATCTAGTTCCAAACAATCCGCCATCTTGCATTTCTCGCCTTTGAGTGCCTTGGAGACCCTCGAGACTCACGTTTTGATGTTGCGAACAAGGTGAACACGAGTCAACGTACTGACGACGCCCATTCTAGATTACGACGTGCACCGCAATCATGCCGGTGAACTGTGTAGCCTTCGGTTGTCGGAACTATAGGAAGTATTCACTGGCGGCCATAGCTGTGTGCACGACTGCTGAGCGCGTGCTGATGGCGAGCTTCCACAGTTCTTTTGTAACGCGCATTTCGCACCCTCAAGATTGCCAGTCTTAGCAGCCTATTGATATGGGCTCGTTCAGAGCATGCGCTCTAGACATCACCCACAAATATGGCGCCCAGTGAATACTTCTTATTATCGCCCGGATTGTGGAATGGACCTTTTGTAGAAACATCGGCTCGAGAGTAAATAGTTTCAGTACCCTCTCTCCCTTCCTTCTGGCCGAGCAGAGAGGGAAGATGGTTTCGTTGTGTCGACTTCGGGGCGGAAGATTACGCACGATGGGGACAAAGAGTTTGGGGGAACCGTATCTCGGTCACAGCGCCTCAATGGGTGAACAGGATGTAGCTGACGTTTTGGGTGTGGAACGGGTGGGAGAGGCCTTGCGCGCACGTTGTTTTCCAGTCACCTAGTCTTGAAACGATTCGCGTGTCTAGGTGGCAGCACATATTCGCCAAGAGGTCCATTCCGGTGCCAACGACGCCGTCTAGCGGCTTAGAAAAAGAAATACCGGCTAGTTCTGGCAGCACAGCTATCTGGGTAGGCAACGGTGTGGGTATGGGGGGAACTTGGCTAGACTTTGCTATGGTGGGCTGCAATAACTTGGTTGTATAGCTTGTCCGGTTGAATCCAGCTGGCTATCTCCCAGGCCATCACCTTGCCTCCTCGAGAGAACGAGGACGAAGACGGTGGGGTGTTTTGATTGAGTTTTCACAGCGAAGTGTATATGAGCAGTTTAATGTAGCCTATGCAGGTAAGCTCTCAGGATTTGATGGCTCCATTTTGAGTGGTGGCATGTAGACTTCTTCATACCTTTCACGTACCATGGGGCTTCCAGTGACCACCTGCACCGGGAATTAAAATCGGTCCTCTTGTCGTAGGCGAAGTGGTCGTGAGCTTAAGGGAGCTGTGCAACGATATTCAATTGGGATGTTTTTCACTTTACACGAGCTTACTGGCACTAGTGGGACTCAAGGATACTCGCATGCAATGCCACTGGCCAAGAAGCTCCTTTGTTGCGGTGTAATTTCAAGGACAAAAGCGATCATTTTCATTCAATCTCTCCTTTGCAAAATTCAGTGACGTAACGTGGGGATCGCAGTACACCCATATGACGATATTTGAATGCGGTTCGTAGATTGAACCCGAGCATTGCGTGGGCACTCGATTTGGGCTCGTGATAATTGATAGCTCGAGAAGCATTCGGGTAGTGGCCCGTGTTCAATCGCTGCAACAACGACAATAGCCGAACCATAACAATGTCTGGAACTCAGCGCGTGTCCTGTGCTTTTCCAACCCCAGCGCGTGGCTATGATCAACATTGGCGGCATATAATCGGCTCCAGATCACGTGGCCGCTTGTTGTGGCTGCGAGTTGAGGGCGTGAACGCTGCTCGTTTTTCTTGAATTTTTTTCTGGGACTTCTATTGCGTGGGGTGAAAAACGAACGCGTGTTTCATAGGTCATTAACGTCAGGGATCCGTTCTAAGCGGTATTTGCGCATAGTAAAAAAATTGTTGCATAGCCCCTTTAAACGTGACGTTGAGTCTGATACGAATCTCTCGCGATTCAAGCTCGCAATCGACTGACTTCATAAATAAGGATTCTTGGGGAAAATGCGAAGCTCGATAACAGTGCAGCCACACTCGCGCTGCAGCTTCTTGTGCTCATGGCACATTTTCTGCTATTGTTCTTATGCTTTTTAAAATTATTTATCCATCCGACGACCACGCAGTGGTAGACAGACAACCGTAGATTTTCGGAAATTGCAGCACGGTGAAAAAAAGCACTCGGAACTAACTCATGCACGACGTCCGTTTTTAAGCCTTTTCGCCCATACCCTTGGCGGTTGCATACCCTGTGTCAGCGGGCAATCAAAAAATGCACGAGGTCGAGGGTACGTCAGTTACTTGCTGGTTTGAGGTTATGCGAGAAAGGTCTATAGACGATTGCAAGTATGGCATGTGGCAGCCGCCATGTCTCTGCACGTGCGGTCAAGTACGCGCAATTGCAAGCTTGCCAAAGTTACGTTCACGCGCACGCGGCACGTGCTCGCACGCATGGGGCACCAGTGAGGCGCCATGCTTGCAATTGTCTATTGACCTTTTGTGTTTCCTGTCGTTCTCAGTCACGTGGGTTCCGCATCTGGTATGCGGGGCGAAAAAATAATAAAACGTTTGAACCTGGAATATGCGAGAAAATATAGCTGAGGCAAATCAGGAATGTGTGACAATCACGCATTTTTCGTAAACACCTTCTAGCTTCGGGGAGAGATCAAAAAGATGTTTTACCGCATACCAGAAGTGACGATATTCAAGATGGCTGCGCGCTTGTGGAAAAGGTGTATAGAGTACTTGCCTTGAATGCCGACAACGAAACCAAAACTGAAAACGAAACCAAAACTGACGTAATGAAAGCCCGGATGCTTGGCGGAGTGATACATGTGCAGGAGCTCCGCCCCCCCCCTAGCATTCCCTTCATTGCCAAGAAAAGTTGTCGCCGAGTATAGAAGGAAAAATAATGAATTCCCTGTACAGCGGACGTTGCTACTGTGCTTATTCTAAATAGTTCAACTCTTTTTCCGTTAAAGGAGCGATGCAACAATTTTTGTACTTTGCGCAAACACTGCTTAGAACGGATCCCTGACGTTAATGATCTATAAAACACGCATTCGTTATTCACCCCACGCAGTAGAAGTCCCAGAAAAAAATTAAAGAAAAACGAGCAGCGTTCACCCCCTCAACTCGCAGCCAGGACAAGCGGCCACGCGATCTGGAGCCGATCATATGCCGCCAATGTTGGTCATAGCCACGTGCTGGGGTTGGCAAAGCACAGGGCACGCGCTGAGTTCCAGACAATGTTATGGCTCGGCTATTGTCGTCGTTGCAGCGATTGGACACGGGCCACTACCCGAATGCTTCTCGAGCCAGTAATTATCACGAGCCCAAATCGAGTGCCCACGCAATGCTCGGGTCCAATCTATGAACCGCATTCGAATATCGTCATATGGGTGTACTGCGATCCCCGCGTTACGTCATCAAATTTTTCAAAGGAGAGATTGAATGAAAATGTTCGCTTTTGGGCTTGAAATTACACCGCAACAAAGGAGTTTCTTGGCTAGTGGCGTTGCGTGCGAGTATCCTTGAGCCCCACTAGTGCCAGTAAGCTGGTGTAAAGTGAAAAACATTCCAATTGAATATCGTTGCACAGCTCCTTTAAGGCTAGCGATGGAGTACTAACACATATTCTATCTAGCCTTACAATGTTAGCGGTTTCTACTATTTCTCGCGTCAGTTTGTTCCTGCTCCGTCCCAGAATGGTGCATTTGTCCAGGAGGGGAGAACATCCACACTCTCTACAGTGGATGCCTAAATGACCCGAGTTGGCATTTTTGGCGGTGTTGTTATGCTCTCGAAGTCGGTCATTTAGACAGCGACCAGTCTGTCCGATGTAACGCTTGCCAAATGTGAGGGGGAAGGAGTCATCTATTCCTTCCCCTTCACATGTGGCAAGTGTTACATCGGACAGACTGGTCGCTGTCTAAATGACCGACTTCGAGAGCATAACAACACCGCCAAAAATGCCAACTCGGGTCATTTAGGCATCCACTGCAGAGAGTGTGGATGTTCTCCCCTCCTGGACAAATGCCCCATTCTGGGACGGAGCAGGAACAAACTGACGTGAGAAATAGTAGAAACCGCTAACATTGTAAGGCTAGATAGAATATGTGTTAGTACTCCATCGTTAGCCTTAACGGAAAAAGAGTTGAACTATAGACCTTTCCAAAAAAGGACACTTGGCAGGTTTCATTTTCAGTGTTCGTGCGTATGGCGCGTGATTTGCTCGCTTTCCGAAGCGACGAACGTGCGCGTTCTGGACTGTGATTTAACACGTGTGGACTGTGATTTTTGTAAACAGTGGAAACGTCTATACTCTATTTCACCTTATGATGTACCGCAGGAAAGGCTTCAAGCGCGAGCTCCTTGCTCTAGGGCACATCTCGGCGGCACAAGCTCTCGTGCATTATGGATAGCTGCCAACGCTATGGGCTCGCGCTTCTAGCCTTCGCTGCGGTACAACATAAGGTGAAACGGAGTATTAGCCCCGTGCGCGACCGAAAGCGTCGCTGTGGTCGGCCTTCCACGATTGGCCGAACACTGACTATGACGTCGGAAAGGGGATTTTCATCGACGGAAATAAGAGGAATGAAAGAACTTTAATTTTGACGGTGTTGGCAGTGTTCCTTTGAGAGCGCAATGATTTCAAGCTTCCACCATGCTAATAACAAACACCATCGAACTTGTCGTTTGCAAGGTAATGACGTCACAAAGGGGAACCACAGGAGGGCGCCACCAAAACTTCTCGCCGCTAATAGGGTGCCTCAATGTCCTTCTGTTTAGGGTGATGCCACCCTTTGTAGTACCCGATGCCGACAGCACGCGCTCACGGGTAAAATACAAAGAAATCGACGAAAACAAAATGTCGCCATAGCACAGTCAGTGCCGCAAACGCGTGCAGGGACACACTCTTTCACGCGCATCTGAACCAGAAAAAAAAAGAAAATAAAAGTGTGGGACAAAATGGCCGGATGACTCCACCCTAAGCAAAGCGCACATGAAGGCACCCTAAGTTGAACTATTTAGAATAAGCACAGTAGCAACGTCCGCTGTACAGGGAATTCATTATTTTTCCTTCTATTTTTGTTTTTCTTCCATTTTTCTTGTCTTTCCTTTTTCTCTTTTTTCATACGTTCCTCGTTTTTTTGGGTTCACCTCCATTTGCATTGGAGTGAAGGAAGATGAAGATGATGCATAATATACTCGAGTCAATGCTGCTCGAGTTGTCAGTCAGCGCTGTGTGAGAGTTCTTCCTTTGTGTGCGTGAAATTACTTTTAAGTGTGTCTGATCTTGTGCGCTGTGAAGCAGTATCGTGAATAACCAACTCGCCCAAGCTGAAGTTCTGACCAAGTTCAAGGGACCCTGACCATTGCCACCTAGAAGACAAAACCTGCGCATGACGTCATTACAAGAGGGTAACCGATCCACTTCAAGCAGCAAACACGCTCAAGCTCGACAAGAGTCGCTGGTTAGCGGCAAGCATAGGCGGCACTGTGTGGATCCTCTAGTGGTGACGTTTGGGGGCGGACTCCTGAGGCCTTGTCTTCTAGGCGGTATTACCCTGACACCCCAAGGATAATATTCCTTCGCTCCAAACGCCGCAGTCGGGTAAAATCTTCCCAATTTTTTTTTTTTTTTTTTTTTTACTGCAGAGTCACGTTTTTGTTGAGAAAACAAAATTTACACCGCAATCAGAGTACCAGAGTGGGTCACTGGGACGTTATTGAGCAAGGAAGTCGCGGGGAGTAACTCCTCGCACTACGCGCATGGGAAGTGACACCCCCCGCAACTATCAAGTGCTCAAAGATTTTTTTAAACCAAGTCGTTTTCAGATAAAAATTGCATTTAACTGACTGTAAATCTTTTAGGCCCCACAACTTCGCAAATCCTTTGCGCACCACGTCGTCACTGTCCTCACCATGCGTGATTATGGTAGAGTGAGAACAGATGTAAGAATATATAATTATCTACCGGCATATTTTTTTTAGAAAACACACACACGCACACGCACACGCAGCAAAAAATACTGAAGTGAAAAATAAAGTTTTTTTAATGGGTTTAATATTTTTTTTACAATTTCTCTTTTTGTTTTATTTTAGTAATATTTACGTTGTTAGACGAAATTTAGTTTGGGTAGCTGTGCTCTAAGCCCTGCCTGGTGCTTACAAAACTAAGCGCCTTTCCTCGGCTCCCATTGGTTGGAGAGATGATTGACATGTGAAAAGTTGGTTGCAAACTTGTCTCTTCCGTGTCCGAAAACATTAAACAAAACTACAGTATATGAAAGTCACACAATGTCTCATTTTGCCTCGTCCTGTGGGGCAAAATGAGACAACGTGGTGGGGTACAATGAGACACGCTTAAAAAAACTGATATGCGTTCACTTTTTGCAATAAAAACACTCGGAACCAGAGTGTCGAACCGAAATTTTTATCGGTTTGGTTCGGGTTCGGGTTCACGGCTTTCGGTTCAGTTCCGGTTCAGCTCCGGGGAGTAAAAAAGAACGGTTCAAACCGGTTTGAACCGGTTCTAACCGGTTTGAACCGCTAAATTGAGAATTTATTTTTCGCGGTTTTTCGGCAATAGGCACTATTTCCGCCGTGAAACGAGTAACTGTATAGTTGTTTATCGTTCGTACAATCCACTTTTATTTTCAGGCATCAAAAATTAGAAATTGCGTTATTTATTTTGATTAACAGAAAAAAACGTCGTGTTTATACGACTGAGCATCCATTTGTTTACCTCAGTCGTATATATTTTACCTTGATCGAAAGGTAGTCACGAAGTACGGTAGGTCACCTAAAATTCCCGTGATTCGTACGACTTTGCATCGCAGTATTAAAAGCTGAATCGTAGTTGTGCTCTTGAGCTAGGGAATTAATTGCAGTGCATAAAATAATGGAATGGGTATCTCGTCACAGTATATATTATGAAATATACTTTACAAAATACGTTTTACAATATACCGGGAGCGGCCGTAAGGACCAACATATTTTACACGCCTTGCGAAATTGGAATTCCAAACGTACATATCTGAAATTGGGCGCACGGACGTAGTTTCCCAAGAAGTTGTATCTCCAATTTGTTCCTTTGGAGCTCAATTTTCAGGTCGTGAAGTATTAAAAATAAAACAAAATCGGAGACCGTGCATTTCCTGTGTCCTATACCAGCCTGTTTGTCGTCTGCACACTAGTTTCTGAGCTCACTCCCAGGTAGCTTGCTGAACGCAAAAACGCCGAAACTCAATAGCAGAGGCTGGCAATGAGCAAGATAATTGCGATAATTAATACTTGTAACGAAATATATAAACAGTGCCTACTTGGGAGCAAGCTCACAAACTAGTGTGAAGACGATGAACATCCGGTACAGGGCATAGGAAATGTACGATCGCCATTTTTGCTATATTTTTAATATTTTACTATAACCTTAGCTGTAAAAAAAAAAATAATCAAAACTTTTCGCGAAATTACATTTGCATGCCCAATTTCAGGTATGTACGTTTTGAATTCGAATTTTGCAAGGCGTGCCAAATGTGTTAGTCCATATGACCGCACCCTGTATATGATGACGACGCAACTGAGCAAAAAGCAGTTGAAATATTTATGACAAACGCATGCATTTGTAGTCACTCTGGGTCAGCGATATACCTTTTATAAAAACGGTGATAATCACAACACTTGCTTTCCTAACTATAACACCTTTTACACTCAGCGCCGTGATGCAGGCGAAGAATCATGCCGACAAAAGTGATCGAAATGGTCCACTATCATTTATACGCAGCTTCGCACTCAGATCGAATCTGGCCTAAAATAGCGCGTACTCAAGTGAACATTTTTCTTATGCTGAATAAACTGGCATAGCCGGGGTTTTGAGGTTTGTTCTTGAGAAGATGCCGGTCAATTCCATTTGAAAATAAGCATAGCACTTGCTAATTGATATTTATTTATTTATTTATTTATTTAGTACATACTGCAGGTCTTGATTAGGCCCTTGCAGGTGTGGGGTACATATCCAAAAGATGCAATAAAAAAGGACACATTTCAATATTTCAACTATCGTTTTACACAACTAACAGTAAGAAGAATAGCAATGACTGTCGGAATAAACGATCAACATACCGATCTAAAAGATTCAAATATATATATAAAAAGGCACATTTCAAAATTCCAATTATCGTTTTACATAACTAGCAGTAAGGAGAATAGCAATGACTGTGAGACTATACAATCAACGCTCGAATACAAAAATGTGACAGAAAATATAATGGGGTTATCATTTAGTGCTTTATTGAAGCCAGGGAGATAAAAACATTATAGGTAGGGTTCTGCGTTTTCGGATAAATCTGATAAAATCCGAAAAACACTCGCCGGTAAAAATTTTGCCAATTCGGATTTATCCGAAAAACTCCGAATTCGGGGACCGCCACCTGTGAAAACCAGACTACCCTTTATCTTTCCCAGGGATCCTCGAACAACTTTTTTCTATTTTATTTTCTTGTTTCCACTTTTGTTCGTTAAAATTACGTTCCCAAGCTTTACAAAGAGAGTCCCTCTGGACCCTATCATAAAAAACAAGATCTCTCCTCACAACAATAGTCAAACCAAGGTCGAACACATCTCACCTTCCCTGCCACTCCATTTGGGGCCTTTCTCCCGGATATGTTCCTTTCCGAGAAGTTAATTCGCCCTTCTCTGGCCTCCTTTCGCTAAAGATTGAACCTTTGCGCACGTTTCCTCGCCATCCGCTTTGATGGCAGGCACCCGAGATTCAGTCAGTTTATTCCAGCATAACCGCAACATGAGCAGGAAGCGAAAGCTCCCTGCTGATTACGCCAAAGAATATCCAGATTTTGAAGCGACTCCCACCAATGACCTCGTTGTCTGCAAGTTCTACAGTCCAAGTTCATAATGCTAATAAAAAAAGAGCCCTCCGCATCGCGGAGCACCAGAATTCAAATCCGAAAAACTCCGAATTCTGTGTACTGCGAACGGACGCTCCGAAAAACTCAGAATTTGCGAAAATAAATAAACTCCGAAAAACACCCTCCGAATTTGCTCAAAAATAAACTCCGAAAACGCAGAACCCTAATTATAGGCCATTGTGTTCAAATTAGATATAGTGCGTGAAAAAAATGACAACTTGAAAATGTTAGTTCGAGCAAACATAAGCTGAAGAGAAAACTCATGGTGGTTCCTAGAACAAGATAGTATTTCATGCTCTACTCGACATGACAACTCTGACAGGCTGCGTGCGTAATCGTCATAGTTCCGTCAGGCTTCCCTGTGGACTTTGTTTTTGTCCAGCCCAAAGACACATAAAATTGCTGTTCATAACATAAAAGAGGCAATAACAGATTTCTATATGTTTGACAAGTTAGATATCTGTGAGGAACGCAGTAACGCTATTACAAATCACTTCGGTCCTACCTAGGATAAAAATGCCAAAAAAGATTTGCAGAGCATCTTTCAGATAATTTGCGGGTGGATTTACTAATGATGTATATCGTCAAGGTGATCGACCCCATTTATGTTGTAAAACCTTCAGTCAGCAATTCAATATAGTTTTATTATCATAAATAAATGTGACTGTATTAAGCTCACATAACTTAAAATAATGGATTGACGGGCTCGTTAGTTGTTGACAGACATAATCAAAGAGTAGCGCATAGAAGACGGGATAAACCTTTTAGTTGCAAGTTAGCGCTTGTCCTGTGTTCTACTTCTTCTCTGTCCCGTCTTTTAAGCGGTACTCTTACCTTTTCAGAAACGTTAAACTGGTCTCATCAGGTAGATTGCATAGTAGCAAGTGCTCGTAAAACCCTCGGCTTCCCGAAAAGAAATATATCTCTCGCACCTCCGTCCACTAAATTGCTCGCTTACAATTCGCTGATACTTCCAAAACTAGAATACGCTAGCGCTGTCTGGAGTCCTCATCAGGCATACCTTGTTGATAGACTGGAGTCCGTCCAGAATAAGGCAGCCCGATTTATTTCCTCTGACTATTCTTCATTCACTAGCGTCACTTCACTAAAAAACAATCTCGGTCTACATTCTCTTGAGAAACGTCGACGGCTGTCACGACTATGTCTGTTTCATACCATTTTCAATAGCGCATCAACTTTTAGGCAAACCTACTGTAAACCGCCCTCCTATATATCACCCAGAACGGATCACCAACTCAAGATTCAGCCGCCCAAATCACGCACACTATTATATTCCTCATCGCCTGTTGTCATGTGCATTAGAGATAGGAACGATATGCCATACGAAGTAGTATCGGAGACTAACCTAGCAGCATATAAATTAAAATGTGAACAGTACCTTGGAATGAGCAGTTAGTAAACGGTCTCTACCTTGACATTTATTTGCCTTGCACGCTGTTGTATATTTGTGCTTATTCATCTTGATCTTTTTTGCGTGAACTTTTGTTTACACCCATTCAATTATGTCGCAATATATGAAATTGCATTGTTATATCATGTATGTGTTCTTTTTCCTGCTCTTTGGTGTGCACGCTTTCCCCAGTGCATTTTAGTGCGTGTTATTCTAAGATGTAAATAGTATATACGCGAAAATACTGTTTTGAAGTTTCAATTGTATATTATGAATTTCCCCCCTCATGTAAAGGGCTCGCAAGTCGAGTGCCTTTGAGGTAATAAAATGAAATGAAATGAAATGAAATTAAATGTGACATAACTGCTAGAGACCGATACGGGATGACAATACTTGAATACACCAGCTGTTGAAGGCTGTGGAAACGTGTTTTTTTTTTATTTCGCCGTTTGGAAGTGTAAAACACCGCGTCGCGGGATATGCATAATAGGACTTTGTGCTCATATGACAGATCTGAAGTCAAATACGCGAAATGGGCAGAAAGACAACGATAATAAATGGTACTCTTAAGAATTATCTGATGCACGACGGCTTAACGCAAAAAGAAATTTGTAGAGACGTAATGATATTCCCAATTACACATAAATAGCCCAAAGGACAGACGAAGATTCTTATACCACGAACTTAAATTACATTTGGCCATCAGTTTGCATGAACTTGAAACTTCGGGAAATACCGCCTCGGGACGTTAATGTTCCATTCGGCATTGACGTGCACTTGTTTTCGGCACTCACTTTACAACTTTGTGCTTTCAGTCATGCGCTCTAACATTTTGTTAGCCTGCTATATATCATCGCGAGACTGCTATGTATACCGCACAAATTTACAATTCGGATATCTACTTTTGCTAGTTTGCGAACATCGCATTTTATGAGGAAACTGAACTGTTTAACAAGGTTTGCGCGTGACGTCATCGCACTATGCTGGTGGTAATAGACCTTTCCGGAAATATGTGGCGCCCCCACTGTATGCTTGACGCATTGTGACGTTCCGATGAACGGCACGTGAGATTAATCTGGATGTCGGGACGAAGTTGACGTTGGTTTAACGTTCTGTGGTTTTAGAACACAGAGAAGGCAGAAGGAAAGCAAAACGGAGAATGCGATGAGCTCTTTTTGTGTTCGCATTATTTTTTGGGCGTTCTGAGTTCCTAATTATAAAAGAAAATGAACCGCGCCGCTACTAAAATATACGAAGCGTTCGAGCCGGCACGGGCGTTAATCGGAACAGCCCCACAATTCCCACTGCCGCGAGGTCTCCTGGGATTTTCCGGAAGGCTCTATTGCGATTTGCTCTTAGTCAGAAAATAAAAACAGGTAATGCAAAATACACGCTGCGGAAGCTTCACTTTGCGTGCAAGCCATGTATTTGAGAGACAGAAATTATTCTTGCTTGGAGAAGTGTCGTGAGGAATGGCGCCAGAATCTGGCACCACGAAAACGCGCTTTCTGGTTAGAGTATCTTTTGCTAAGACACTTGTTTCCGGGGCCACGCTTTCTTGTCTATGCCGAAAATGCGGAGCAGAGAAACCTTTACAGCACAGTGCGCTTTTTAAAGGTATCCCCCACCCCCTTTGTTTTTCTTACTTTTTTCGTTGCTCCTTTAGAGAATACGTTTTCGTCCTGAGGGACTCCCTACTCCGTTTGTGGGTGTTAATTCGGCAATTATATTTGTGTCACTTGATTAGGATAATTTTCCATTGCTTTTATTTTGCACCCAAAAATAAACAAACTACGGAGGTGGTCGAAGCTTGGGGGAAAATGTCCCTCCGAGGCCACTAGAACATTTCTTTTCCGATATCCCTCCCGTACACAGTTGTAGTTTTATGTAACGTAGGATTAATTAATAAGTCATTTCGTAAATGCTTCACGGGGACAACAATCTGAGGCAGTTCAGGAACAACGAAAACATGTTTGGGTGCCTCAATGATCTGTACGTTTAAAATAGGTCGTGCAACAGTTTTTGTACTTTCAGTAAATACCGTAAAGAGCTAATCCCTGGCTTTGATAACTTGAAAAAAATAGTAATATCTATTAGACGCAGAAAAAATAAAGGAAAGAAACACTCCCTCTCCCCCCCCCCCCTACTCGCAATTAAAACAAACGGTCACGTGAAGTGACGCTAATTATATACACGTCAGTGTTCATCATGGTCATGCACTGGGGTTGGCCAAGCATAGAGTAAGGGCTGAGCTTCAGACATTGGTAAGGTTTGACTATTCTCATCTTAAATTGAACACGACCCATTACGCGAATGTTTGGCGATGCTGATTGTCATAAACCCGAGCACTCGACTCCGGCTCATGACAAGTGAGTACGTTATGGTGCAACATGACTTGCGGTGCGAAGTCGTGATGTCATGTGACGTCATGGTGTCAACAACTCCAATAAATCTAGTGGCGTTGTTAATTTAAATCTATTTGACGTAGTGCACATGACGTCACTGGGTCAAGTGACGCGACATTACTTGACAGCATGTCTCGACACTAGAGTGCCTGAGCGCGTTTTAATTGGTGTGTTTAGTGTCCTATGTCTCTTAAACATCAACAGTAGTCTCAAAGTGTTACTAAATGACGTCATAAAAGCTGGAGTATTCTGCTGTCGGATGACGCGATCCTGGTGGTTGGTCGTAAAAATGCTGGCGAAAAGCACGAGCGAACGCGAGTGTCGCTGTCGTCATGGCGTCCCAACGTATGGCTGCCGAAGCTACCGTGAACTGCCGCACTGGAGAGCGACCTGCAGCAGAACAGGCTTCTGCCACATGAACCACCGCTGCTGTGACGCCGCCAGGATCGCGACCGGCGACAGCACGACACTTCAATGACGTCATCAAGCGGAAATCAGGGACCACTTTGTTTGGCGCGGTAAACACACCAGTAGGAAACGCGTTCCAATCATTATACATGGGACCATGCACGTCAAGTGACCACGTGGCACATGATTACTCATACTGCCAAAACAAAAGCGCTACGAGAACCCGTAATTTCTCACACATTGCAGTTCTGAATATGACGATTTGATCAATATATAGAAATGCAGCTGCCAATTTTTTATTCCCGAATATTTATTTTGTGGTACTAACAAAAAAAATTCCGTGAACCATTTTGAACCGGTTACCGTTATATTTTTTTCCGGTTCAGTTCCGGTTCAGTTTCAAGATGGCGGCGAAGATTTTGGTTCGGTTCAGTTCCATTTCGGCTAAAAATAAAGGTTCGGTTCCGGTTTTCGGTTCGGTTTGGTTCCGGTTCGACACCCTGCTCGGAACACACTCTATGAGATCCGACGCACTCTTCATGAGCCCATTCCTTGCATTCCATGCATTCGATCCATACTGAATGCGGGGCTGCTTGGCGTCACAGTTCATTGCAAACCAGGCACTGCCAGTCTTATATTGTGTGCATCGCACGGTCTGCAGAACACACGGACACTAATAAACTTTCTCTTCAATACGTGTTTTTTTGTTTTTGTTTTCTTGGTTGGGGGGGGGGGGAGGGGGGCAGTAGAACGCCGGACCTTGGTTGCTTTTGCTGCTCTCTGACCTGCTTGTTCCCTTTTTCTATCCTACGTCAGGTACAGAAGAAATGTTCTTGAATGCCGAAACGTCGGAAAGAATGTGACTTCTGCAGCCCAGCCGTTTTTTTCTTTTTTTGTTTTTGTATAGCCGTTGCTTTTTATATTTCCCGATTCGTTTGGCTCGTATTTGAAGCGCATTCTTTGGCACTCCAAGAAATGTTGCAGCAGTGCGATGGGAGTGACGCTGCTGCTTAAGGTGCAACCCCACCCTTGGTTAGTGTGATTCTGAACCAACAGATGGCGGTGGGATCGCCTTCCAGGCCTGTACATCAAGGCGAGAAATCGTGTGTGGTGGCGCTTCGATACAGTGGGGTATTTTTCTATATCCTGAATTTGACATCCCTGTTCCCTTGCTTGTTTTTCTCTGCACGAGCTTTCTTTGGAACGCGCACGGCTGCACCAGTTCTCGTGCAAGGGGGCCAGTGGCCTACGCTCCGAGCTCACGTCTCCAGCAAATGTGGACAGAACAAAACGCGAAAATCGTCCTGAGCCAAATGGCGAGACACACGCACAACAAAACCACCGACGCGTTAAAATATATAAAATTGCCTGTGCGCCGTTATTAGAGATTTCAGAGGTCAGTTACACATATTTCAATGTGGTTATATTTATATTGACACGAATGAAGGTGACGAGAGGACGAACAGTGAACTGAAAAATAAAGGTTTAATCGGCGAACTTGTGCCAAACGAAAAAAGTAAAGAAAGAGCGTCGAGGCAGCAGAAAAGCAGGCGGCGATTCGGCAGTGTAACAGAGAGCGAGAGCGAGACTGACTCGACAAGGTCGCTGGCAGCTGCTTATCTATTACAGTGCGTCACCATCTCGAAAGTTCGGCAAAGAAGGTTCGAGCGTCGTGCGCTCGGTTCGAGGATGAACTGGCACTTTCGAGAACAAGAAAGCAGGGCGAAAGTTACGTCTGGTGCGAGAATGAACGCGAATCTTCTAGAAGTCCGTGACCAAGCGTTGGTTTTTCGGCTCTGCGGACGGCAATATGACGGGCCGGCCCTTTTGTCGTGCATGTGTTTGGCTCTTCGTGGATTTCCAGGAAAACGTGATGATGTGATAGACTTGGGTTTCCAAAATTATAGCTTGAAAAATTAAGTACCTAAAAAATAAAGAAAATGTTTTTTTGGGCGGAGGCGGTCAGGTGTTTTATTTAGGTGGCTGGGTGTTTATTTTGACCAAAACCACGAGACTGGAAAACACAAAAAATGACACTCGGGTTTAGATGTCGAGTTTGGTAAATCCAAAGTAGGACTGGCGCGGGAGTCATAATAAAAAATACCGAGGTTAAAAATTACCTCACAGCAATAAATGATACGAATGAATTTTAATACGAATTCAGCGGTAAATGCAACGACTGGCCAGGCAAAGATTCTGGGTCTGTGGATAGCTTTTGCACATAGTTTAAGCAATGTACAGGGTGTCACAAAACAAAAAATTACAG
Source organism: Ixodes persulcatus (assembly GCA_013358835.2). Classification (NCBI taxonomy): domain Eukaryota; kingdom Metazoa; phylum Arthropoda; class Arachnida; order Ixodida; family Ixodidae; genus Ixodes; species Ixodes persulcatus. Next base: position 170,183 of record JABSTQ010009386.1, on the reverse strand, counting down.
GTTTTTTTTTTTTATTGCAAGAATAAACTAGGTATCGCCGAACGCTCATTCTCCGCCCACTGTAGTGCTAAAGGTAACAATCAGATGTCAAGTTTCAGCCCGATCCGATTCCTTATTCAAAAGTTATGAGTGATTTTCTGAAAAGTTCAATGGGAAAATGGCAGCCGACGTAGTTTTCGAATACATGGAACTCTATGGCGCCAGAAACCGAAAACGGGCAAAAATTGGCTCCATTTTCCCATTGAAATTTTCAGAAAATCACTTATAACTTTTGAATAAGGTGTCCGTTCGGGATAAAACTTCGGCATCTGGTTGTGACCTAGTGCTACCTTTGGGCGGAGAATGAGCGTTAGGGGATGCGTAGATTATGTTTGCGGTAAAAAAAATGTAATTTTTTTTGCGACACCCTGTACCAGTTTTAATTTGGTGATTTATGCGCGCAAGTAGTGGTGTGCAAAAATGAAAAAAAGATGCAAACGAGTAGAGTTTGACGTTGTATAAAATATAGTGTAAGCACGCACATGGTACGCTGATTAAGACTGCAACAACTCCTCATTTTACACTAGCGGTGAGCGTATCGAAAGTTAAGAGTGCATCAAAAGCAGTATATGTACACATATACTGCTCAGGCCATTATGTTCGAATGCTCATAGTACTTTATTAGCCTCAGATTCGGTGTAAATTGTCTCCTGATTGCTTACAAGAGAAACAAGGAAACATTCTAACTCTGGGCTGATAGAAAATCTCCACCTGCTGACAGCCACCAATCATCTCGGCGCCGATGATGAGTATTCACTGCATGCCAACGGTCGCGTGCTTAGAACGAGTTTTTCCCACGTGATTTCATACAATCGCAATTGTTTTTGACAAACAACAATATTTACTGAAGCAAGCGGTCAGGTGGGAAGCTTAGAATATTTTGTATTGATTGTGGCACACATGGCAAGTTGCATCGGTTTTTTTACAATCCGCGAAATAGAATGCTCCTGAATTACCTTGGTCTCTAGTGCATGTAGCACACAGAAGAGCACGAACTGAATCAGAGTGGGAAACGAAAACAATAATGATAAACAAGCATTTAATGACGCGAAAACTGAGGGCACTGCACATATACAGAAGGTAAGCTTTGTTTCACTAAATACATTACCAGTGAAGCATTTGGTTTTATCCTGCGAGCGAAGCGGAACATACAAGTACGATCATTCTGCCCTGAACTATACTTCCAGTGAACAAGCGCACCATCCAAAGCATCGAGCTCGCTTTTATAGCTTTTGGTGCACTCAAACCTTTCAAGACACAATTATAATCAATTCTATTATTTCAATTATTTTTACTAGGTGCGCCTGTGTGTGCGTGTGCGCGTGTGTGTGTGTTTTGTCTTTTGCGTTCACGTGCCATTTTGTTAGTTATATAATATTTTTCCAGAAGCCCGACAACTATAGTCTGTTTCATCATAAGTAAGAACCGCATAATCAAAGATGTAGACAAAACAAAAACGCAAACACGCGAACACACATTAAAAATGCAATGTAACGGCGCATTCAAAATTAGTCTTTAGTTTCTTAGAGAGAAGCAGTTTCGTAGGGCGACATTGTTACCCGTTGAAGGTTATAAAAAAATGAAAGACGTTTACAACTCCCTGTTACGCCGTATTAGAGCGCAGCTCTTGAGGAGGAGGGGAAGGCACGGGGGGGGGGGGGGTCACGTGACCTCGGGGGGGGGGGGGGGGGGGGGGTGTCACGTGACCCTCCCACAATTTTTTCGCTAAACTTAGCGGGGAATATTTTCCGCTAAATTTAGCGGGGAAAATTTTCCGCTAGACATAGCGGGGAAAATTTTCCGCTAAATATAGCGGCGAAAATCTTCCGCTAGTTTTAGCGGGGAAATTTTTCTGCTAAATTTAGCGGGGAAAATTTTCCGCTAAATTTAGCGGGGAAAATTTTCCGCTAGATTTAGCGGGGAAAATTTTCCGCTAGATTTAGCGGGAAAATGTTCCGCTAGATTTAGCGGGAAAACTTTCCTCTAGATTTAGCGGGAAAATTTTCCGCTAAGTTTAGCGGGGAAATTTACCCATGATGCACCGCGCGGTTACGCCAACGGCGACGGCGACGCCGACGGCGACGCCGACGCCGCTCAAGCCGGAAACGGGCGCCTAAGAGCTGCGCTCTAAAAGTGCAGTACAACTGTTAGCTCGGGGTCTTTAACGTGCATTTCGCAGTATATGTGGTACACGATCGCATGACGGTAGGATGCAGATGGCCGACTGATCCCAGTGTCCTTGCTAAAGCCCCTTGATAAAGGCGTTTTTTACAAGTACCGCCAACCATTGTTGTGGAAACGCGCAAGACACGTGCCACGAGTGGGTGCTCCGCCGCCATTGGCTTTCAAGGACCAGTCACTTTAGTGCTGCGCCGCCATTTGCTTCCGAGGGCCGCTCGAGATACGGGCCCCGTGCACTGGCACCTTTGAGGTTATTTGAAAAACCAACGCAAGCACATCGAGGAGATTTATACCCATGCCACACGGGCAACTCGAATGCCATTTACAACGAATGACATTTGAGCGGACGGCCAATCAGCGCGCGACACTCCGGGCGTAGCGCATTCCACGCGCGACAGATTGCGAGCTGATTCGCCGATCACAAAAATGTCATTCGTTGTAAATGGCATTCGAGTTGCCCGTTTGGCACGGGTCCCTTCAGGCTCTGCAGCGTGAGCTCCGTGCTTTGAACGGAGCTCGCGCTCGAGCATTTGTACACGTGCTCTGATCTGTGGGGCCACAACACACTCGGCCAAGGATCCCTCACCGCACTTGGTTTAGCCTGTGAGCTAAACCAAATGAGCTACGCTTAGAGTATAGGCGCTTTTTACCCTGCTATTGTTGTGGGCGCCGCCATCTTGATGGTTAGTAACAAATCAAACGCAACTGCCGATCGTCATGATTGAAAGGTGCGACTTCCCCAGCATTAGTTTCGGTGTCAGGAAGCTCATGTAATATTGCTTTGCTTTGTCGCGAACTGTTTAAACATTTGTGGAGGATGGAAAAGAGTTTCCTGCGATTTAAAATAAAGCTTCAGATAACTGACAACCATCATATTAAGCACCAAGATGTGTATGAAGCGTAGCATATTAAGTGGCTCTAATTTAGCCCGACCGCATTGGCACAGAAAGAGAACGAACAGCCTGACCTCGCGCTCTTGGCGCTGCTTCAGAAGCTTCATCATCCCGTAGCGTTGGCTGTGCTCCGAACTAAGGTAAAGCAAAGCAAATATTCAGATCTTAGGGTTCCACAAGACAACCCAACAAAAATCACTTAACACACCCCAATAAAAAAAAATTGCGGGTTTATTTTGACTAACTGGAGATCCTTTGGCGTTCAACTGAAATCTCCGATTGGCCTCCGGCAGATTTGTCTTATTGTAGAAAAAACAGACAGGCATGTAAAAAAAAAATTGGGTTGTGTGTATGTTTATACAGCCTAGAACTTGGTCTGCCTCAACGGGCGACGAGTCTCCCAGCTGTAGATGAGCAATTTAGCCAGTGCAGTACAACCGCTAGCCTGGGGTCTTTAACGTGCACCACGCAGTAGTGATACACGACCGCACGCCGGTACGATGCTCATCCAGATGGAAACGGGCAGGGGTGGGGATAGACAGGCATGTACTGTAGCTATAGTCGGATGCAACCTAAGAACAATCTTTTAGCTCCACCCACAAGCGCATTGCGCCCATCTGAAGTGCCTCCGCCGTCGAGAAAGTAGTTCGCTAGCAACGTTGCTTTTTCTTCCTCCAGTAAACGTGTCTTAAACTACTACAATATTTATTTAATTCATTCAGGACGTTTAAATAAGTTAGAATACGTTTTTGTCAACGAAATAGCTGTTTAGTAAAGAAAGAAAGTCATGTCCAATGTACCGTCTTCCCAATTCATTTTTTGTCCAAGATACTGTCTAACATACCGTCTTCCAGCGCCTTCGATTGAGGGAAAGCGGCGAAAACGAAACCAACCTTTCTCTCGCCAAAATTATAAATAACAGAGCACTTATAGTTCCTGCAAATAATAAATATTTAGTGATTTACTTAGTTTTGTGGGCTTTGCGCACGAAATGTGTGCCTTTATTTTGTTGGATGAATAGAAAACAAGAATAATTATACTTTTCGGGTTTTGACAAATCGGCACCCTCCCAAGTCATCGACACCACCACCGCGCCCCGCTAGAGTGCCTTCATACAAACGCGCGCTTTTGCTTGAGTGGTGACATCTCAGCCATTTTTCCGCCCAATCGTTTTTTTATGCATTTTGAAGTACGCGCAATCCGGTGTCAATCAGCTCGAGCGCGTAGCTTTGGCTAATGCATAGATGCCATTTTAGCGCCCAGGTCACGCAACGAGAGCGCGAGAGCGTCACGCGCTGAACATTCAGTGCAACAATGGATGTCTTCACCCTGAGACAGACAGACATGTAGGCACCCTACGCCCCGCTCTCTTTGTCTTCCGTCATGGATCCCACTGAGGTGCACGGCAATCTCAGCTCACCCGCGGAAACCACAGCGAATTGAAGCAGCGGTGCCGGTACTATGTTGAGTAGCAACGTGGGGCAGAGGCGACAGAAATCCAACGAAGCAGACGACGTCCGGCGTAGCTTCTCACCTCTCGGCAGTGCTAAGCCTCGCGCCCGCTTCGAAATTTTCGTTGGCGATAGCGTCGCTGGATTCTCACGTTGTCGCGCAAAAACTGCTGCAAACGCAAGCCGATACCATTAAGATTTCGTGGCGTAACCTCGGGCACGTAAAACACGGTGCAGAAAAGCAGAGTAATTGTCACGAGAAACTAGCGTCGCGTTGCTAAGGCCAGCAGCCATGTTGAGCTTTTTTTTTTCAAAAGGATCGCGATTGGTCCACGGAATCGTGACGTCATGAAAACGATTGGCTGGCGTTTCTCGGCGTAGGAATACATTTTCCTCTGAGAGGCATTTCCGGTTTTTTCTTAGCTTGCAATCAACTATAGTCACTGTGCGTGACGTCCATCTTTATTCTATTCCATTCTTCTTCCTCCTCTTTTCCCCGTCAGCTCCCATTCCCACTTCTTCTTCGGCCAACATGACATACTCCCCCACTAGTAAAAAGACTGTTATGGAGAGTAACGATCAGGAGGCCGTGCGTTCCTCTTGTGTCTGGACCTGACGGAGAATTCGGTAGTTGGCACCTCTACTGCTGTGCCGGGATCTGTTGGAGCAACCGTTCTAGATAACTTTGAGGCGTTCCAACAGTGTCCGTCTTCTGTTCGAAACGTTGTGGGTCCGAGTGCTTTTTGTATTCTGACTGGGGCACTAAACGATGGAGTGCCCTTTGTTGTATGTCCTGGCAGTCGGACGCGCACGTAGTGCCCTCCCCTGAAATTCGGAGTCTTGACCGCCCTGCGTTTGTCAGCATATTTTTTGAAGTTGCTTTGGTATCTTTCCACCCTCCTACGAAGGTCCTTGATCGCCTCCCTAGTATTTTGTGTAATGTCTGGATGGGGTAGACCCATGATGTCGAGTCTCGTGCGCATTGGTCGTCCGTGTAACAGCACTGACGGGGACAGATTAGTTGCTGCTTGAGGTGTACAGCGGTAAATCCCCAGGAAGTCCACCAGGTCAAGTTGTATGTCGCCCTTCTCCAACAAAATGCTTTGGATGTAATCCTTGAGCACTCTGTTAAAACGTTCCACCTGTCCATTTGCCTGTGGATAATAGATGGACGATGTTGCGTGAGTGATGCCTCTGTCTTGAAGAAATGTCTTAAATTCTAAAGACATGAATTGTGAACCGTGGTCCGCTACCAGAACTTCCGGGTAACCTTCCCTGATGAAGATTCCTTGCAGGAAGCTTATTACTGCATCAGTTGTTGGGTGTGAGCAGAACCCAACCTCTGGCCACTTGCTGTAGTAATCTATTGCGGTGATGGCGTATCTGCAGTTTCCAGAAAAACTCGTGAACGGTCCGACGAAATCGATTCCGATCTGCTTCCACGCACCCTCGGGGTAGGGAACTGGTTGCATGGGAGCCGGTGCGGTTTTTGCTGTTTTGTCATGTGTCTGACAGACACTGCAGTTGGTGATGTAATCATTGACCTCTACATCCATTCGAGGCCACCAGTAGTGCTCTCGCAGTCTCTGTTTTGTTCTGACAATCCCAGGATGGGATTCATGTGCTATGTCCATGATCCGACGTCGCAGTGTTGTCGGTGGTACGATCTTCTGGTTACGAAGAAGTTGTCCATGTACGACACAAAGTTCTTCTTGAATCTTGTGGTAAGGGATCAAGGTAGCTTCCGCGTGCAAAACGTGGGTCTTTGCTGAATTTATGCTCTCTACTACCTTGGTCAGTGTTGGATCTTCCCTAGTCTCTCTCTGGAGCTCATCCAGGGTAATGCTTCTGAGGTGTGCTCGAACTGCACATATAATTTCAGCGTCTTCGTGATCACTTGACTCCTCATGTATGGTTGTGACTGGAAGCCTTGAAAGAGCGTCTGCAACCACATTCTGGTCGGCCGCTGGTATTGCACTTCGTAGTTGAATTGAAATAACCTTGCAGACCAGCGGGCGATGCGCATAGGTTGTCTTCCTGATCCTTGCGTGGAAAGTAATGTAACAAGGGCCTGATGGTCCGTACGCAATATAAAATGCCCTCCTAATAGGAATGTGCTCCATCTCTCGCAAGCTGACAGGCAAGCCAAGGCTTCTCGCTCACCGACTGAGTATCTTCGTTCCGTCTCAGATAACGTCCGTGAGGCAAACGCAACCGTCCTGATGCCCTCTGGATGCAGTTGCTGTAAAACCGCTCCTAGTCCGTAACTGGAGGCATCAGTTGTCACGATTGTTTGTAGGGTAGGATCGAAGATGGCTAGTGTGGCACAGTTCTTGATTAGGTTCTTGACCTTCTCAAATGCCTGTGCTTGTTCAGCAGCCCACGTAAACTCGACTCCTTTCCGTAGTAGAGCACGAAGAGGATCAACAATCGTTGCGTAATGTGGTACAAACTTTAAGTAGTACGACGCAAGTCCAAGAAAGGATTGTAAGGACTTAACGTCTGTAGGGGACGGTGCCTTACTGATGGCATCCAGCGTTCCTTCAGCTGGCTTGATGCCCTCTCTGGATAGATGATGTCCCAGATATTGTAATTCTGTGACCGAAAAGGTGCACTTCTCACTGTTGAGTTTCATGCCGCTCTTTTGTAAGCGTGTCAGGACTTGCTGCAGATTCTCGTCGTGTTCTTTTTGTGATATTCCTCCAACGAGAATATAATCTAGGTAGTGGATGGTGCCTCGGCATCCCTTCAGCACAGTCGACAGCATCTTCTGAAAAACTGCTGCTGCCGAAGCTAGGCCGAAGCAAATTCTCTTGAATCGAAAGAGTCCGTCGTGCGTTATAAACGCAGTTAGATCTCTGCTCTCCTCGGCCAACTCCATTTGGTGATAGGCTGATGAGAGGTCAAGCATGGAGAACACTGTCATCCCAGTCAGTTGATGAAAGATTTCCTCTGGATGTGGAAGTGGATGACTGTCAATGACTACTGCCTGGTTTGGTTTCCGTAAGTCCACGCAGAGTCGAATTTCCCCAGTTTTCTTCCAAGCCACGACGATTGGACAAACCCATTGTGATGCGTCGATCTTCTCGATCACGCCTGTAACCTCTAACTTCCGTAATTCATGAGATACCTTGTATCGTGCTGTCAGTGGAAGACGACGAAGTTTTTGTTGCACCGGCGTAACCGTGGTTCGTGTTTTGACTCTGTGGACAAAGTCCTTCACGAGTCCCAAATCGTTTGAAAAGAGTAGTGGAAATTTCTCTTTAAACCGCTGAGGATTTTGTGGGTTTCCCGTGGATAGTTGGTGACACGTATGTTTTTCGATGTCTACTGTCATCTGCAAGCCTCAAAGTATGTCTAATCTAGCCAATGGTTTGCCTGACGTGACATGAAATGTGCAGGTAGTTCGTCTTGCACCAAACGATACTTCAAACTCGAACATCCCCTCTACCTTGATCAACCCATTGGAGTAATTCCGAAGTTCCAGGTTAGAATGCTCGAGCTTGATATGTCGAAAATGTGTATTGTATATCGCCGAAGATATGATGGAAATTGGCGATCCTGTGTCCACTTGCAATTTGACCGGTACTCCAGCGATGACCACCTCGCAGTACAAGGTGTCTGGAAGTCCCTTGATGTTCATTAGCCCGTTGGCCTTGATGGAAGACGTGGTCTTGGCTGTAGTTGATTTCCTGCATACCGACGCGAAATGACCGCGTGTACCACATTTCTTGCATATCTTCGTTCGCGCTGGGCATAAAGTATTGTCAGCTAGGTGAGCCGAAGATCCGCATCTGTAGCACCTCTGACCTTTTTTTGGAGAATCTGCAGTAGTTCTTGTAAGAGCTGCAACCTCAGAAGTGCTTGCGACATTCTTGTCTTCGTTGAGTAGCTTACACTCGCGCAGAGCTTGTTCTACTTGTCTAGCAATGACGAGTGCTGTGTCCAGTGTTAATAGACCTTTTTTAGAAATACGCGGTGCGCATGCGCCGAGTATTTCATGCGCCTGGGTTCGAAAGTATCTAGTTCCAAACAATCCGCCATCTTGCATTTCTTGCCTTTGAGCGGTTTCGTTGTGTCGACCTCGGGGCGGAAGATTACGCACGATGGGGACAAAGGTGAGCTTGGGGGAGCCGTATCTAGGTCACATCGCCTCAATGGGTGAACAGGATGTAGCTGACGTTTTGGGTGTGGAACGGGTGGGAGAGGCCTTGGGCGCGCGTTGTTTTCCAGTCATCTAGTCTCGAACCGATTCGCGTGTCTAGGTGGCAGCACATATTCGCCAAGAGGTCCATTCTGGCTCGAGCAAAAGCCTCTCTCGCACTTCCTTGCTGCTGGTTTTCTCTACTAGCTGGTCACATATTAAATCTTCCGCGAGCCCTCCAAACTTGCACGTCTTGGCCAGGCTCCGTAATGTCGCGACATACTTTTCGACCGTTTTTCCCGGTAGTTGTGTCCTTTGACGGAAACGATACCGTTCGACGGTCTTGTTGACGGCTGGCGTGAAGAATTTGCTCAGCGTACGTACTTTCTCCTCTTTTCCCCGTCAGCTCCCGTTCCCACTTCTTCGGCCAACATGCCAAGATTGCGGGCACCTCGGCCGATATTTAAACCCGACAAATATGGACACATGGGCCAGCGCGTTGGCTCCGAGACACTGAGACGATTTAATGTTTTGTGTTTTGTTTTAATATTATTGCAACTTAAACGCCACCGAGGTGGTTTTTAAACAAAATATAGTCAAACCATTCCGACAAACATAGTTTGATTGCTGAAATGATTTTTGCAAATGATAAAAACATTAAAATGTTGTCGCATACGTGGCGGAATCTGAAATGGCAGAATGGCTTTCATGGCGCCCATTTCATTTGGATCGTGTCGGGCGTGTGTACCGACGCACAGTAGAACGCGCGCGTAATTAGCTGTGGTGCACCCGCAGCCTCGCGCTTGTTGTTCTGACATCTCTGGCTCGCTCACTGCGGGCATCCAGGCATCTAACACACCGACATCTGGCGCTTTTTCTGTCTTTCACGTGGCGTTCCAAGCGGCACACTACGGAAAATGCACATCAAGCTGTTCTTGAACACGTGTCGCCATCTGTACTTTATATTGGGGCGCCAGCCCCCGCGGTTGTCGCCGCGTGGGAAGTCAACCTCCACCTGCCCGTGGTGCGCCCTGCCAGCTCTATAGCTGCAACGGAGGCTCTGGCGAAAACCCCCCCACCTGGGATGGAGGACCCTAGCACTGGGGTTTTCCAGTGGACGGGGGGGACAAAAAGGGCCTGGTAAGCCCTAGCTTTCCCCGATGGAGGACGGAGCCCCTGAGGCGGGGAGCGCGGCGTGTGACGTGAGTCGTGATGACGTGGGGACGGCGTGAGCCCGCATGACGTGGAACGACCCAATATACATGTGTGGACGCATGACGTGTGACGACCTGAACTGAAAAGGGATGGAAGTGTGACGTGAAGCGTGTTGACATGGGGGAGTAGGACGTGGAGTGGGTGACGTGAGATCGGGACGTGTACACGCAGGACGTGTGACGCCGCGTGGTGATCCGAGACGAGGCATCCAAATAAGGGGAAGGCTGTCATAAAGGTGGTGCCTCTTGGTTTCTCCACTTAGGGTGGGCCCCCCAGACGGGGGGGGGGGGGGGTGACCTCCAAGGGAGCCAAGGGATATAGAAGTGATCACTGCGGCGGGGCTGTGTGGTTCATGGTTGCCACTCAGTGACCGTCGGACCCGCTGTGAGGCACGCTCGTGTCTTAGTAGCGGAGTTGGAGGGTGAGTCGAGCACTTGGGTACTTTTAGTACCGGTTGGTTTTCCCGGGCCGTTCCACTGGCTGTCCCATATTACTGGGTTCATTTATCCCCCTTTAACTTCAATTGGCTTTTACAGAAATTACCAATTGATCCAAGGATCCAATTCATTTTATTCGAATTGGCTTTAAGTCTGCGGTGCCTACGGGCGGGAGCGGACGAAGGGGACTATTATTTTTCATTCTTTTATCGAGCCCTGCCTTATATCTGTACTTTATATTAAGAAACTACAATCTGTCGTAACTGAATGGGAAAAGTTTGAGGTCTTATAACATGCTTAACGTCTAATATATCAATATGGAAGTTCTGGAGTATGTAATATCGAAGCATGCTTCATAATTTAATGTCTGGTTATTTTGATTAGCTGATTTGATTCCGTTTTTATAGCGCCATAAAATATTACAATTTTCAACTTTATTTTTTATTTTAAAATATATATTGTCTGCACAGTTCGTTGCTTACTTTTTTAAAATATAACATCCAACCGAACGCTCACGTAAAACATCGTGGACGATGGGACGTTATAACTCGAGAAATAAGTATTTCAATATTAGAGACTGTGGTCTATTAAAAAGTGAATAATTAACTAACAACTAAAAATAATCGTAATATCGAGACATTAAAGTATTGTTGAAAAACAGCTCTTTAATTTGACATTAAATTTATGATTGTAAGATATATAGAAAGAACGTTATAAGCCGTCAAAAAAGCACCAAAACGTCATGCACGGTGGGGTTGCACCTTAATGGCCGGTTCTCACATGCAGCGAAGCGCTGATGTAGCGCTACTCACGTGTCGTCGGCTACTTATCGTCTGCCATGAGCAACAGTTTTGACGGTGCGATACAAAGCAGGTGAACGCTACCGTGAGCACGCGCTTAGCGCGAGGTTAACGCTATGCTTGTAGCGCTCCGCTGCATGTGTGAACAGGGGGGCTATGTTGCGCTTTTTGGACTCCCAGGAGACTAGGGAGAAGGAAGTGACGTCAACAACGCAGCAAATGCAGACTGGATGTTGATTTTGTTTTCTTCTGTCAACATCCAATCTGCGTTTGCTCTAGTCGTTGACGTCACTTCCTTCTTCAAAGTCTCCTGGGAGCCCAAAAAGCGCAACATAGCCCCCCAGGCCTTAACACTCTCAAGAGCTTTGTTTATGTCTCTTTTGTGCTATAAAGCCCTAGTTTTTTGTTTTTTTTATACGTTCGGTTCATTCTAGACACCGGGAGAAGAAGAACATGGCTCAGGAGGAACCAGGAGGCTCGTGCGTTATTGACATGTTCGTCATAGAATGCCAGATTGACGCGTTTTGCCCCGCGCGTATCCCGTCACGTAAATAAAAAAAATAATCCGCAGTTTAGGTCACAGTTGTTCGCGGAGGCATGTTTGGGGATTTTTACAAAGATTGGATCGACGGATAATAAATAGTAGTTGGAATGTCGTTTTACCGACTTGCATATACATATCATAATAAAAAAAAATTAGAAGCTCTCTTTTGAATTCTTTGAGATTGAGAGTGGTTCAAAAACGCCACACACGACAATCGTCAAAACCCACCATCGGCATTTGCTCTTTTTTTAGAATATTTAGAGGCTTAAATCTCAAAACCAGCGCAAATACCTCTAACGGAATGTATTCCGGGTAAAAGAAGGGTGCGACGAGAACGCGACGCGAGAAAAATAAAAAAAAAATAATTAAAAATTGTTTTTTTTTATACAGCGTGCTGAAAGTGAACGAAAAGTGAAAACCTTCTCTGTTTCATAATTTATTTCTCAGTACTCGTACATGATAAAAACACAAATTTTGCTTAATTTGGAAGGCAATAAAAGGTTCTACACGTGGTAATATGTTGAAAGCGATTCTAAACATAGTAAACTAAAAAAAAAAAAAATCCGCAATTTAGGTTACAGTTGTTCGCGGAGGCATGTTTGGGGATTTTTTACAAAGATTGGAGCGACGAATAATAAATAGTAGTTATAATGTAGTTTTACCTACTTTATTATTCCAAAATATGGGTAGCCTGCACCGAAAAACCAATTTGGGACGCCTTTCAAAACCGAAACTAAACTGAGTACCGTATTTATTGAGCATGCCTGTGTTATGTGGTGCAAGTGGCCGCCCGACTCAAAGTACCCTGCATCAATTGTCCATCCGGTCTTGCATGGTTTTCCCGCCGTCTCACGTTTCGCGCTCTAGTCATGTCGGGGGTCCAGAGCCGTATATGTAGAGTGTTTGGCCATTCTTTTGGAAGTATAGGAGATAAATGAGGAGGCGCCGTTAGCCGAAAGCGGGCTGGGCGTGTTCCAGGGCGTCTTCACAAATTCGAATCTGGCCAACCAGAAGCCGGAAATAATACCCTGGCGGTGGTCGCGAGAAACAAACGTAGTAAGTGCGTCGGAGTAACTCTTGGCGACTGAAAATACGGTGCACGTGATGTTCAATGGCGGTTATCCAAAATCATGGTGGAAGAGTGGGACTAGCGGAACAATCGGCATACTCCGTACGCCGAGGGCCGGGAATCCGCCGTCCGAGCGGTCAAACTCTGTCCGAGCAAAACAGAGTTGAGCGGCACATTCGTTTCTTACATCTTTCGGCATGATAATGATCGAAACATCACGTGCACCCTATTTTCAACCATAAAGAGTTTCTACATTTCATTCTTACGCGCTTATTAAAATTATATATATAATATATACCAACATATACCTATGATTAAAACAGTTTCTTGCTACCACCGCTAGGGGATTCTTTTAGGCTTCTGGTTGGCCAGACGCAGAAAGCCCACTTTCTGCGTCTGGTGCACACCCTGGCTCTGCCCGCGCCTCCCATTGACGAAGCTCTCTCTATACATGGCTCTCCGTGGGTCTCGTCTCGCGTCTTTTTTAAAAAAAAAAATATTTTGAACGATAGACGCGGGTGTGTGCGGGCGCTCCGACGCTAGCGTGCCGGGTACCAGCCATGCCGTCATGCTGTGAAATGAAGCCACGTTTTTGCATGGCGGGAGTTACTTTGTGAGCTGAAGCACTTGCTCCTGAAAGCAATGTCCGTGGGAAAACTATATTTGGTCCCTGCCTTTAAGCCACCGTGGTCGCGCGACGTGTGTGTTGCCATCGCCTTGTCGCTGCAGATATGGCGCTTTCTAAAATGAAACTAAGTACCGCCACATGTTCACCAACACTCCTGTTCTTGTTCAAATCATACACTATTATTAAAATCCCTCTTTAACTCAAAAACTGCTGTGTCGAAGTATTGATTACCTAACTTTCTCTCGGTGGGCTTTCTTTCGAGAGGGACCCCGAGAAGTGAAAAATCTGCCGCGAAAGAAAGTTGGTGAAGAGATGTGAGCTAAAACAAAGAAGGCAATGTATGCACACTGAACTCGCACAGCGCGCTTGTTTGTCTCGAGTTCAGTCGTTGAACAAAGCGCTCCGAGAACGTTTTGACCTTGGCTCGCAATGTATCTCATCAGTGCGCTCAGGCTTTTTTTCTTGTGTGTGTGTGTTTAGCTTGTACCTTGTTTGCCGGACTTGCAAGCACGCGCTGCTGGACTGTTTTCTGTGGTATGCTCAACAGTTACATTTTGCAAACAATTCTGGGAATCCGTTGGCAACGGAGTGGAGCGGCATGGTTTCGGTTTCGATCACACACCCGTTGTCTCCGCTCGCGCGACGAAGCACGCATAACTGCAGGCCTGCCTAAGTTACCCTCACATGCATGTGGACATGATTGCTCAACAGAGGCACCAGCCGGGACGCTCGCAATTTATTGTTTCACGTTTGCTTACTTTTGACGAAACTCTGGTACGTCGGGAACCAGTAAAATGATGGCAAGCGATTTCTCGGAATTGCTCGGCAATGCCTACAGCACTGAGCATTTGTGGGATGGTATGTGGGATGTCACACTGTGGGATGTCTCAGCAGTAAAACCACAAGCAGCAAGTTCTGTCACAACAAGTCACATCAGAACACAACACAACAGAAAGTACCCTTCGTTTGTACAACACTTAAAACAAATTTTTTTTTTTTATAACAATATTTGCTCCAAGAGCCACTTTTGCTGCTCTGAAACATTGTCTTAGCTGCTCCAAAAGCCACTTTTGCTGCTCCAAAACACTGTTTTGGCTGCTCCGAAAGGTGCTCCAAAATGGCTTAGGCCTATCACATCACTGGAAGCCTCACAGTGGAACAACTATTGAATGCTCTCCAAACCTGCTGTGGCTTTCCCAGTTTGAATTGTATTCAATGTGATACCGTAGAACCCTTAAAGAGGCCCTGCAATGACCTTTTTACTGGTTTTTAATTTGCACTGAACCTGAGCGCACTGAACGTAGTAACTTAATGAAACTTTTCTCCAATTTTTAAAAGTTATATGCAAATTAGAATTACAAAAACAAGCAAAAAATAACCTCCTTCATGATGTCGTAGGTCCTGGCTTGAGTGGCCGTGAACTAGAGGAGGGGTCGTGAGCTCATCGAGCGTTCACGGCTGCCGCACTCCATGTCGACGGCTCGAGAGGGCGCCACTAAAGCATGTGTTGGATAGGCTGTATGAAGCGGGCGGCCAGGGCGGCTCGCATTGCATTTGCTGCGTGATTAATGACTAAAGCCCGGTTCACACAGTTGCGTTTGACTGCGTTTGACTGCGTTGCGGCAGCGAGACACCAGGACATCCCTGCTGCTTATATCGCGTGCCAAGAAGATTCCTTGAATTGGATTCCACGCTTCATACGAAGCACAGATGTGCCGGTGACTCGCTTTCGGTTCTCGCCGCAACGCAGTCAAACGCACTCAAACGCAAGTGTCTGAACCGTCCTTAATTCGGCATAACACTTCATTGGCCACAAACGACAGCAAACACGGGGTAAAGATCAGTTCAGAACGGGAGCCACTTCGCGCTGTCATACCGCCAAATGGCCAAATCGCCAACCAAGCCCGCGCCGAAGGCCTTCGGAACGCTCGGACCCGGTCGGATCCTCGAGCCGGTATACGATCGCAGCGCCGCTGCGTACATCCGGGACCTTTCTACGCTCGCCGTTCGTCGGGGCCTCATCCCACTAGCCCTTTCTAGTATGCGCCGTTTTTTCCGCCGCATGGTAGCGGGTATGTCGACGGGTCATTTCTTGTTTCCGTACTTTATAAACTGCATTTGTTTCCTTTCTGATCTAAAATACTGAACACAAACTAGTTTCATACATAATTGAAGCTGTCCGCGACACTTATATTTTGTATCTCGACTAAAAAAAAAGCTTTTAGCGGCTCTGACCAGTAGTAAGCCCAGGACCAAAGACGTCACATTTCGCGCGCTTTCGGCAACGCGGGTCGCCCTCGTAGGTGGAGGAGGTTTCCGCGTCGTCCGGTTAAAATATGACGCACTGATATTTCGTTACTCTCTCCGTGCCCGCTGGCTTGCCCGAACCCCAAGAGACATGGAAACCGCAAAAAAGGCAGACGCTTAAATATGATTGCAGGGCCCCTTTAACATTCGGGAGCTCCGAATTAATGCCCCCTTAGGCGCCTCGAATTTGCAAAATGTCCTCTTTGCCTTATTTGTGAAAAATTGGAGCCACACGAATAAAGGGTTTTACAGTATAGCTATGCAAGCATACTGTTTCTTTTCAAATAAATTAAGTTAAGTTGGACACCATAACTCGTTATGTAAGCTTTTTGAAATTTAATATGTTTATATAAATGTCCGTGAGGTCTTTGACTGACACTGCTTACACAAACCCGGTATTTTTTTTTTTCTGTGGGATTAAAAGAACCTCCTGAAAAATAACAGTTCTCTCTTTCTTACTTTATGTTTTTACAAGCCTTGTACATTAAGGTTAATTGCATGAGAGCCCCTGGCACCAAACGACTTTAAAAAAGTTGGCATTGCACTTGTTTAGAAAATATCTTGCGATGAACCTGTTGCCAGTAAAAATTAGTTTGAGGTGACGGCAGAAATGTATTTCATGGAATTTAATTGCTCGCATGAGAACTAAATATTGTTAACTCTTTTAGGTTTTTGGACTACTACCTACAACAGCAACGCACACCAGAGGGCAAAGTACTACCGAAAGAGGAGCTCCTGCTTGAACTTGGAAAAATGTTTAGAAAGCACCTGTCGCAGAAGTTGATTGACTATGCCCGTAAACACAATCAAAACAACCTTTTGAACACAGGTTCAACTTCCAGCCACATCTCATAAACGTTTAGTTCCAAGTTACTAAGCATGACCTTCGATGATCATGAAGCTGTGCGCAAGTATTTTTGTCATCCTTGTGTTTCATTTTCTTGTATGTAAAGTGAAACGGCGGTTGAAAACGTCCTGCGCAAAAGTCCCGTGCCAATCTCGTGGGTTGCGTTTTTGCAAAGCTTTATCTAGAGACTTGCCAATATTGCTGTAGATGTGAAAATTGTAACCAAACACAGTTCGAAAAAATACATTGTAACTGTTAATTTTTTTTTGTCTTTTAATAAACTACCTTTTTTTTTTTTGTCGAGCATCTTGCAGTTCAAACCAAGACTTGTGAAATATTTCATATCTGTTGAAAATACTAATTTTAACTTTAGATGTCCAGTCAATTTATTCCCAACAGAGTTTGCAGTGTTAAATAGTTTTTTTTTTTAAATAAACCACTTTCGTCTTTTTTATGCCAAACGAGTTGTGCTATGTTCAATTGCTTTCGAAAGTACTGCTTTAGTTAGCAGTTAGTTTTGGTCAATTGCTTGCCAAACATTTTGTGCAGTATTAAATGTTAATCAAAACGCCATATTCAATTCAAATTTTGTTATTTTTATATCAACGCAACTGTATAATGTTCAGCTTGATTCAAAATAATGCTTTAGTATCTCATTTTAAAGTTAAAGCCAGTTGCATGTCAAGTGTGCATGTCTAGTTTTTATTAAAAATACCACTTTAGGAGTGGCAGTTACAGTTTCATGCTCTACATGTCGAGTATGCAAAGCAGTGTATTATAATTTCATGTCTACTTTTATGTTTTGAACAGTTACTGATTTGTTGACTCGGGGCTCAAATAAAATATTCAAGGTCAGTGATGTTTATTGGCCTGCTCTGAAACGGAATCTGAATGTCCTTAAAAAATTGCACACTCAATAAATATCACTAATTAGTCAACTGTACGAAATGCTCACTTTAAAAATGGAAACATGTTTACAACATTCTTTCCCTAACCAGTCATTCGAAGCTTGTTTAGCTTTTAGTAACTGGCAGGTTTTTAAATGTTCACACATTTTGATTGTCATCTTCCAAGATGGACGTTTATCTCGAGTATGATATTCATGCTATCTTACAGAGACCACGAATCGATGCATTGGCCCCGTCACTATGAATAGAGGAGTTTGCTGCTAGTCCTCTATTCATTCTATGCATGAACCAATATGCAAAAAACCTCTAATGGTCTATAGGAACCAATAGTCCACTAGATCTCTATTGGTTCATATAGACCAATAGACCTATTTTGGTTCCCTATAGACCTATTGGTTCCCATAGACCAATAAGCCTCTATTGTTTACAACCTTTATTGGTTCCGATAGGATTCTATCGAATAGAAACCCCTATTGGAATTGTCGCTAGGGATATATTGACAATGCTTCATTTCCAAATTAGCATATGAAAGGCTAATCACAGCCCTGCCAGTCTTATTTGTTGCTTATAATGCAATTGAAGCAAAGGTGCAAGCGAGCTGGACACGAATGACGAAAATAATCCCTGGAGCCTTTTTGTTGTCTTTTTTGGTGACACGTGATACACAGGCTGTTTCATTTTAATTCAACCATCTTTTTTTTTCTTTTTTTAAATAGGGCGTGTGTTAATTACGTGGAATGCCATTCAGATAAGGGAATAACTGTCACGATATGCTGACTATTAACCGAAATTTGTTACCATCAAACCAATGTGCACGGGGGTCTGTCGCCAATTGCCACTCATTGGTTTTCGTCCCATAAGTACCATCAACCCAATGTGCAAGGGGGGTCTGTCGCCAATGGCCGCTCATTGGTTGTTGCCCCATAAATACCATCAACCCAATGTGCACAAGGGTGCCTGTTGCCAATTGCCGCTCATTGGTTTTTGCCCCGTAAATACCATCAACCCAATGTGCACAGGAGCACCTGTTGCCAATTGCTGCTCATTGGTTTTTGTTACATAAATACCATCAACCCAATGTGCAGAAGAGCACCTATTGCCAATTGCCACTCATTGGTTTTTGCCCCATAAATACCCTCAATGCAATGCGCACTGGGGTACCTGTGGCCAATTGCCGCTCATTGGTTTTTGTTTCATAAATACCATCAGCCCAATGTGAATTCCCTAAAGGATTACCTATTAGTGCACATAGGTTTTTGTTCCATAAATGCATATTGCTCAATGTGCCTGGACCTACAGTTGCACATTGGTTCAATGTGAATTTCGGCCTAATTTCAATTGACCCATTTTCAGCAGTGTAGGGCCCAGTTCAATAGTTGTAAATGGCTTCACGCCGCGCGATGACGTCCACACGTTTCTTCGCGTTGTCACCAATTGTCTTTGTGAAAAGTCTCAAGTAACAAATAAAAATAAGAAAAAAATTGTGAACCCTGTTCACGTTCGCGTTCACGTCACGCACGACTCGAAGGTTTATTCCGCAGTGGAACGCAGCAACGCGTTGGCATTGCTTCTCTCGCACGAAACGCGGTCGCATGTTTGCATGGGGTCTTTGCCGGTCGAGTCACTAGTTTAGTTTTCTCACCGCTACCAAGATGGCGGACGTAGTTCTACATTTCGCATAAGGCAGGGGGATGGCATGACGTTACGAGCCTAGCCTCCGCAAGGCAACTTCTTCTGAAGCCGCCTCTCTCCCTACCATCCTCCTATTTTCGTGGAAACGGTATGAATCTCGGGACGAATTGGCCCCCCCCCACGTTACTTTTTTCTGGTAGGTTCTAGTAGAGGCGCTATTATGGTGAGCCGTAGTATGTTCAATTTACGGTGTAGGTAGTGAGCGCGGAGGCGGTGGGTGTCAGATTTGTAGCGTCTGCTTGCCGTTCTTTTGCCTTATATTTACGGAGTAGGCAGTGAGCGCGGAGGCGGTGGGTGTCAGATTTGTAGCGTATGCTTGTCGTTCTTTTGCCTTGTATTTAAGGAGTACCCAAGCAGCACAGAGTTGGCCAAGCATTGGCCAATGGCTGGCAATGGTCCTTGGGCCAGTGGCCAGACAGTGGCCAGCCATTGGCCGATGACTGGCCTTTCTCTGGTCATTGGCCATCAGCCATCGGCCAAGCATTAGCCAATGAATGGCCACTCTTTGGCCACTGGCCACAAGACCATCCCCAGACGTTGGCCATTGCCTGGCCAAAATCCGTGCTGCTTGGGTAGGCAGTGAGCGCGTAGGCGGTGGGTGTCGGATTTGTAGCTTCTGCTTGTTGTTTTTTTGCCTTGCATTTCTCGACCGCTACGGAGCTTGAACTGTGGAATTTCAGAACTAAAGCACTTCTTCGCGGTGCACCTACGTCGTTGGTAAATCTCTAGGAGGCTTCGTAATGTGAGTCGAGCGGCTCGCTCGAAGCAGCGTCTCAGCAGAGACTGTCTCAAGAAAGCGCTGTCAAAGGTAGCGCTCAAACTTAAATCGCGTCTCATGCGCTCGCGCGCTGCAACCTTGACAGTGCTTTCTTAAGTACGTCTCAGCTGAGACGCTGCATTCGAGCAAGCCGGCCCTGGGCAGCGGTCCTTCGGTGCGCTTTAGTTTTTCCTTCCGAGCTGTTTCCAACAAAAAAAAAAAAAAAAAGAAACTTTCTTTTGCGAAAGCGCACAAGAGCAGCAGACGTTGTCATTGCGATGTCTTCGGCAACGAGAAATGATTTAGCGATGCGAGGCGTCCGCCCGAAAATTGGGAAGATCCAACATAGGAATGAAAACGAATCATGGTGAACTCTATACACCTGCTGCGCTCGTGGGATATCAACTTACCTTGCTGAGGCAGCTTCATTTTGTCACCGCGAGTAAAGCCTAGCTCCACTTGTCACAAAGTGTCTTAAGTCACGTATTTTATTTACATTAGAATCACTTCGAAATGTAAAACAATATATACAACACTTATATACAGCATAGCAATTGATTTGCAACACAACATTGACTTATAAAATAGTTACGGTACCCCTTTCAGACGGACAAAATAATTACAAGGTTGACAGAAGACATGGTAATCAGTTCAAAATATTTACACTATGTATATATTGGAATATGTACTTACATGCGTAATCTGGCTCATATATATATGCCTACTGGCCTTTTAACTGTGCGAGTTTGATGTGCCTCCGCCTTACTTTCTGGTAGTGTAGATCATCTGTGGACACCATGCTTATGCTTCGCTGTCTGATGTCCAGGTATTTCTGTGCAACAGACCGCATGATATGATTTACGTTTATGTTTACAATCCCCTGTAACGCCGAATTAGAGCGCAGCTCTTGAAGAGGAAAAGGGTAAGGTACGGAGAGGAGGGTATGCACCTCCTCCTCATCCGTTCCCTCCCCTGCTTTTCTCCTGGTCACCTCCCATACAGAAGAAAATTTTCGCAAACTTTCCCGCTAAATTTAGCGGAAAAACCTTTCCGCTAATTCTAGCGGGGAAATGTTTCTGCTAAATTTCCGGGAAAAATTTTCCGCTAAATTTAGCGGGAAAATTTTTCCGTTAAAATTCCGGGAAAAGTTTTCCGCTACATATAGCGGGGACATTTTTCCGCTAAACTAAGCGGGGAATTTCTCCCGCTACATTTAGCGGGGAATTTTTACCGCTAAATTTACCAGAAAAGTTTTACCGCTAAATTTAGCGGAAATTTTATTTGTTTATTTAGCTGGAAAGTTTTTCCACTAAATTTAACGGGGAAATTTTCCCGCTGAAATTTAGCGGGGAAAATATATAGCTAAATATAGTGGGGAATTTCTCCGCTAAATTGAGTTGGGATTTTTTTCCGCTAAATTTCTCGGGAAGTTTTTTCCGCTAAATTTAGCGGGGAAAATTTTTTCCTAAATTAAGCGGGGAATTTTTCCGCTAAATTTAGCGGTTTTTTCTTTCCGCTAAATTTAGTGGGGAAAATTTTTCCCTAACTTTAGCGGGTTATTTTTTTTTCGCTAAATATAGCGGGAAAATTTGGCCGCTAAATATAGAGGGGAAAGTTTTCCGCTAAATTTAGCGGAGAAATTTACCCATAATGCAACACGCTGTGACGTCACTGATGGCTCTCGTAACCTCACATGTGACGTCATCATGGGAAACGTCCCATAGTGCACCGCGCGGTTACGCCGACGGCGACGCCGACGCCGCTCAAGCCGGAAACGGGCGCCTAAGAGCTGCGCTCTAAAAATGAAAGACGTTTACAACTCCCTGTAACGCCGAATTAGAGCGCAGCTCATGAGGAGGAGGAAGGGGAATAAAGAGGGGAGGTGTGCCCCTTTCCTCCCCGCTTAATTTAGCGGCAATTTAGCGCTGAAAGTTTTCCGCTAAATTTATCGGGGAATTTTTACCGTTAAATTTAGCGGGACATGTTTCACTAAATTTATTGGGGAAATTTTTCCACTAAATTTAGCAGGTAAAATCTTCCACTAAAGTTAGCGCGTAAAGTTTTCGGAGCGGGAAATTTTTGCCGCTAAATCTATCGGGACATCTTCCCGCTAAATTTTCCCGCTCAACTAAGCGGGGACATTTTTCCGCTATATTTCCCCGCAAAATATAGCGGGGAAATTTTTGCGCAAATTTAGCGGGAAAATGCTTCCTCTAAATATAGCGGAATTTTTTTTCCTCTCGCGGAAAACTTTATTAGCTAAATTTTTGAGGAATAATTTACGCCAAATTTAGCGAGGAAATTTTTCCCCTAAATTTAACGCTAAGTTTTTCCGGCTAAATTTAGGGGAAAGGTTTCTGGTAAATCTAGCGGGGAATTTTTACCGCTAATTTTAGCGGTGAATTTTTCCCGCTAAAATTAACGGTAAATTTTTCCGCCAAATCTAGCGGGAAATTTTTTCCGCTAAATTTAGCGGAGAACTTTTTCGACTAAGTCTAGCGGGGAATTTTTTCCGCTTCATTTAGTGGTGAAATGTCCCTTCTCCTTCACCTCCTTCCTCGTGACGTCACTCGCGTCCCTCGTGACGTCACTCGTGAGCGTCGTGACGTCACATGTGACGTCAATTTGGGAAACGTCCCATAATGCAACGCGCGGTTACGCCGACGCCGACGGCAACGGCGACGCCGCTCAAGCCGGAAACAGGCGCCCAAGAGCTGAGCTCTGAAACCAAGTTTTCTGTACGAGCCGACATCTACCTTAGTCTTCTATTCATCAAGCCATACTCTGACAATATAAGCGCCTGTAACGTTAAATGCAAAAAAAAAGACAAAAAAAAATGGTCAGCGAGAAAAAACATTTTGTTTTCTTTCTGTCTGACAAGTGTTTTCAGGAGAACAATGCTACAGTCACCCACAATGTAATTTCTTTATTTGATGAATATTAAGGCTTGGGTGAACCTCCGCTCATCGAGAAATTTTGCTATTCTCTCGTATCCTTCGATCCAGGTAACGTCATCTTCTCAAACTTTCGCATCTTGTCACCACGACTATAGCGTCACGTTCTCGCGGATTTTAATCTTTACTCGATGCGCAGTTTAGCTTTATGGGTAAAAAAAAAAAAAAGCATTTTTGGTCGATTGGGCTCTGTAGATTATTATGACATAATTGAATCGTACAAGAAATATTTGTAGGGACAAAGTACGCCGGAGGCAAGCCGTCTGGAGCATTTATTTTCTTAAAGTAAAGAGCGAAATGCATAAGGCAGCCAATGTCAGCAAAATCTTCGGGCTCGTGGTGATGCCGCTGTTCCAGTCGACTCTGCTGCAGTTATACAAGTCATGCAGAGTGTTAGTCAAGTGGTGCATGGCTTTCATCGCAGGGCTGTCTCGAGTACACTTTGTTGTCGCACTCAGGAAGCAATTATACTGGCCATGACTGCGAGAAATTAGAAGAGAATGGGAACGGACAATTACGGAGGGGAAACTCCCACAGATTTATGAACCTAACCACTTTAAACGTCGTGAGTATTTCATCCGAGACATCATGCTCTCACTTATCGTTGCCTCAAACTGCATTTCGTATTATGGTGAAGTAAGTTAAAGCGTTCAACCTGAAGTTCAACCCGTCCCTATTAAAAACGGTTAAGGATATATGATTCCAAAATAAACATTTAATTATTTTGTCTTCTGCTTCGTTCAAACTTATTTTGTATTTAAGCATGTATGACTTTTTAACGGAATCCCCTATCCCAAACACTTGTCCATCTGTGCGTTCGTTCATTAGTTTGCGAATTTTCTCGCTATATTAGGGGGGAAAAGTAACATCATGTAACATTTTGATATCACTAGGCATGACGGCATGACGCCGTGACTTTACTTTGCGTGACGTGAGATCACGTGACTCGACGTCACCTGATGGCAATTCCTCCGCTAAATCTACAGGAGAAATGGATGTCACGCGATCTGACATCACGTGAGGCCCAGTCACCACGTTACGTTAACTTTCACGCTAAATTCAGTAAAGAAATTAATAAGCAATGTGTTCTTCACTTTCCGAGACGTATTCTTAGTCTCATAGCCAATTAAAAAATCGCTCCTTAAATAAAGAATTCCATGCGTTGCAGGACTTTAGAGATAAAGGACACTCGTAATCTTTATTATTTAGTGCAGGCAATACGTACTTCTTGATATATCTTAAAGATATCCTGTCAAGGTCCATAGTCCCGGCATCTTAAAGCAAATTTCTACTAGTGTAAAAAGATATTGATCTGAGAAATTGTACAAACTGTTTTTTTATTATTTTATATTCACCTAATAATAGTAAGCGTTTGAAAAAAAAAGTGACACTGATGCACCCTTCTGTTCAATAATTTTATCATATCTGAAAAAAAAAAATTGGTTTACAATAAAAATTAAAAAAAAACACTTGCTCCTAAACATTTTTTACAGCGTGCGCTAGAGTTTGATAAAAAAAAATAAACGGTTATTAATTATATACTCGTTAACCTAAAACCAACCGGTCCAGCACATTACCAAAAATGTTTTCTCTATCTCTTTCTCTACCACATAGGCATGATTCTGGTATTTTGCTTACATATTCTTATTAAACGAATTTTTAAAAATTTGTTCAACAGGTCCATGCTGTCGTAGCTTTTAGGCATTAAAACTAAACTTATTTTAGCGTACTAAAACCGCCCACCGTGCAGCTGCCACCTTAAATGACCCCAATTCTTTTTTAATAATAATAATAATAATAATAATAATAATAATAATAAGAAGAAGAAGAAGAAGAAGAAGAAGAAGAAGAAGAAGAAGAAGAAGAAGAAGATTAATAATAATAATAATAATAATAATAATCGTTATTGGCTCAAAAGAGCCATGGCATCGCGAAAAGGCGACAGCCCGTACCATCAAGGCCCGCGATGCCACGTCTAGTGATGATGGTAGTTGTCGTTACCTGCAGTTGTCTTCTGGCAGAAGCTTTGAGCAGGATTCTATGGCACTTTTGTTGAGGCACTGATTCAACTCAAGCATACCTAGAAATGCGAGGGTTGTTCAAACTAATTACAAACATATTGTTTTCCTAAAAAACATTCTAGCGCGAATAAGCTCCGCTTGTACCATAAATACTTTAATTTTTTTTTAATTCACTCGTAGGGCGCTTTAGATTACGAGATAGAGTTTTTTGCGTACACAGCGTGGGAGTACGAACATGCGATTGCTGAGTTTTAATATTTCTTGGCAACAATTTAATCGCTTTTGTCAAAACTGGTCATCTTGTTTAGAGTACTTATGTGGAGTTCCAACCTAAGGAATAAAAGATTCGCGCACGTCGATACCCTGACTATTGCGGAAAGCGTCGAAGCCGTGTTCGTGCTGCATCGTGTAACGCATACAGTGCTCACTTAACTTATACGTGGCTTGCACGTGACGTCATTTTACTCTGCTTGCCTTAATTCTTCACTGTTCTTGCCGAGGTGAACCAATTTAGAGGTGCAAACTGTATGCTGCAATGTACGCGATCAGCAGCAAGGCCACTACAATGAGCCCTGATATGACATCAATGCAAGCCACGTGTACGGAACACAATAAGGCCGCTGAAGGCTGAATAAACGCGGAGGTCCCGGGCCACCTTATTAGCGCCCCTCAGCCAATGACGTAGCACCTATAGCGTATACGAATGCCTAAAGACGAATCCCGTAGCGTAAAGCGTCAACACAAGAAGCCATGCCCTCAATGTCTTAAGCTGCCCATTTCTATAATTGTGTATGATCTCGTGGGAGGTTCTCGTGGCGGCGGCCGAACACCGACTAGAGACCGCAGCAATTCTTCGGGCCGAGCCAACAACGCTTGCAGAAATCAAAACCTGCGCAATGAGAGTCTGACGTCATCGCAGTGAGATCGAGCGAAGACACTGATTGGACACGAAAGCTGCGTCAGCGTTCGGTTGTGCCTCGTGTCGAATCAACGCGTCGAAAGATGCTCGGCGTTGGGCTCGGGCCCAACTGCGAAGTCGGCGCATCGGAGAGTGAGGACGTTGCACGGAAGTAGAGGAGAATTTTCACAGGTATTGATTATTCTACACTTCGTTTCGCTCTAAGTCCGATCACATCCGGCGTTTTTTACCTGATGCAGTCAATCAAGTAAGCGACAAAAATTCACATTTCACGCTGATATCAAACTGCAATAAAACAGATTTTTATAATCGCAAAGTTTTAATTAAAACAATTTCGCACACGGGCTAAAACCACGGGCTGATATCAAAACAAAACATTCAGACCCCAATATACTTTGAGTAAGGTGAACTCACTTGTATAAAAGTTCGGGTCGCACACGTAGGAACGAAGTGAAGAAAAGTCACTTTTCAGATATTGGAGCCTTTGCTTGGATTCGTCCGAGCATCCTTTAATCTCCATGTATTTTGCGCAAGAATCGACAGACTCCAAAACCCTGAAAGCGTCGGTCAAATTAGTCAAAATATATGAGAGCAATACCAGCTTGCTTTTATAGGTTCGCACGAGCAAGGTGACAACGTTACGATTTGTTGCACACCAGAATTCAACGTCAGTCTTAAGACGGAAAGCTATCGCACGTTAAAACGAATAGCGCGGGGTCTAGAACAGGAGACATCGGAGAGGCATATAATCAAGAAAGCACACACTTGCACTTGGAAAGGTACCTACACCCACAGTTCTATAAAATGGGGGCAGTGAACAGTCCTTTTTTTTGCAATGTGCTTTGTCGTTGTCTATGGAGGTTTTATATGACTGTAAACTGCGAGATGTGTGCAAAATATATAGAAGTTGCGTTTTCCAGGCATTGATTGAAACACGTTTTCAAGTCATTTCAATAGCTACTGACTCCTTCTTTGAGAATAGTAATTTATTTACATATTTTAACACCATCACATCAGTGAAATATTGCAAAAAAGAAATATCAACATGATTCAAAATATTAAACAATTTTACAGCCTGTATACAATGCCATAAGAATACAAACGTCATTTTATAGTTGCAACAAAATTAGATACAGTTTACCCAGAAAAGAAAGCAGTGATTTTGTTAATGGAGTAGTCAACAAAGTGTGAATTTGTCAGGGAATGCAGGCAATTCGTTACATTCAACAACGAATGAAGAAAAAACGAATATCTTGACCTGGATACTCCAATAATGAGCGCGCATGAGAGGAACGGGTGTTTACGCGGCCTGAAAATCTAATATACTTCGTGATATCAACGTTTCATGTTTTCTTGGATAATTTTGAATAAAACCTTCAATCCATGTTCCCGTGCTCTTTCACTCACCGCCACGAACGTAATTCCAGGACTTTCGGAACGCATATTTCATAGCGGCTGAGCAGCTACATATGTAGTTTCCAAAAGTGCATAAATGTAGGGGACAGTGCGTATGACACCACACAAGTTGCAGGCCAGACAGACGAGCTGGTAAACGTTCACAATGTTGAAACAAATTGAAAGCTAAATTTTTTTTATTATTGCCAAGGACAGTGTTAAGGTCAGAAGGTGAACAGGAATTGAAACGGACATGGTCCCATGGGGTTAAAACCGCATGAAGTCCAGTGTAGAAGGTTTTAGCAGTGCCGGGCTTCAAGTTTCGTATATGACGTAATGTGCCTTTCTTCAGGCACCTGTGACTACCTGGAGGTACGCAAAACCAAAAAAGAGCTGGACAGGATAGCCAGTCAAGCAGCACCGAAAGATGCCGTGGAAGGGTACATGGGCTGATTTAGCTTTGATGACAGGTATGCCCGAAACCAAGCTGGGCTTTGAGTGAAGCCTCAGTGGGATGCAGAGGCTTCACTTGAACAGAGACTTTGAAATGCCTGTCTGGACAGGACTTTCTAAATATCTGTCGCAAGAATGTGTCTACTGGAAACTCTTTAGTCGCACGAGGTAGACTTTGGGACGCAGTCTTTTCTCAAAATGAGCTTCGTCACTCTTCATGGTCCCTGGGGTAGCTATCGCCTCGGGAAAGGACAGCCCCGGTACATTCGTTTGCGAATCTGCCCAAAACACAGCAATAAGCGCAGTAAAAAAAAAAAAAAATAGCACCAAGAATGCAATATTGCATGGGAGAGGCTTATATTTCATTTACGTCGTTCACGTGTTCTGTCTGGAGGCTATGGCCGAGGGCGAACTAAGCGTGTCATATTTGCAGTGAATAAACATAATTGCTTTTTTCTGTACATTTTCTAACTTAATGGCGTTGATTTTCGCGGATGATTTTTGCACTCTTTATCTCGAAGAATGAGAATCTATATCAGGGGTGGCCAGGCTGACCCGGCCTAAGAGCCGTAAACAAACCCACGAAACTTCCAAGAGCCGTCTTGAAGAAGTAAGGCAAAAAAAAGGAAGGGAGGGCAATCTTTTGTCCAGACCAGTAGATAAAACTCAACTACTTTAGATCTGTCCGAGTCAAAAGCAGTCCATCTATACATAAACACTTAATCGCAAATGAATGGTTGCGCTGCTCGTAAAAAGACGTGGACAGGAAGGTATACACGACGTTTCGGGCGGACGCCCTTCTTCAAGTGACACACGCGAAAAACGGCCAGGAACAAGCAAGGATCGTACAGGTCACAAAAATAGGGGTAGGTATATTGGCCAAGAGGGAGGGGAAGGCGAAACCGTTAGAAGACGAACTACAACATCTTCATCTGTCATCTATGGCAGTAAATAATAAAAAAAAAAAGACGCGAGTGCTACGGGATTTTGAGCTTGACTTATGGCGTCCTCCGCAATCCGACTCCGAATCCCGCGAACCCGCGGTTCGGGATCGGTTCGAGGAAGCCCCCCACTCTGGTTGTCGGGTGACGCATGTAACCTTCGGAGCCGTTTGTTTCAAAAAGATAAAAGAATACAGTTTTGTTAACAGCAGTAGGGACACGTTAGTGCTATTGGTTTTCAGTGTTAATTTATTTGCCTCCGAGTAGCAGTAGCACAAGACTACCTAACCCCTGATCTATATCGTCCCACGGAGCCACAAGGAATATACACGAGCAACGGGTATGTTAAGATGTTTGATTATTCTATTAATTGACTAGCCCCTCAATTGTAATATGTAATCCAAACATATGTTTTTTGTAATATATTTTAATATTTCCGATTAGTTGCACAATGACGAGTAGATAGGCGAGTGTATAATATTTCTCGATTGACTTTTTCAGAGGACGTGTATCTTTGGCTCCCTTGTCCGCGCTGTCTTTCTTCGGGACGATGCTTCCATCCTGACGATAAAATTTCAGAAACGGTACTCACTTGCAGCTTTCAGCGAGCGATTTGTCGTCATAATCCTCTGTAAATCTGAGACTGTCCATGGCCCACTCGAAACATCCCGAAAATCGTTCGGCATCGCAGCGTTGTTTCCCCGACGAACCTTTAAAAAAAGAAGTTAAATGAACTGACTGTGTCACTTTCAAAAAAGTAAAATTTCCTCTCTATAGTTCTTCAAAAATTGAAGCAGGTGGAATACTACTTTAAACATGCGTATTGGCACGAGGAATAATGTTAAGCCTATGGTCACTGTCGAATAAAGAATCGCAGAGTACGGCTCAACATATTCTCGCCTCTTGCTTCGTCATTGGTTCTTTGACGTTCTTGTAAGCTAATAGCACAATCTGACTGTCTAATGAGGGATCACGACGTATTCGGGACTCGCCACACCCTGCGATTCTTTAGTTTTCGAGGACTAGAGTTAGAAAGAAATGGTATTTGAGAAGTGTTGTCCCGAAATATGATAGCGCTCAAATCAGCGTTCTATTACTCTACTTATTCTCATGCACACTCTTTCCAGTACACTCCTCGCAGGAAAGAAATGCAGTGCTCTAGTAAAATGTTTATTCTTTAATTTTTTTTAATGTGTCGGCTTGTTAAGAGGGAGGCATTTTTTTATGAAGATTATCTAAAATTTTTACTTTTCCTGCCATGTTGAGATGAAGTGATATGAGAGTAAAAATATAGCTTATTCATTCATTCATTCATTTATTAATTAATTTGTTTTTTTTGTTGTTTCCAGTGCACATGAACAAATAATTCTATAAATATAATGGGAAACAGACGGATTAGGTAAGTTTTGAGTGTAATTAAATTAGCACTGAAGCAGGATCTGTGAACTAGATATTATATTAGACATTAGTCTAGATTAAAGGTTATATCGTATAAATACTTAATTTTATTCTGTGTAATGATTAATTGGAGTAAGCGCTCCGGCTGGTTTGAGAAGTACAGACGACGCCTTTTATAATGTTTCAGTTGTCAGTCGTCATTTTATTCAATATTTATATTATTTTATAGTGGAAGGTGGAACTTCTTGTCCTTCATCTCGGTGCAATTACAAGCCTGCATTTTATACTGATTGTTTCTGTCTCATTTTGCGACGCTAACCTCCTGAAGCTGCCGCCGCAGGTTTGTTGTCCGTCAACTCTCATCAAAAGACAGAAGTAAATTATCTCTTTTTCCTTTTGCGAATATTATTTGTATTATAATTATTACACAGTGATTTCACGCATCTGTACTTACCGTCAAAACGTGGGCAGTTATTCAGGTCAAGTTTCGTGTTGTAAAAGTCATTCAACGTTTTCCTGGCAAGACTTGTGGACGGACAGCCTTCGGCGGCCTTTAGAGCACATATATATGCTCCATAACTGACAAAAGCAAAAGAAGAAAGGCAAGGGAAATATGTAAATGTGAGGACCTCTTAGAGAATCTGTCCAAAAGCTTGTATTAAAGGCGAGGCATCTCACTTCTCGCGAATAATTGCGCTGAAACGCTGACAGTTTTTTTTTGTATAGTCCGTTTTGCTTTAAGCCCTACAGGAAGCGACGCTGTGTTTTAAATCTATCAATCACGCTGCGCTAAACCGAGGAAATTCTGGCGTTAGCTCAGACCTTTCCGGTCCTTAATACAAGTAAATTATAATGAAACAATTGTAATAACTTACTTTAGGAGTAATTTTGTAAATATTTGATTACTTTTTTACGTAGTAATCACAAGCGTATTTTGGCTACTTTTGGAACTAACAAAGTTACTTGTAACCACTGGTATTCTAGAACACCCTCCCCTTCGGTTACCCGGTTAACAACTGTTTAATCCTCCCATTTCGAGCTAACGATGCTACGATGTGTCTCATTTATCGTCCTTTAAACCTCCGAGACATAGAAAATATGTTTTTAATGTTAGCGAGTTGTACAAAAGAAGATTACTCCCAATCTGTACAGTTTACATAATGGTCTGCTTGTTTCGAACTTGGACTGTGAGGTCCGAGCACTCTTTAAATGGCTTTCAGTGCGAAGTTTGATGGTTAATGTAACATCTTTGTGTTTATTAACAGTTAAACCTGTCGATTCTTCTCCTCTTAAAAATGTTAGTCTTAGTCTTAATCAAATAATATTATTCTTAATCAAAGCACCTCTACAACCTGGTAACCGCAAAATAATAAATTTAATAATAACTTTTATCTGGACGTTTATGCACACAAAACCAAAAAGGATCAATGCTAATGCGTGACAGAAAAGTGACGTTTTTGTGACATGCATGATTAGCTGTTCGAGTTTTTCAAGAATTGAGAAGAGTAATCAGGTGGATCTTGTACACAAATGGAGACTAAGAAAGGCTTGTTTTAAAACTTGCAAAAAAAGTTGTGAATGAATGTTGCGATTTCTATGTTAAACTTTCTTTAAGATGATTTAAGTTATGTTGCCATCTTCGAAAACAATGTTTTTCGCCAAAAAAAGACGAATTTTCGTTTTTGATGTTTTAAGCAATATCAGCCATTCAAAATTCCGGTGCGAAAAAAATTACGTCTCTATCTTGTGTCCTCGTTCAAAATTTGTTCGTTTTTTAAGCGAACACCTGTAAAATGATTGAAAAAACGTTTTTTTTCCTTTTTACGTTTAGTTGAAGTGACATTTAATTTTTTATGTTTTTAACATCTTCATGTATTCTGAATTGTGTTGCAGAAAAAAAATAACGTATCTATCTACTTCCGTGTACTTCAGATCGAAGACATGAAGTAATGATTTTAAGATAAAATAAAATATAAAAGAATTTTCGAAAGGGTGGCGACATACCTTAAGCTTAGTATCTAGATGTTGCGAGTCATAACTACATTAAGTTCAGAAGTCACCGGAAAATAAATTTTTACTTTTCCAAGAAAAGCTCAAGTACCACTTCTCGCACGAAATCAAGTACTCTAATTTAATCATTTTGTATGTGTAATTGTAATGGATGAATTGATTTGTAACTAGTTTAAGATTGAAATAACTGATAAGACCGCGAAGGAGCGAATTGCAACTCAATAAGCGCGAACATTATAAGCACGCCCTTCGTTTTCTAAGCTGTCAGTGGCTGCATCTGAGGTTCTGTGCTTTCATAATATTGATCGCAAATGAACTTGTGCTGCCATCACCTGCATTCTCTTTCATCTCGACTAAGACGGCCATCTTTTTCGAGTGTTTTGCGTTCATCCAAATATGCATGGAGGCACCCATCAAGAATCGTGTGGTTGAGACAGCGGTTCCATTCGTCCATGCCTGAAAAGATTGCATACAATGAGCACATGTTCCGGCATTGCACTCCTGGGAGGACAACGACAAATCATGGTACGTAGTTCCAAATGCGTTCGCAAATACCGTCGAAACTCTTTGTGCATATTTGCCACCAGGATGCGACGTTTCCGGTGCTGGTAGGCACCCAATGAATCCGCAGCTGAAGTTATACTTTAAGAAGGCTTTTTTTGCTCGTACAAGGTGTGTCCGAAAAAAGTTTACAGTGTTTTCTTCGCCAATAAAATAAACTACAAATCGCCGAACGCTCAATCTCCTCGCAAAGAGTAGCGCTAGTAGTCCAGACCTGATGCCATAGTTTTCAGAACTAACCGTTATCTTATTCAAAAGTTATAAGTGATTTTTTTTTTTACACTTTCACTGGAAAAATGGGCTTGTTGCCTGCAGTCAACGCCTCCAACCCCATGCTCTTACCGGCTACGGCAGCCGCCGTTTTCCCATTGAAAATGTCAGAAAATTACTAATAACCTTGGAATGTGATAACGGTTAGCTCCGAAAGTTCGTCGTTTGTTCCGGACGACTGGCACTGCATTTGGACAAAAACTGTCAAAACAATGCACATTAAAAAAACAAATATTTTTTTGGGGGGGAGGAGGAGGGGGATCATCTTGCATTTGAAGTAAATTCACGCAGTGTGTACTTATGCTCCATCTAAAGTGTGCTTTTTAAAGAAAAGCAAAACTCCAGATATTTAAAGCACATTTCCCAATATTGGTATTTCTAGATTTGTGTCACGAAATGGATGCTCGGAGAAATCGAAGCTATTGCTTTTCAAAAACAAACGCTCTTGTACTTTGTTTTACCAGTACGGTGTCTGGAATGCGTGTGAGAATTTTGTGTTTAGAGTTTAGCGTCCTCCTCCGCCCGTGCATAGAAAGTTGTCCCAGAGTGGCAACAAATGACGCCACACAAGCCGCAGTGTCACGCTGTTGGATGTCGCGATCCTGGCGTCTTGGTCGTAGACTTTCCGGCGAAAAGTACGTCAACTCGAGTGTTGCTGCGGTCGCGGAGTCCCAACACCTCGCTTCCGAAGCTTCCGTGTATTCTTGAGCTGGAGAGTGAACCAGGGTTGCCAGGTAGTTTCTAGCTCAAACCGCCAAATGCCAGACGGTGTAGCCCAAAAGTAGCCAAATGCAAGGGATTTGTGTGACCCAAAAATAGCCATATTCTGCAGAGCCCAAAAAATCGTGCGCTCGAATGTGCGAGCTCAATTCGAAGGCCCTGCGTCTGCAGGGTTTAGGAGCAGCTTGCAGGATCTACGACATCTTGAAATGTATTGAACGTTTTATGTCAAACACAAAAGTACAAAACATTTCCACGCGCGTTTTTACAGTCACATAGTTATGAAGCACTCGCTCGTGCCTAGCTTACTCACCTCATACATGAATTCCGTGTTAAAACGTGCAAAAACGTCAGTAGGGTTGATGTCCTTACAGCACTCGTTCTTCCCAAGGAAAGCAAACTTTACATAGAGGACGTTTTGAAGAGTTGGAAGGGACATGTTCTTCGTTAGGCCTGACTTTGTGAGGGACACGTGACTGAATATTCTCTTCACGGCGGCATTCGACATGGGCAATGTCGGGAGCGCGATGGCAAGCTCGGATAGCAACGGAAACAGGGTTGCTCCTGCGCATCGATCTTGGCTATGTTCGGAATATTTTCTGTCCCAAATTTGTTGTCTTTTGTTATGGCTCATTGTGCTTTAAAAACCTTCCATGTTTCGCGGAAAAGCCTCCTTTGTTATATCCGGTACAGCACGCGTTATCAGGCAACATCAAATTCTGCAGGATGTCTTGAGTTGCCTTTTTTTTTATCATTTTTCCTCGGATGAGGTGCCTCCTGTAGGAGGATGGTGGGAAACTCGAGGAAATAAGAGATGCCAGTAGGAAGCAGAAAGAACTTGGAGCTTAAAGGGGCCCTGCAAGGACCTTTTTACTGGTTTTTAGTTTGCACCGAACCTGAGCGCACTGAACGTAGTAGTAGTAACTTGATGAAACTTTTCTTTTCTCGAATTTCGCTTTATTTTAAAAGTTATAGGCAAATTAAAATTACAAAAACAAGCAAAAAATAACCTCCTTCATGACGTCCTTGGTCGCTTGAGTGGCCGTGAACTAGTGGAGGGGTAGTGAGCTCAGCGAGCGCTCACGGCTGCCGCACTCCGTGTCTACGGCTCGAGAGGGCGCCACTAAAGCATGTTCTGGATAGGCTGTATGAAGCGGGCAGCCAGGGCGGCTCGCATTGCATTTGCTGCGCGATTAAACACTAATTCGGCATGACTCTTCATTGTCCACAAACGACATCAAACACGGGGTAAATATCAGTTCAGAACGGGAGCCACTTCGCGCTGCCATGCCGCCAAAGGGCCAAACCGCAAGCCAAAGCTGCTTCCCGAAGGCCTTCGGAACGCTCGGAACCGGTCGGATCCTCGACCGCAGCGCCGCCGCGTACATCCGGGACCTTTCTACGCTCGCCGCTCGTCAGTGCCTGATCCCACAACACCTTTCTAGTATGCGCCGCCTTTTCCACCGCTTGGTGGCGGGAATGTCGACGGGTCATTTCTTGTTTCCGTACTTTATAAACTGCATTTGTTTCTTTTCTGATCTAAAATACTGAACAAAAACTACTTTTATAAATATTTAAAACGGCTCGCCCCACTTATATTTCGCATCTCGACTAAAAAAAGGCTTTTAGCGGCTCTGACCAGTAGTAAGCCCAGGACCAAAGACGTCACATATCGCGCGCTTTGAGCACAGCGGGTCGCCCCCGTTGGTGGGGGAGGTGTTCGCGTCGTCCGGTTAAAATATGACGTACTGATATTTAGTTACTCTTTCTGTGCCCGCTTTCTTGCCCGAACCCCAAGAGACGTGGAAACCGCAAAAAAAGGTAGACGCTTAATTATGATTGCAGGGCCCCTTTAAATAAGCCACAATACAAAAGCGATGTCGTCAGAGCTGAATCTAGTTCACGGTAGCTTACTTGAGCTAATAGGTTCTGGCATCACGCCCACGAATCTTCACGCAGAAAATCCCTGAAAGCGGGAATGCAGAAAGGGTGGGCTGTCGCTTTCAGTCCATGCTGAAGTTTCTTTTGTACATATACTTTAAACCAAGCAAAGAAGAAAAAAAAAGAAAAAAAAAAGGTGCCGCGGTAGGGTTTGAAATAGCCCAAAAATAGTCACATAGCCAACCGCCAATATTCGACGCCAATGCATGACTAAGTAGCCTAATTTGGCTATTAATAGCCCAACCTGGCAACCCTGGAGCGAACTGCAACCGAGCAGATGCCCGCCACGTACACCACCGCTGCCGTAATACCGCCAGGATCGCGGCAGGCGGCAGCGTGACACTTCTCTGACGTCATCAAGCGAAAATCAAAGGACTGCCTTTTTTTTTTTTTGGTGCCATATACACCGAGTATAACAACAAATTGGCTGATTGTCTTCATGTGAAAATGCTTTTTTGTTTTTAAGAAAACATCTGACCATTCATTTCTGAGAGAAGGGATGGCTGTTATGTAGAGGGTGTCCCCCAAAACAATTTAGGAGGTTTTAATTACCGCAAAATTAAACCGCTCATGACAGGACTCTCATCTTCCGCCCAAAGGTAGCGACAGTGGTCCGACAAAGATGCAAAATGTTTCAGAACTAACCATTATGTTAATCAAAGGTAATAAATTGTTTTCTAAATGTTTGAATCGGATAATAGCGACCGATGGAACTCTCGAATACATAATGCTGAATGGCGCCAGTTGCCGAAGACGGGCGAAAACGGGCTCCATTTTCCTATCGAATATTTTGCGAAAATCACTTATGGCCCTTGAATGGGACAATGCTTAGTTCTGAAATTTCGGTAGCTTGTTCGGACCATTAAGCCTTCAGTTTGCGCGGAGAATGAGTATTGGTCTAAGCGTAGTTTATGTTTGTGGTGAATAAAACGATGTAAATGGTTTTTGAGGACACCCTCTGTCGATTCATTCTTGATTCAGTTCGCCCTGGTTCTGACGCAGCGGACGCTACCGAGCTGATGGGAGGAATCAAACAGTGTCAGAAGAGCAACGTTGTTGTGTTCGTCATGTTTCTGTACGTGTTCTATAGTCGCTGAACCCATCAAGTACGTACAAGGAAAGCCCAGAGAAGGGCACTTCTGGCGCTGTATGATTCGTCCCATGAGCTGGTAGCGTCCACTGCGTCTAGACTTAAAACAAAGTACAAAATACCCCCCCCCCAAAAAAAAAAAAAAAAAAAAATATTACAGTTTTTAACGTAAAAATAAACTATGCATCGCGGAGCGCTCATTCTCCTCCCAAATGTATCGCTAGAAGTACGAACCAGATGCCAAGTGATTTTCTAAATATTTTATGAAAAAATGGGGCCCATTTTTGCCCGTTTTCGGGAATGGGCACCGAAGAGCTCAATGTATTCAGAGCTCTGTCGACCACCATTTTATCAGTGCAAATTTCAGTAAATCACATATAACTTTTGAATTGGGACACGGCTAGTGCGGAAACTTCGGCCTCTGGTTCGGAGCCCTTGCTCTAGATTGGGGCGGAGAACGAGCGACCGCGGCGATGCGTAGTTTTTTTTTTTTTTTTGGCGCTAAAAAAATATCTTTTAAATTTTTTTTGGGGGGCTCCCTGTATACACTAACTCATCTCTGTTACGTCACGGCGCGGTGGTGGCGCGTCGGGCGCACTTCCGGTCTGGGGCTGGGGGCGGAAGGCCCCATGTGAGACGTGTATTCTTGCGTTGTTTTGAAAGGAACCTGAAGAAAACCTGCCTTTTCATCAAACCGCCGCGACTGGGGTTCTACCAAAAGAGTCGAGAAAGGCTTGAAAGTCAGTTTTCATGTGCTCGGTTCGTCCGAGAACGTGGATATGTGCAGTGAAAAGGGAAAACCAGACGGTGTCGGACCACGATTGCTTGGGCGGGAAGCACTTTGGGTTAAATTCACGGATACTTGGGGCCATCATATTTATATGTTTTGTTCCAATATAAACGCCGGAAAACCGTCAAGTTGTACGGACCACCTGCGGACTACGTTCAGTGCGTCTTCAAGTTCAAACGGCCGCCTGATCGTTCGAACTATCGTCTGCTCTTTCAAACGTTTCTGCTTGTCGTCTGCTCTTTTAGACGACACCGGCCCGTAGACCAAACGTGGGCCCTGTACTTGCGAGAAGAAGTCAGTGCAGGCCTCATAAGGCTCAAGTTTGAAGGTTGGTAAGCAGGCTTGATGTAAACAGTAGATACAAGGAGATGTTGATCATTGTTACCAGTGGCCATCACCGACTTGTTATGCCTGATTCACATGGTCCGATTCTGCTTTACATTTTCAGTATCGACGTCGAGTATCTCAGCTACGGTTCACGGTTTTGCAGCCCGAGCGACGTCGTGACTGAAAATTGCGAGCAAAATCTCATCATGCGAATCAGGCTTTAGCGTACATTCTGCGGCGTCCACGCGGAATGAATCGCCGCATGTTACATTATTCACGCGAAGTTTTGCGGTGTAACGAGCCTCGTTAATTTCGCTGAGGCCGCTCAAGTAGTTAGACATTGCCAGGAAGACGTAGAATCAACAATTCGAACGCGAAAAAGGGCAGGGGGACTCATACCGACGCCGATAACGTTGCATTTCAATGGTTTGTTTATGGGCGACGGCGAGCTTCTTGCCCACACCCCCATCGCCCATGCGCGGCGCCGGTGGCGTCCGGTAGGGGCGCTCCGGTTTGTTTGTAAATATGAGTTGGTGTATATAAGGTCGAAGCAAACATGTGTTTAAAACTTTACTCTGGCTTGGACATAACCTTTACTACAAGAAATTTGTGAAGAAGATTTGTGTGAATTAATTTGTAAGCGAAAAACAGACCGAAAAAACTACGGTGGGGCTTGTTGGCCACTTCCGGTATACGCCGCCACTATGGTAAATAATTTATATACTTGTGCTCACCAAATACTAGCTTATGAATAAATAAGTAGAGCATATGCTTACTCTGGTAGAGATTTTCGTGACATAAAGAGTCCCGGGTTGAACGAAGCCCGTCTTTAAGGAGTTGGAGCTGGCGTCTTTCTTCTTCTTGGCAGCCGTCGATCTTTAGCTTATTTACGCAAGTAGATATGGCGTCCGCATTCCTGGAAACAAGATTTTGAGAACAGTTAAGGCTGTTTCACATGCTGCGATTATCGTCCGAAATCGGAGCGATTCCCAGTAAATGTGCGATTAAAATCGTAGTCGCACTGTCGCAGCGGCTCTGCGACTAGTTTCCACCAAGTTGGTATTTTGTCGCAGAGTCGGTGCGATCACTTCATCGTGAACCAGCCGTTCATTATCCAGCTTTCATCCGGGATAGTTGTGTATTCGAAAATAAGTTCACGCACCTTAAAACTTTTGGTTTAATGCTTAATTATTACAAATTTCTAGTTACATATTGTATTCGTAAAACATTTGTGTTTATGAAGACGTTTTTGTTGTAACTTAGGCAAAGTCAAACGCGTCGCGTCCGTGGCCGAACAGCCGGCCGCGCCGACAGAAATCGCGTGGTTGTTGTTGTGGGAGCATGTGAAACCAAACATTGCGATCGCACTCGCTACGTCGGCTGTCGCACCGATTTTTTTCGCAACAGTCGCTGCATGTGAAACAGGCTTTACTGAGAGCAATGGAACAGTGGTTAGCGCATATGAATCTTCGGGCTTGAGGACCGAAACAGGAATTAGAATCAGAAAACATTACGTTTGAAGCGACAGGTTTGTGTGGGTACCTGCATGGTCGTTTCTTGCTCGTATGGGTGTGAACGCAACGCTGAACTTTGAGAAAAATTTATCCGTCGGCATCGCTATCATTCTAGCGATGCCAACGGACGTCTGCGGTACGTGCTCCGTTCGATTCTACACCTAGCAGCAGCTTTTACGTTGCTCGGGTTCGTGCAATCGACGCTTCCATTGCAAATGTATTGACGTAGGTCAGGATGAATATGACTTGCTTATGCAGAGTAATAGGTGCACCTACAAGTGCTCGGATTGCATCAGGCGCCGCGGGAATTCGTCGACGGTCCTGCTCAACCATGACGATGACGGGCGGGACGAGGAATGTGCGTCGGAGACGGAGGAATCTAGACATGGCGCTGCTGCCGGGTCTGAGGCGGTGACAGAGCGTGACTTCGTCCGTCTTCTGAGTAAGATATCTTCAAAACTGGATGTCTTGACCGCCGTGGTTAAGTAAGTGCCTTAAGGCTGAAAATGGCTTCTTGCGCTCCGAACTCGGCCTGCTGAACAAGAGGATGCTGGAACGTCTGCCTCTTGCTTCGAGACCTCACGCATTGTATTCGGCGGCAGCGGTGGTGTCTTCTGGCTCGTCCGGTGGGCCACCTTCTGTCTTAAGAGAGGTTCTGAGGCCTTCTACGCTCGAGGCCACAAGCGCTGCCCCGACTGTGCAGCAACTGGGCGGACTCCGAGTTTCCCGCCATTTCTGCACAGGCTCCCGGTACCCGACGTGAGTTTCGTTCTACTGCTCAGGCGACCGGACCTGATGGATTCACGCTTGATGCAGCGAAAGCGACGTGCTCCGGCTTCAACTGGAACTGGGAGGCCTGAAAAGGTACTTGCGGTACCCCGCCGACCGTCAACCAAGCGTTACTCCTTCGTGTCTAGGTTGAGTCCAATGACTACCGTGTCTGACATTGAGGACCTTGTTACCCCGTTTTTAGACAGCAAACCTCTTACCGTTACCAAGCTTCAGCCGAAATTTAACTCTTACTCCTCGTTCCACCTTTCGGGGGACCAGTCGGTGTTCGATAGTTTGAACCAGCCGGAACTCTGGCCTGAGGGCTCAATATTTC
The DNA here is from genome assembly GCA_013358835.2 of Ixodes persulcatus. NCBI lineage: Eukaryota > Metazoa > Arthropoda > Arachnida > Ixodida > Ixodidae > Ixodes > Ixodes persulcatus. The sequence continues at coordinate 129,862 of JABSTQ010009386.1, read as the reverse complement.
ATCAGTTTTTTTGGAAAGCTGGACAGCTCGCGAGTAAGTATTTAGGCCCGAATGTGTAACAAGTGAAAATGTTTCGGGCACTTGAGGTTTACTATCAGAATACCCGGGGCTTACGTACTAAGTCGGATGAGTTTATGTCGAATATACTGCTGAGTTCTTCTGATATAATCTGTTTGACCGAGACTTGGCTTTGTGCTGGCATTTCCAGTCTCAACTATCTCCCATCTAATTATGTTGTGTATCGACAAGACAGAGATTATGATACCACGGGAATGAAATTAGGGGGTGGGGTTCTCGTTGCAGTTCAATCCGTAGTTCAGTCTCACCGAAGGAAGGACTTAGAATCCTATTCAGAATGCAAGTGGGTTGAAATACCTACAAGAGATGGTTTTAATTATTTAATTGGAAATTATTATTTTCCTCCCCTCTTTGATGAGGCAAAGTTCATAGCACACTTTGAAGCCCTCCAAACAACCATAAACTTTTCTAAGTTTCGGGTTCAGGTTTATGGTGATTTTAACTTACCTGGAATTAACTGGGCAACTGGTATTGCTTCCTGTACAACAAGCGTGACTTCGAGGAAAGCGTCGTGGCTATTATCATTTGCAAACTTTTTCAATTTTTCCCAGTGTAATGAAATAGCGAATGCATGTGGTAATGTTCTTGACTTGTGCTTATCTAACTCCCCGCTTAAGCGGACAATGCTGGCTGATAACCTGTGCCAGTTGATGTCTACCACCCGCCGTTTATAACAAAATCTTCCTTATCTGGCCCGCCACGTGAGAAAGAAAGTTCAGTCGCTTTTTGTTATTCCCGGGGAGATTATCTTGGTTTATACAGATTCCTTGAACAGTACAACTGGTCGGAAGTCTTAAGTGATGAAATAGTCGACTCAGCTACTAAAAGATTAAGTTCAATTGTTAAAAACGCACTTAATGTCTTTGTTCAAGAAAAGGCTCAAGTGCCCTTCCCACTATCCTAGCAGGTTTTCTAGAGATTTAAAGATTTCCTCACGGAAAAACCTGCACTATCATGGTTTATATAAAAAAACAGGACTAGAGATTTGGTATCAGAAATTCAGTATTTGTCGATGCCTGGTTAAACAACTGTATAAACAGGACAAGCGTATGCACCTTAATGGCCTTGAAAGTAGGTTGTATAAAAATCCTAAAGAATTTTGGAGATACGCGAAACAACACCTTCGGGAAAAGAATTTGGACATTTGCCTTCGTGATGGGGCTGGGTACAAATCTTTAGCAGCTGAAGTAGCAAATCGCTTTGCTGACTTTTTTAGCTCTTGCTACTTGCCTCAGCAATCAAGTAATATTAATACGTTGGGTGTAGAACGTAATGACTTTTTGTCTTCTTTTACTGTCGACATTGAAGATATAATCGAAGCAATAGATCAAATGAAACCAAAAATTTTCTACGGGTATTGATTGGCAAACCCACTTTTATTATCAAAGGTTGCTGTGCTATATTTGCCCCTGTTCTGTGTCATATTTTCAACTTATCACTTAAACAAGGACTTTTTTCCTGAGCTGTGGAAGTTCGCCGTTGTTGTCCCTGTATTAAAAGGAGGCGATTCTTGTTTAGCTAGTAATTATCATCCGGTGTCATTATTATGTGGATTTGCGAAGGTGTTTGAGAAAGTAGTTGATAAGCGTGTTTATTTTTACCTGAACACGGTAATATCTGATGAGCAACATGGTTTATTAAGAGGTAGGTCTCTAGAGTCCAAATTGTGTTCGTTTTTAAGTTACACCGCACCAATAGTTACTACTAGAGGTCAAGTTGACGCCATCTACCTAGACATGTCTAAAGCATTTGACTCCGTTAGGCACGATTTATTGTTGATCAAGCTGGCCTCACATGTTTTCAGCCCCCATTCGTGTAGATGGTTTCATAGCTACTTGTGTGATCGTCACAATTCTGTTCGTGTCAATGGCATCTTCTCCGAACAGTTTATTTCAACGTCTGGCGTGCCGCAGGGCTCAATTCTTGGCCCGCTTTTGTTCCTGTTGTTTGTAAATGACATTGTTTATTGTGTTACCAATGCTAACATCCTTCTGTTTGCTGACGATGTTATGTTATTTCTAAGTGTGAAGTCACTATCCGACTGTTCTCTTCTCCAAGCTGATCTAAGTCGCGTTTCGAGATGGTGTTTAGAAAACAGCTCGTTGCTTATTCCCTTGAAATCCAAATCAATGTAATCAATTCAGGAAGCGTGATGTTATTTGTTTTGAAAATTACCTGGATGGCGTATTAGTTACTCCAGTCTCCTTTATCAGGGACCTCGGAGTGTATATTGACAGCTCACTTTCTTTCAACAATCATGTCTTCGCTACAGTAAATGCAGCGTTGAGGACGGAAGGAATGATTTCAGGAATTTGTCGTCAATTTTTGAGCTCCCCGTTGCTTGCTACTCTTATTTAAGTCTCTAGTTCGATCTCGGCTTGAATTTGCTTCAGTCATTTGGAATTCATTGACTCTGTCGCAAGAGCTAGCTATTGAAAATGTGCAAAAACGAACGGTAAGAATTTTATATGACCGCTACATCGGAAGGAGGTGTTTTTATCACTACGAAACATTGCTTGGTAAATTTTCGCAGTATAAATTGGCCTTGAGAAGGCAGTACAGAGATTTTTTATTCCTTCACAAAGTTGTTCATGACAGGGTAAATCGGCGGCTTTATTACAAACTATTGAGTTTCATGTTCACTCTCGCCCGAGCCGAAACATTTCGACTTTTTATCCATCTTGCTTGTCCGCTGTAATCCCATTGTCAAGAATACAAATTGCTTACGATTAAAAAAAATTTAACCTCGACATCTTTTTATCCACTCAGGAGTTTATGTTAAATCTACGTGACTGGATGTCTGTGAACTAATCAATAATCATTTTTTTGCATTATGATAATGTTGCATGACTTTTAGTAATTTAACTTTGTTGTTTCCTGCATTTTAAGGTTTTACTGCATGTATGTTTAGTGCACCACACTGTAAACCGAGAGGTTGTTTGTGGGCACGAGAAAAATAAAACACTTTATTATTATTTATTATCACACGTGACATGGTGTCACACAACGTTATGTCATGTGACACCAGTTTGCACGCTAAACTAGACAAATGACGTTAAAGCCTGAAGTCGTTCTGTCACGTGACGTCACCTCGCGTCAATTTCACCGCTGAATTTAGCATACAAATTGACGTCACGTGATCTGAGGTGTCATTACGTGGTCGCGAGACGTCAGTTTTTCCGCAATGTGAGCGAATCATGGTTGCACGTGACGCGGCGTCATTGTTTCGTGTGACGTCATGCGTTACTCACCGTCACAATGTCACGTGATGCCCCAAGGGCAAGGCGTCAGAAATTACGGTTAAATTTAGAAGGAAAATGACCCCGCTTAATTACAATAGCAAGGGCTGCTCGATAAACAAGCCCACCAAGTGTAATCGCAGCTTCACTGTGTTTGGTGGAATGTCTAAGCCAGGCTATTCTTTGTTGAAAGTAATCCATAATTGTGTTACAATGACATTTTGTCAAGCACCTTATGAAGATTCGCTATCTGCGTTCGAAATAAAAAATCCTGTGTGGTAGGAGAGTCCTGGGCAGGAGAATATACGTGTACAGTATACTAACTACACGTAATCAAGTTACATGTGGCCGATTACTTTATGAACTAATTTCTAATATTTAGATAACATTTATTAGGAAGTAGCCACAACAGTAATGTTATTACTTTTGGAAGTTCTACAATTGCTCGTAACTGTTACTATTTTTCCCTCCCATTTCTACTCCCGCCCTTTGTTTGTACAAGTTTCCTGCTATGAAATCTTCGACCCAAGTCTCTGACGGAGGGTGGTTTACTAGAATCGGTGGCAAAAAAGTAGACAAGTCGTTTAGAAATCGGTGATCATAATTCAATGATGGACAGTGCGAAAAACCCGTTTTAAAACGGCAGAAAATACATTTATTTTTAAAATCCGATGAAATAGAAGAAGCAGCGGATACTTTTTCAAGTAACGACCAATTACTTCTCTTTGCAAGTAATGAAGGAATATAATGGAATACTTCGTAGCCAGTGGTAATTGTAATTTTTTACTTGTTTTACATTAACTTGTACAACACTGGGTAGCAGTAAAGTACACTCACCTGCAGTCTCTTTTGAGAGAATCCACTGTGAAGGATGCAATCTCGAACCTCACTTTTTCCACGCCATCAGGGAAGCAGGAGCTTAATTTAGCTTTTTCACACGTCGGGGCGTCGCAGGCACCTTCAATTAAAGAAAATAAAAATTGCGATATTTTGACTTCCGACTTACGTTCATGTGATAGAATAATATTAAAGACACTCTATATAATTAATATTATTTCACACAGCGGCTAGCATTTTAAATACGTGTTAATTAGTCTTTACCCCCTCATGTTCAGCTGAGAACAAACACAATCACTGTTCGTGGAAGTTTATCTACCGATTTTGTTTTTTCTCTTAGACATTAAGTGTTTTTTTTTTCACTACGTATCAATCTAGAGGTTCGTTCACATATTTGCGTTTAAGTGAGATCAAGCGCGTTGCGTGCGAACGTTACCGTATACGGTCAAGTTCTACCATCTATCAGGTAGCACTTGAACACACTCACGTAGGGGACGTGACGCTTGTTTCGGGCATTACGTCAGTAAAACCTAGAAGACGACTCTTGGGCCTTTCCTCCCCAGCTTTTTCACTAGTGGATCCACGCAGTGCCATCTAATTTTCGTCAACATCGCCGGCAGCGGCTGTCTAGGCGCCTCACAACAAGCGCGACGCACGCGGCGCCGCAAGACGGACGTTATCTGCCGCTTTGCGACGACTCTCGTCAAACGTCAACGTGTTTGCTGTTTAGGGAGGCTCGGGGACCCACTAACCAGGATGTCACGCCCATGCCTTGTCTTTTCGGTGGTATCGACTACGTCCGCTATACGTGACGGTTCCGTTTTATGTTGGAGCGCAGCAACGGCTACATGTGCGGGGTCCCAACCTCGAGACGATGCTGCTCCTGCCCTGGAGCTCGCGCGACGAAAGCAGCCACCCCAAGGCCGGACCCGCGGTTCCCGCTTTTGTGCACGGTATTCCTGACCAAAGAAAGACGTGTGGCATCTAAAAATGTCATGCGATTTTCCGGTAGATCTTTTTTTTAAGCGGTGGCTTTATAGGCTTGTCCCCACAAAGTTTGCGTAACCCGAATCACGAAGCGCCCGTGGCTGAAGTGCTCGAGACTGAAGCGATGGTAACTGAAGCGTGTGTGGCTGAAGTGTCCTTGGCTGATGCGCCGGGCGCGTAAGCCCCGGTCGTGTAAGCTCCGGTCACGTAAGCTCAAGATTGCAGGTAGCGTAAGCGGCTGTTGTGTATGCTCCGCTCGCGCAAGCGCCGGAGACGTAAGCGTCGTTAGCGTAGACTTGTTAGCGCCGGCATCTGAAGCTGACATGATTTGAAGTCTTTGACGTCGCCCTCAACGTCTTTCTAGAGGTCGTCTAGACGTTGTTCTTGAAGTCGTCCTCTAGACGTCTTCCAGACGCCATCCTGGAGGTCGTCCTAGACGTCGTCCTTGACGTCGTCCTCAAGGTCGTCCTAGACGTTGTCCTTGAGGACGTCCTTAATGTCGTCCTAGAAGTCGTGCCATATCCTGTTCTAATTGTTTTCGCGCATGATGTTCCTGTGAAGCTACCGCATTTCATCGTATTTAGTCTAAGGAACAGAGCTCCAACAATCATTTTAGAGCGCAGCTTTTAGGCGCAAATTTCCCCGTTTCGCGGCGTCGGCGTCACCGTCGGCGTAGCCGCCCCGCTAAATTTAGCGGGGAATCGAATTGATGTTGAGGTCACGTGACGTCAATTTTCCCGCTAAATTTAACGGGGAAAATGACGTCACATGACTTTGTGTCACGTGATTCATGAGCAAATTCAGTTTTTCCGCCAGATTTAGCGGGAAAACGGACGTCACGTGACCTCAGCATCAATCTGAATTAGCGTTGAAGTCACATGGCCTTAATTTTCAAGCTAAATTTAGCGGGGAAACTGTGGGAGGAGGGGAGGGTATGGAGAAGGAGGGAGGGTACGGAGGAGGAGGATGGAAGGGTACGCAGGAGGCGGAGGGGAGGGTACGGAGGAGAAGGGTGGGAGGGTATGGAGGAGGATAAGGGGAGATTATGGAGGAGGAGGAGGAGAGGGTACGCTGGAGGAGGAGGAAAGGAAGAGGGAAAGAAGAGGAGGAGAGAGAAAGAGGAAGAGGCGGAGGGACCTACCCTCTCTTCCATACCCTCCCCTCCTCCTCCTGAAGAGCTGCGCTCTAATTTCGCGTTACAGATATTTGTAAATGTCTTTCTTTTTTTTTATATAATTGACGTTTTCTTTGTGGAATTGATAAATGTTTAGTCAGGCTTTTGCTTTGGTTGATTCACTGATTTTTTCGTTCGCACAGCGCCTCCATTTGTAAATAAAGTTTCTTTTGACCATCCAGATTAATTATATTGTGGCTAATCATCTGTTCTTGTCGCAATCCGGAACTTTGTTTTGCAGCTGGTTTTGAATCTGATATAAACACGAGGACCTATAGGACGCCTTCCAAGACAACATAGTCGTATCTCCACTTCATTTAATAAATAAATGCATTTACTCGCATGCAATCATTTTCATAATTTTGCATTTTTTTAAAGTATTTCTTCAAGTTTGGGAGCTCGAATCACACTCGACCGCTCCACTTTTACTACAGAGATTATTAATCGCGCTCATACCTACGTCAGCTCGCCAGGCAAACATGCTGTAGCGGAACTAAACAATCCTGGGGTCATGTGGCCATAAAAACGATTAACGTTTCCCTTATCCCATAAGCCTAACCTTGCAGTGTAACGTTAGTCTAGTCAATCATATACGAAACGGGTTCCTGAAAGCGCCGACATAACCGTTCGTTCCTGGTTGTTTCGTGCTTACCGGCTCCTCATCTTTGTCCTGTGTACGCACCACCAGTGGCGTACCAACTTGTTTTTGAGTGGGGTGGGGGGGGGGGGGGGAGCAAACCAGACCCTCCCCCCCCCCCTCCCCTGGGTCGCTTATTTTTACTAGCGATGGGCCGAACTTTTGCCGAATCGAAAATTCGGCGCAATTATTGCCGAACGTTTTTAAAGATTTTGCAATGATTCGGCAAAAATACACTGTTACCAAACTTAACATTGATATTTAGTTTTTTTCTGACGAAGAAAGGTTTATGCTATTTTTTCTTAACATAAATACAACATATAGTGCCTATTGACACAGTTATGACTAAATAAGGTGATATTCTACAAGATAATTGTATCGATGTCGCTTTTGTGTGTTTGCTTGCCGAAAGTGGCGTGACAACGAGGTTGGGTAGTAGCCGGCGCAGTCGCGAATCACGCTACGAGAGTTTTGATTTTGAGGCTTCATCGGCGCACGCCTGCAAGTGTGTTTACATTGTTAAAATAAAGGCAATCACTGCGGTCTTACTTTCTCTGGGAGTCACCGTTTCGTGCGCGAAAACGAATGCAACGGTTGCGGAGCCTTCACCAGAAGAGATAACAATATTGTAAATATGCATGTTTTTCGATTTGAGTCACTTGACGTCAGCTTTGCATGAAAGTGTGCGTTCCATATTCGAAATGTGCCGTTTTTAACCTTTAAAATTCCGGTTTCTGGTGTTAGGACACACACGGACGTTTAGGAAGATGGGGAGAGTTAGGATTGTCGGATGTGCAACGTCAAGCGTGATAGATAATTCTGTGTTAATTTTATGCAGATACATGAAAATCGCAAAATAACGCGAACTAAAAAGCAATATTATTCTGTTTTGGCACAAACTACTTGTGAGCCGAAAACAGGAATTTTATAATAATAATAAAAATAATTTTATTTGCACATACTGGAAGGGGCCCATGTGGTGGTGTGCGGGGCTAGGCAAATAGGTGAAAACCCTTACGGAGAGCGCCTGCCAGCCAGACTTGTACGTAGTTCAACTACTTTACTCAAGTTACTGTAGTTTAACTACTTTTCTATGTAGTTTAGTAGCTTTCAATTACATTTCTAGTTTGGTAATTAGTGGTTTACTTTTACTACTTTTCCGAGTTACTTCAATTCAAATTACAAATTACTTTCGAATTTTAGTTGTTGTTTTGTCACTCAACAGAGATAAGATTTTGGAAGATCAGCTGATATTGCAGAGGGGGAAGGATGTCGCGTAGAAAAGAGGGGGGGGGGGAGGAAGAAAGTGATTTGGATAGTCCAAAACCCCCAAAATGTTAACGCGGCCCCCACTGCAACAACAGTGCTATGAGGCGCGGGGAGCGAACAGACACGACGCAAGAGAGGCCGAGTAACTGTGGGATTAGCGCCGAAGACTGGCGTTTCTTTGTATCCCGAAGCTTCAAGGAGACTTGGCGCATTTGAAGAAAGGGCTTGTCCCCGCTTCTCCCCAATGTAAGAATTCTTGACCACAACAGGAGGTATACACACTACATCCTCACTCAAAGAAGGTAACAAAGTGCAGCACCCGCTCTGAAGTTCATCTGATGCTCCTGTATAGCTTGTGCTGTCTTTCGAGACCGTCATCTGGTCACTTCTCTGAGTGAAGAAATGGCGGCTATAAGACCGATACAAATAAGTGCTTTATAAGTTGATTGTGTTAAATGGTTCGTCAGCGAGAATAAAGCAATTACTCTATGGCGTATTAGTTGCCGCCATTTCGAAAAAAAAAACCAAAAAAACTGATGCACCTCCGATTTCCCCTGAAGCAATGCATACCGAAACCGGCCAGTTAAAAAAAGAAAAAAAAAAGAAGCGCGGTATAGGGAATGAAAGGGCATTCTGAAATAGTGTGTAAAAAGTACTTCTACTTTACTTTGGAAGTACATTGTTTTTTATAGTACTTTACTTCAAGTACATTGCACCCAGTGTACTTACTACTTTACTCGAAGTACATAACCTCTCATTTACTTTGTACTTCCAAGTCGTTTTTAGACGTACTTTACGCAACACTGTAAGCAATCAAACACTGTCTGCAAAATCAAGCTCAGGCAGTGCTAAACCTCAAAGGTGAAATGATACATCCGCAGTACATCCTTGACCAAAAAGAAGTACACAAAAATTAGGCATGCAGAAATAGGACCAGCTAGATTAAAGCATTTCTGTGAAAACACAAGCCGCTTTATATTCGGCTAGCAGAATTTCGCTAACGCATCAAAACCTATGAAAGTACTTCCTTGTTAGCATAAAAAATAATAAAAGTAACTTCAAAAGTAATTCGCTACTTTTTACGGTAATTAGTAATTTACTGAATTACTTTCCATTTGACTAATTTATACTCTACTCAAATTACTTTTGAGGCTAATACTTAGTAACTTAACTTAATTACTTTTTTTGAGTAGCTTGTACATGTCTGCTGGCAGCCCGCCACCACATATGAAAAAACAAAACAGACAAATAAATGTACAGAATATACACACTACAGGGAGTGCGTAAAAAGGAGAGAAAAGAAGGGATAAAAGATGTATCACATTATGACGACGATGCCAGCTGCATCCCATACATTCTGGCCAGCTCTCGTGACTCTGCCCCGTTTGACGGCAGTGGGCTGCGCACACTGAGCGTAATTGTCAGTTGTCAGTCAATGTTTCAACTACCTCGTTGCATCAATGGAAAGGTTAAATGAAAATTACGTTATTCAAAATGCACCGCATCATTTGTCACTTGCGCAGTGAACTGCGTAAATTACCGGTCGATCTTCTGTTCATGAGGCAGAAAATATTGAAGAGAACCACACTCGCAAAAGCTCACAAACGCACAGTTACCGCGTCGCCTACGCCACACCTCGCCGTAACTGAGCCGCGGGGGGGGGGGGGGGGGGGGGGGGCGGGGGCGGGGGCAAGTTTTTGTCCGGAGCAATTAACGAAACTCGAAATACTTTCAATCTATCCGAGTCAAAAGCAGGTTAACTGTACGTACTGACTACCACACCGCAACCTGTCTTTCGATTTAAAACGCGTTCCATTTCTCTTCTTGGGGAAGTGCTCGTGTGACTGAGAGAGAGGCTCGTGTGTCTGTGTGTGTGTGTGGGAGGGGGGGGGGGCAGGGGAGGGAGCCGCTAGCCGCACTTTAACACGCGAAGAGCCGCACGCGGCTCGCGAGCCGCAGCTTAGCCACCCCTGTACTAAACTGTGCGATGGTAACCGCACGACCGCACAGCATTCATTGGCAATCCATGGTCCCGTCGCGTTCGTGCGAGTGGGCAGACATTTGCCAAATCTTTGCCAAATCTTTGCCGAATCTTTGCCGAATCTTTGCCGAACTTTCTCTTCAAAATTTCGGCATGTGCGGAACTTTGCGAAATCTGAAGTTCGGCAGATTCGGTCCATCACTAACTTTTACGGCATGTGTGTGTGTAGGCGTTGTATTGGCTGCTCGGCAACGCGCGGGAACTTAAATTTCGGTTTCGGACGGCGCCTGTATCACTCGAAGCGCGTTAACCTACCCCCGCGCCTGCGCTCACGCCGCTTCGCGGTGACAGTGTGCGGCTGCTAATTACAAAACTATTAACCCACTTAGCCCCCCCCCCCCCCCCCCCCCCCCCGTACTCGCCGCTTTGCGGCGTCCAGTCGACAACCCAAGCCCCGCTGTCTCCCATGCACTTCCGTAAATAGAGTCCCATACGATTTAGTTCAGCGATGTTTCGACAACAACATTCGTTTTTTTTTTAGTGTTAATTGTAAAAAAGAAATGTCGTAAATATCGCCAAATGCCTCGACAAAACAAGATGTTTGAGGAAAAAAATAAAAGAAGCAAGCCCACACCATGGATAGAGCCCGGGTCTGATACGTATGAGGCATACATCTTAGTTACGCTTCCGCTTCGGAAACTCGCATTGTATTCGCTGCCTATGTTGACGGCGGCAGCGCCTATCTCCACGAAGCAGCCAATCAGGCGTGAGCGCCGTTGCTAGGGTTTGTATCACCTGCACGTTAAAAATATTCCCGCGCGGGTCGGGGGCCGGTGCTCTTGGTATTCCTTGGGCGCCGCCGGCGAGTGTTTGCCCTGCCCAGTGGCGGCCGTTTCAGGGGGGGGGGGGGAACACATGCCTTGCCCCCCCCCCCCCACACTCTGAGAACTGGGGGGGGGGGGGGCAAGCGTCCCCCTTGCCCCCCGGTCGGTACGCCCATGCGCACCACTCAATCGGAATGCCTAAAAAGGCTTATCTCGTTGCCCTGGGAGTGCCTTGATTTAAGAGAGGGCACAGATTAAACCACGGACAGCTTTTGCAATCTAATGGCGTGCCCCTCCCGCGCAAATTGATTGGTCGTTTGCATGCGCGAATTAGCGCGTGTCGAGGAGGATGATGGGAGGAGGGACCGCGCCAAGCTCGAGGACGTTGCAGACGATGGACGCTTCGCGTTTCCTCTTCGCAACTTGTACCTAAAACGCGGCCGATGAACCACGTGACCCCAATGAAGCGGTTGGAGACACTCTGAAATGAGGGCGCACTAGTTGCCCTGGGTGAAACTTGTGCAGCCTCTGACGGGACACAGGTAAATGTCATTATCTTGGCAATGAAGCCAAGCCTATGGGTATTCGTGCGCTCGCGGACATTAGGGAGTTTTAGGGAACCATTTTCGCCCACCCGATACGTACGATGGGCCCTCCGGTACGAACTGCGCTTGCGCTGCCGCAGAAGACTTCCTTGTGCACAGTGGGTACCGGAGTGACCATCGTACCATATCGGATGGGGCCAAAACGGTCCCCTAAGATTCCCTATTGAGAGCCGATCAGAGCTGTGGTCGCGGGGGCCTTAGCTTCTTCCGAAATGCCAGGAAAAATGTTGTCCTCGAGTATATCGCATTAAAAGAACGCGCTCGCACGTTCAGCAGCGTAACACAAAGGCACCTTACGTATATGACGAAGCGAAGCCAACTGCTTGCCTATGGCTTTTCGGTTAGGCTCGAAGTTTCGGATACGTTCGGACCACGACGGTACATGCGTTGCAAAGACGACCCGCGTCTGTCGTTTCTATTTCCTTTTGTTTTGCGAGACTGCAAATGTACGGCGGAATTGGTTGTTGAGTGCGTTGCGCACCGCAGCTCGAAGCGCGTGGAGCGAAAGCTCGTGCTGCACGACCCGCCCCTGCCTGCTTCTGTCTGAATGGTCTTGATGAGCATCACACCGGTGTGTCTTTGTCTATTCACTACAGCGTGATGCACGTCGAATAGTAGTCAGTGTAATGGGTACTGCACCAAGTTTCTCATCCAGAGTGGAGAGAAAAAACGCCAACCGGTGCAGATTAACCTCCCGATGGGTGGTGCACGAAAGCACCGGATGTCAAAAGCCCCGTGTCAAATGCCCCGCGGAAAACGCACCGCCATTTTTTGACCACCTTTTTCAAAAGCCGCAGTTCCAGCAGCCCGTGACGTGACTTCCTCGTGTCAGGTAGCCGTTTTTATACCGTCACGGCGGAGCATTCTGCTTTTAACTAAGGGATAGTTTAAGTGTGCTCGCGAGCCTGAGTAAAGGAATCATGCCGTAGCCGATACTCAAGTAAGAATTAACTGTGTAAGGCTTTCCGTTCTTCAGGTCTAGGGCCCTAATCTGGGCACTTGGCGAAAAAGTCGGCGAGAGATCTGGCGGCTGTGATTGGCCGGCGCCAAGGTCAAGTGCGGCATTCGCCAATCACGGCCGCCAGATTTCTCGCCGACTTTCTCCCCAAGTGTCCAGATTAGGACCCCTGCGCTAAACACGTTCACGTCCTGCGACTTTAGAAGTGAAAAAAAAAAAAAGAGCAGGAAATATCAGTCACTGGCAAAACATTTGAAGTTGCAGTATTTATCAGTTAGCATTGAGCCAACGCTGTCGTTGACTCTGAAGCACGCGCGGATTCACAGTCTCGACGAAGTGTGTTCTGTAGAAGCTGACTGTGAACCCGGAGCTTACGGCGTCATACTTACCGCAGCACAAAACACCAGTTCCGTTCCTCTTGCGTCGTTCTAAAAGTATTTTTTATGCACCTAAGTAGATAAAATCTATAATTCTGCGTCCGAGTATACCTCCATGACAGAGGAGTGCATAGCTGGTAATGCGATTTATGCAATTGGCCACTTGCACGTCATTCGCAGTTTTTCGGTGCTTCGTGTTAGCCTTATTTGTTGTTTTTTTTCACTTAAAAGACTCCTTGTAAACCCTAAAATATTAATTAGGGTCAGACATGAATCAATACTCTTGAAGCACGAAGAAGGTGGGACGGGGACAGTGAGGACGGGGCTTTTGGCATGCGAGTAATACGGGACGGGACAATTTAACTCGGGTTTGAAACGGGCTAATGACGCGGGGCTATTGCGACATTGATTCTGCACACGGGGCAATCGTGCTACACCCCTCTCGATGTGTAAACAAGACCCGCAGCCCAATGCAATATATACGATAACATGTAGATGTGCGAGCTGGCTTCCAATTAGTTAAGTGCGTGCTAAGCGGAAATGATTTAATGTTACTTACTATTTCTACGCGATCTCTGGAGGCTCTAGGAGGAAATTGGTTTTCTAATAAACTGAACGCTTTAGTGGAACACAAATAAAAAAACACGAGAAATGTCATATTCCGTCAAATAAAAATGTCACAGTTTGTAAGTGGTATGTTAAAACTTTGCGGTATCTGTATAGTTAGACATGCAGGGGGCGACTTAAATTAACATATGCCAGTCGATAAATATTGCATAAAGTAAACTACGGTGGGCTGCATTATATGGCCCTCTGAAGCGGAAGCAGACACGCTGTCGCTAACATACTCGACGTGATGATATGAAGATAGCTCACGGAAATACATGCACTGAAACCAGAGCAAACGTATCGGTAAAGTAAGTACTGGGAACTGTTACGGTGCTCAATTCCTAGGTGTAAGACTCCGTGATCTATGAACAACTTTCGGCAACATAGAAATTTTTAACATCACTTCTAAGAGCGAAACTAAATGTCAAAATTATTGACGACTGATTCATACATAACGCAGCGTGTAGCAAGTGATTCAATGATCAGCCTATTGAATGGCCACAATACGCGTTCTTTCATTTTTTCACAAATGTCTACATTCATTTCTAACATGTATATATTTTTATTTTGTATTAATTTTCACTCTAAAACGTCTGGACCACCTACGTTCACGAGAAACACAGGGAAAGGCCATCGCTGAAATCACTGGAGGAAGACATAATGTAGGTAAAACAGCTGAGAACGACAAAGGATAAAAAAAGGAACAACCAACACGGGACAGGTACTGACTCGCAGCCAAAGGTTTTGGTACAGAAAACATCAAAAGTAAACACGTAAGGCAGCAATCTACACATGCGCTAACCTTTCTGCCTCATCACACCTTTCCGCCTCATCAATAAAACATTGTTGCGAGTCCGCGCCTGTCCCGTCTTGGTTGTTCCCTTCCTTCTCTTCGTCGTATTGTGCTGTTGTGTACCAAAGCTTTCAACCAGTACAGGTGTACCAAAGCTTTCAACTTTGGTACACTGGAGGAAGCTCTGTGAACGCGGAGGCGAAAACATCGAACATAAAACGGGGGGGGGGGGGGGGGGGGGGCAAGTAAGCTGGTCAAGGTTAAACATGGTGACTTTACCCGAGACTCGGGCATTGACACTTCTATGGGTTTTTGCCTCATGTATAACAAAACCAAATCATGGGTAAAGTCTCTGTGCTAAACGTATGTTTATACCTAAAAGCAAAAAAAAAAAAAGAAAAAAAAAAACAACTGGCGTTGATAGTTTTTGAGGTTTTTCATTCACCAAGCTTCCTCTCCAGATTGCAGCGATTGGCCCCCCCCCCCCCAAGTGCTTTGCGAGAAAGTGGACGCACCAGGCATCTTAGAGTTTCCGCTGCACCAGTTTGTCAACGCGCTCGAATAATACCGAAGTACGGGACTGCGACTAGGGTATTCTGTGCATTCCCGAAGCACTTACTCCGCTGAGCCGAGAAGGTGCGGAGGGAGATCACTGCAACTCTTTCGTGCCAGATTCTGACAGCCATTTTTACGGTATGCGAACAGATTTTGTCTCTGGCGCTTAATATCCGCGTTTGCCGTGGCGACACTCGCCCTACTCAAATGCGATAAGGAGAGTAGCTCTCCTCGGATATGCGTACTTCGCATGACTATGTCGGGAAGAACTGAGTAAGAAAGAAGCTCTAAAAAGAATCTCGGTTGCGTAATGTCGGATGCTGAACTGAGCAATTCAATCGTTCGTTGACGGATGTCACATCTCCCCTTGCGAATTAGTTGCGAGTTTTGTTGCCTGACTTTAACTCTGACTCACTCATTTGCCTTTGGGCGTGTCCAACAGTATTACAACCGCCGGTGACTGTTTACGACGGATGGATAAAGGAAGCTGAATTTTTTCTTTTTTTTAATCGGGTGTTTGCTTGTGCCATAAAGAGCCACCTATCCGAAGCTTTAAAAAAATATTAGGTTAAGCCTTTTAGAAGCATACTTCTGAATTCGAGATTAATAGAGCCTGGTAGATGAGATAACACATATCGGGGAGCCCTGGCCCACTTGGAGTCTGCGTACATTTCCCAATCTTCTTTTCGTTTTACGCGTCGTTCTTTAAAGCCGGGGTCAAATTGTTCATGTATCATACAAAGGGCAGTCTGCAAACACAAGCCACGGCAGTATCAGAGGTTCGAATGCCGCCCGTGCCAAGCTTCTCCTCAAACTCGTCGCCATGCGGCATTTGAAGCACGGATTTCTCGGTGACTCACTTTCGAATCGGTATCCATGACTGTTCTTGGTACAATGTATAGACAATTGCAAGCATGGCATCACGACTGGTGCCCCAGGCGTGCAAGCACGTGTAACGTGCGCGTGAAGATAGCTTTGGCAAGCTTGAAATCGCATGAGCTTTCCCGCACGAGCAGAGAAATGGCGGCGGCCAGTCGCTTTGCTTGCAATCGTGTATAAAGGCTGAACTCCATGGGACGAATATGCTGCGAATAACCGACGAATTTTGCCCGGCGGCTTTTGCTCTGCGCGTGGAATCAACACAGTGGCTGCTACGTCGAGCGCAAAGCGAGCGTGCCGTCGGGCGGCGTTCGCCAGTTATTCGTCACATAATTCGTTCCATGGAGTTCAGCCTGTAGCAGTGTGACGAAGGCTTTAAACGCGGACTCAAAATAATTCTACCAATGTGATAGGCGACCATCTTTTGTATATAGTGCGTAGATTCGTTCTCGAAAATACAGGCGTCCACAGACCGGCGATTTGGCATACTTCGCCGTAATGACAACAACCGAAAAGGTGAGCAAGAACTTACCACGTTCGACGAGGAAGGCGCACAAGTAGGTCATCAAAACTGTGCAGTTCCAGATTCGGGAGGCCATTTTTCGGTGTGAACGGATATCTCTCTCTGACCTGGTTATAAGCTCGCCGACGCTTAATATCGGCGTTCGCCGTCACGCACCTCACCCCGATAAGAGCGATAAGGGCCGTTATTTTTTTTTTCTCGGTAACCGCGTTCTTTTTTGTGTGTATGTGTGATTGCAAACCAAGTATTATATCAGAGAAATGCCTAGAAGTGATCCTGAGTCACAAAGAAGCACTGCGAGGTAAAATAATCGCTGGCTTGCGCTAAGAGATGTAACACCTCCGCTTGCCAATCATCTGCCTGGTGCAAATTGCAATTTCGTAGCGGTGCCAAGTTAACCTTCGTTCCTCTCTAAATTCTAGCGGAACGCTTGTTCCGACGGAGCCAATCAAAAGAAGCGCCGAAAGTACATCGTCATGGTGCTCCTTGTCTTTTCGCTTTTGAAATTTCGGGATGAATCGATCACGCAAAGCAAAAAAGAGCGCACGGTCACATGAAGCCTTCTCCGCGTGATTGGTATAGCCGTTGATATCAAATGCAGAAAGACGACGATATCGTCTAGGAGATGCGCTTTGGCCCTTCTTGATTGGCTCCCTGAGATTGTCGGTTGCGTTTTGACTTGAACCGGAGTAGAATTTAGCTTCGCTGCATTCATTGGTTACGTATACAGCGCACCAACTCTTAGAAAACGGCAATGTGCGCGCAAAAACGTATCTTTAATATTATGTTGTTCTGTTTTTCTTCTACTGGTTAAAGAAAGTACTGAAAACAGCTATGACCGAGTCTTTATTAACGCGATAGCGTTAGGGAGCTCATGTCGCCGAAAAGCCGGCGTCGGTGGCGTTTTGACTGGAAAATCCTCATTGGTCGATAGCTTCATGACGTAACAGCCACATGACATAGCGCGGGAAGCTGAAACAACCCACAATGCTCACGTGAAACGTTACGCCACGCGTGGAATTAAAGGGATTAAAACACGTGACATGTAATGCGAATCAAAGGTCGCCGCATGTCTCGAATGATATCGCTTCATAAAGGAATCTAATTGCGTTAAAAAAACGGGTTGAAGAATTTTAGGCGGGATTCAAACCCACGACCCTTCGATTGCGAGCCAGACACGCTACTGGCTAGGCCACCGTGTCCGCCGCATTTCCTGCTCACTGGCAGCAGTAGCATGAGAAGGCAATGGGCGCGTTCAGTAGCGGCTCCATGGGAGTCAAGGAGTCAGCGCTCCTAGACGGCAAAAACCGACTTCCGGTGCACGTTACTCCGAGTTTTTGGAGTCAGGCTCTCGTGCACCGTCTCCGGAGACGGTGCATGAGGAGTGAAAGGAGCGCAGCATGACGTAATTCCGGATCGCTGACGAATTTCCGGCGCTAAAAGAGAAGAAAACAAACAGAATGGTGGGATAAGCTGCGTCGGTTCTGTCGCGGGTGTGCGTTTTGCTCGCTTTTGTTAATGAAAAGTGCTCAAGGTAAGACGAATAACGCCTTCAAATTTCTTTTCCAGGTAAGGCTCTTTTCGGTAAATTCATTGGACCGTACTTCGTTTGGTTTGAACATGCTAATAAACAACGTAAACGTTCGTTTGACGCCGCGTCTTGAGCGCCGTTGCACGGAAACTCTATGAATATCGACGATAGTCCTGTCCGCGCGGAGCAGAGCAAGGCAGGGTATGAATGCGACTTTGGTAGCCGGTTGGACACTCACGCAGAGCATGATCCCGATTAGTCTTTTGTATGCGTAGCTAAATCGGGGTGTACGTTGGCTGGCGCTCGCTTCGGCCGACAAAACCTTGATCGCCGAGCGCAGCCGAACTTCCCGTGTGTATACGAATACATTTTATAGGAAGTTCGTAACGAAGGGCAGAACAAACGTATGGCCGTATAAAAGTATCGCAACCGGCGGCGGAGATTCGCTGAGCTCCATATTTTGCGTGTGCTGACGACGTTTTTGTCGATTTTTATAACAGAAGCAGCCTTTGCACCGCCCTGCGAAGGGCTCGATCGCTTTGGATCGCTTCGAAGCAGCGCTGTGCACAGTCACTCGGTTTTTCTTTAACGACCTTGTCAAGACTTCTTCAATACCGGCGTCAAATAAAAGCGATCGTGCTCGGCCATCGTCTGCTTCCCTTTTATTCGGTGACCGTCTGGCACAGGGGTGGAAGCGGAAATTGCGTAAAAGCCGCTGAGGAACCGCGTTTTTTTTTTTTTTTTTTTTGCCGTTCAGTATGCGCTCCGAGGACTCCGACTCGAGTAACTCCGTTCGGAGCCGAGGGAGCCGCTACTGAACGCGCCCAATGAGAAGGCAATGCAAACGGGGCCCCAATGACGCTATCGTGTCCACTCTTAAAGGCGAGGCTTAAGCGTCCTCTGTTTTTTTTTTTTTTCGCAGGGCTCTCATAACGTTTGTGGGCACATAAAAAAAGAAAAAAAGAGCGGTAATAATGGATAGATTTTGAAATCGAAACCACTCACAGCTCAAGAAACGGAGGGCGTGGCTTAATTTGTTCGCACCCCCGGCTTCGCCGTTGGTTCTTCGGTGTTCTTACCGGCAAATGCAGCAATCTGATTGACTGAGGTGGGATAATGAGATGTTTGGAACCCGCCATGCCCCTTCGCTTCTGGAGTTGTCGGCGACTCTAGAATTGATTCATTTGAATTGGTGTATAGCTTGTAATTTTGTACAAACAGTCTAAATAGACGCGGGCAATTTACGATTAAAATGAACTCGCAAACAATATTGTTATTTTTTCATCTTTTGATGAATTTGTTACGGCAGTTGACATGCATTTTTTCTTTATAGATTGTTGTTCGATTTGACTAGCGCTTTCTATAATTTATGTCGTAGCTACTCCTACTATGGCTCATTGAGTGGGACCGGTGGTATTCTAAATAAATAAATAAATAAATAATCACGCTGTGTAAAGCCGTGGACAAACTGCTAATACGTCGTGCAAAGTACAGTCGCCAGACCAGTAGAGAGTTTTAGGGAACCTTTTTTGCACATCCCAGATCGTACGACGGGTTCTCCGGTACGCAGTGCGCATGCGCTACCACAGAAGACTCGCACAGGCGCAGTATGTACCGGAGGGCCCATCGTACCATATCGGATGTGCCAATCCTCTCTATACTGTCTGAGGCGTCCTCCTCCTTGCTTGACAGTATCCTGTCCCATTGGTCATACGAAACCTGTCTGCGGACGGGTTCGAAGCGTGCAAAAATGTGCGAAGCCAGCATGTTTCGAAGATGCTCGAATATGCGCGTCTGCAGTTACTTGCCTCATCATGTCTGCAACGAATAGTGCCTCTTCTTGCGTATGATGTTAGAGGAGTGTGAGGATTGATCGCTGATGAAAATTAAAACATTGCTCTCACGTTCAGAGATAAGTTAGCATGATCAACTCAATCTCCCAATGACGATCACAGGCTTCGTATTTGGAACGGATGGCTCTATTATTATTTTCGTTCCAAAGGACCGATTTTAGCGAGCGCTGGAGGATCGGCCATCGAGGAGCGCGATGCATCAGGGAGACGTGACGTCAACTGGCCCAGCACGGGCAGAGCTGCTTGGGTGCTGGCGTGGTTATGAGCTCCGCCACTTGGTGTCGTCGACGCGTTGCAACCTAGCCGTTTTTGGTTGCCCCTCACCTCGCCCTCCGCAGGAGTTGAATAGGCCGATAGAGGTAGAAAATTTGGTTTGACGGGGCTCGCGCGAACGCAGCTAGCCGTCGTGCTTCTGCGGAGAGGTGCTGTTTTTAATGTCAGAGTGACGTAACGACATTGGGTTTATTCCTTCTTTTTTTAAATAAAGTTTCGGTGTCTTCTCAAACAAAAACATAATTTTTTTCTCCGTGCTGTGGCCAAAACGTGGTTGACATTTAGACAGTAAAATAGGCGCTAAAATTTCGTTGCAGGGTTCACTTAGGGCTGGTTCCCACGGCAACGTTTCCTTACGTTTTCTTGCGTTACGTAGTGCATAAATTTCAAGTGTTTATTAACACAGTGTTGGCGCCCCATGGTGGCAGAAGGAGAGCCGAAGGAGAAGTACAATTAGAGTTCCTGTATAGGCTCCCTACGGGAGCCAGAGTTGCGCGTTCATGCATGGCATGTGGATTCAGCTCCTCACGTGACTGAATTCGGCGAATAGCAGCGCCGCACGTTCGAGGCGCGCGGCGCGATCAAAAGCCGGGGAACGTACGCCGGGGCGCGTGCAACGTCTACTTTGCTGCACAACACTTGATACGGCTCCTCACGTGATCGGATCTCGGCGAATAGCGGCGAGGGCGGCACGCGGCATGTGGAATCAAACGCGCAACTCTGGCTCCCGTAGGGAGCCTATACAGGAACTCTAAGTACAATTAGAGTTCCTGTATAGGCTACTCTAAGTACAATGAAAGCAGCACGCCCTCGAGCGGCAAAAAGAAGAACGAAACATGTGCACGTGTGCGAGAGAACCGTTCGTGCGCCGGTGTTGCAAACCAGTTCGTTTTATTCAATGGAAGTTGAAGCGGTTTTGTAGTTAAGTAAAAACACTTGTCATCCTAATTTGGCCTCGAGAATCACGAATATCGTGATTATTTTTCAATTCGGCAGGCGGAGGTTGTAGAAAATAATTTTCAAAGTACCGCTGAAGCCCCTCCTTCCCCGGAGCGTTACGTCATAAAAGGAGGTTTCGGAATCTCCGCTCTTGCGCATCCTCAGCGCCTATCAAATAATATATATGCACGCGAAATCTTGCTATTTTCAAAGAGGTAAAAACAAGTTGTCACGACTGGTGTTAGCGCAGGGCGTGCTGGCAAGCTTGCAATTGCAGGCGCCGCCCACACGAACGACACGCGCTTGGCGGCCGAAAAAGTCTTCTACGACGTAACGACAGGTCGAAAGTTTTTCGTGTTTTTTTCGCGTGTAGGTACTTTTTCGAAAAAAAAAAAACGAAGGTGATATTGTGATTCACGGGATAAAAATACTCTAGAACTCACCTCTAACTCGTGTTTTCTTCAAGAACCTCTTCATTTTCCTTTGAAAGCTTTCATTTTATTTCCTCATCATGACTTCAAGTGAATTCTTTGAGCAGTCGACCGCAAGATAAAGAATGAGACAACCGTATAAGTCACCGAAATATTCCTGTCTCTAATGCCGCGTGTCAGGCTAGCTCCTTGAACTACACTCGGCGACAACTTTTCTTGGCGATGCTGCCAAAGCTACAGAGCCGAAGCACGCTGTCTTCTTACGCAGCTGAACACAGTCCCCGGTCTAAATTGTGTTTTGGCTGTAACGTAAATTATAATCTTAATATTCGTCATTTGAATAATAATTGTCACATCACTATGAATCTTGAACAATAAAAATGTAAAAATGAAATTAGTTTTCTAGTTACTAAAGATCTGGTAGTAGGTAACAAGAGGAAAAGGAGGTAGAGGAGCACAGAACCACGAGATCATGAACTGCACGAGAGGGAACGATAAACCGACACCATCGAAACGGACGTGCCCGGGATCTCTTCCTTAAAGGACCCATGAAACGATTTTCGGACTTCCGGCCAAATAAGATGGCGTTTGGGGATGCCCCTCTACTCATACAATGTTTCCCGGGTCACGTGCGCATGACGCGCCTCGGGGTACGCGGCTTCCGGTCTTGTCCTTTCCTTAGCACTGTGGACTTTGCTACAGCGAGAACAGACTCTCCCCTCTCTCCCCATTACTAGGCTGCTAAGACCGGCCATTTTGACGGTGTGGAATGCACGTTGCAAAAGAACCCTGGAAGCTAGCCATCAGCACGCGCTCAGCAGTCGCGCACACTGGTATGGCCGCCAGTGAATACTTCCTATGCTCTGTTTCCCCTTGTGTTGTACCGCAGGAAAGGCTACAAGCGCGAGCTCCTTGCTCTATGGCACACCTCGGCGGCACAAGCTCTCGTGCACCAAGGGCAGCTGCCAACGCTATGAGCTCGCGCTTCTAGACTTCGCTGCGGTACAACATAAGGTATAGACCTTTCCAAAAAAGAGCGTGTGGCCGGTGCCATCTTGAGTGTTCATGCGTATGGCGCGTGCTTCCCTCGCTTTCCGAAGCCACGAACATGCACGTGCTGGACTGTGAAGATCGCACGCTGGACTGTGATATTGTAAACATTGGAAAGGTCTATAGTTGCAGGCAGGCAAACCAGACGCATGAGCAAAAAAAAAAAAAAAAAAAAAAAAACCACGCAGCTGCCGAAACGTGGTTTTTATATCGCGTTGATCACACCGCTCATCCGGTAGCAGCAGCAGCCAGCCAACGTTGCTAGGCAGCGGAGCAGCGGGGAGGGGATGCTTTGACTTACTCCGGATAGATGGCGCTGCGAAAACTTCGTGTACTGAACAAGAATATAAAACTTTCGATTCATTTGTTTATGTTGGAACCAAATCATTTCTAAACGTTACCATTAAACTGAGAATACACTTGTTCAAAAGCGATCTCAATAACCGCACCCGCCGTGACGTCACAAAGTTAGTTCCTATGGCCGCCGTACGTGAAGTCAAGTCAAGAAATAGTTCATTTTTGTTTTTGCGGTTGCGCAGCACATTCGCGACATTTCGAAAGAAGTGGTCGTGTTTTATGGTCCTTGTGCTAAAGGAAACAAAAAAAAAGGGTTATAAGGTGCACGTTCTGTCGATGTTAATATCGTTTCATGGGCCCTTTAACAGATGGCATCTGCTCTGACCCCGGGTATGTCCACTGGAAGCGGTTTCATAGACACTAACGAGCTGTATAGAGTGCTTGCCTTGAATGCCGACAACGAAACCAAAACTGAAAACGAAACCAAAACTGACGTAATGAAAGCCCGGATGCTTGGCGGAGTGATACATGTGCAGGAGCTCCGCCCCCCCTAGCATTCCCTTCATTGCCAAGAAAAGTTGTCGCCGAGTATAGTAGCCACCGTTAGTAGCCACGCTCAATATGAGGCACAGATGTTCGTAACGAAAGAATAGCGTAAGAAAACCGGGCTGTGTGAACCATCCTTTAGGCGTCGGAGAGATCGGTGGCCGAGCGCGTTAAGGGGTATTCACACGAGGGAGAAATCACGGGGATTTCTCTACGGCACGCGCATCCCGCGACGAGAACGTCAGGCTTTGCGGTGTGCAAAAGCCTCGCGTCTTCGTCTCGGGATGCGCGCGCGCCGGGTAGAAATCCCCGGGATTCCTTCCTCGTGTGAATACCCCGATTTTCCTACTTCTTCCTCTTTAGCTTTAATCCTCAACTCAAATGCGAATTGTGAAATCACGCCGCCGTGACATTCTTCGGCACCGGTGCGATGACTCCTAGCTTCCACCGTGCTGTTTATGCACGCCATAGAACTTGTCATTCTCCAGTGACGATAAGTTCCGTCAGGGCACTCATTGGCCACGAACGCGAATCCGAATATTCGTCGACGGATTGATTGTTGACGAGCACATACGTTCGAGTGACGCAGTTCTCGTGTCCAATGCGTGAGCTGGGCTCGGCTGACGTCAGTTTGGAGCCTCTGACGCGCTCTGGGAACCGCGGATGTATCATAGTGAAAAGGCGGTGAGCTTTCGAAGGAAAGAAGGTACAAAATAGTCCGCTATATTTTCAAATGTACGTACCGAAAAGCTGGCTGTTGACTTTCTACCCTCTTCCTTTTGGCCAACTAAACGATATGCGATTAGTAAAGTCCCTAATTTAAAATCATTTATCGCTGCCCGAAATTCGTTTCATGGCCCCTTTAAAGGGGCGATGCAACGATTTTTGTACTTTGCGCAAATACCGCTTAGAATGGATCCCTGACGTTGATGACTTATGAAACATGTGTTCGTTTTTCACCCGGCGCACTAGAAGTCCCAGAAAAAAATTAAAGAAAAACGAGCAGCGTTCACCCCCTCAACTTGTAGCCAGAACAAGCGGCCACGTGATCTGGAGCCGATTCTATGCCGCCAATGTTGATCATAGCCACGCGCTGGGGTTGGCAAAGCACAGGACACGCGCTGAGTTCCAGACATTGTTATGGCTCGGCTATTGTCGTCGTTGCAGCGATTGGACATGGGTCTACCCGTGTCCAATAGCTGCAATCGCTCTACCCCGAATGCTTCTCGAGCTAGTAATTATCACGAGCCCAAATCGAGTGCCCACGCAATGTTCGGGTCCAATCTATGAACAGCATTCAAATATCGTCATATGGGTGTACTGCGATCCCCACGTTACGCGTCATCAAATTTTGCAGAGAGATTGAATGAAAATGATCGCTTTTGTCCTTGAAATCACACCGCAACAATAGAGTTTCTTGGCCAGTGGCGTTGCGTGCGAGTAACCTTGAGCCCCACTAGTGCCAGTAAGCTCGTGTAAAGTGAAAAACATTCCAATTGAATATCCTTGCACTGCTCCTTTAACGTAGCCCAGCTCGAAGTACGAGGAGCTAAAACTCGCGCTGCATAGCCCAGAGCATAGCCTCCTCTATACCCCCAAAGCCTGGCAGTTCGACGACGGAGCCATGAAGTGCTCGGCCGCAGATTTGGAGAGCGAGGATCTGTTAATACAGAGCATCAATGACCCATTTCTCGGGGAACCTGAACGTCAGCGCACAGTGTTTGCAGCAGCGAGGATGGCGAGGACCCGAAACACACTTGTTCGCTCTGGAGAAGTGTGTTTCGGCGCCTCGCCGCTGCGGGGCGCCTATCACGCGTGGCTCTCCTCTCATCCGTTGTGTGCCGCTCCACCTTTTCCATTTCGGCGGCCGCTTCTCGTGACGATCTGCCTGGCTTTGTCATTGTATAGGAATCTATGCCCAGAGATCCGGGGCTGAATTATCACTCCTGAATGCCCTTTGACATCAGGGGCCCTAATCTGGACATTTGGCAAGAAAGACGGCGAGAAATCTGACTGCTTTGATTGGCCGGCGCCAAGGTAAAGTGCGGCGTCGGCCAATCACAGCCGCCAGATTTCTCGCCGACCTTTTCGCCAAGTGTCAAGATTAGGGCCCCTGGATGAGCATCGCGTTGCCGTGCGGTTATGTATCACTAGTGCGCGATGCACATTCAAGACCCCATATTTGCGGTGGTATTGACGACGTGAGCGATTGAAAGCGTCGCTGCGGTCGGCCCACCACAATTGGCCGAATGCTGACTACGACGTCAGCAAAGGATGTCTCATTGACGGAAATAAGAGGAATGTAAGAACTTCAATTTTGACGGTGTTTGCAGTGTTGCTTTGAGATCGCTATGATTTGAGGCTTCCATCATGCTCATTACAAACACCATCGAACTTGTTGTTCACAAGGCAATGACGTGACGAAAGGTAACCGAACGAGGGCGCCACCGAAACATCTTTACAGCGGAAATATCGCACGCCCATTGGGGTCGACCGACTTTCCGTCCTCTAAGCATACACAAAATACCATTGTACAGATGAGAATGTCGAACCGAAATTCTTATCGATTCGGTTCGTGGTCGGGTGGGGGTTTCGGTTCAGGTCCGGTTCAGTTGCGGGAGCAGAAATAACGGTTCAAACCGGTTTTGGGAATTGAGAATTGAGAATGTATTTTCCGTGTCATTTTTTCAATAGGCGCTATTTCGGCCATAAAACGAATAATATATACTTTTTTTATCGATCGTACAATCCATCTTTTTTTAGACACAAAAAATAACAGATTGCGTTATTTAGTTTTGACGCAATAATAAAAGAAAATCTAGATTAATATAAAAAAAACGTCGTGTTTATACGACTCAACATGCATCTGCTTACTTCAGTCACATACATTTTACCTGAATCGAAAGGTTGTCACGAAGTCCGGTAGGTCGCCTCAATTAAACAACGTTTGCAGTCTAAATTAGCCGTTTCCACACTTGACACCACCGCGGACAAATTTACCGAGCTTTACCTTTGACACCAAAAAGGTTCACAACAATGTATTTTTGAAAACAAACTGATCTGCCGCCCAACCATAATTGCGTGTGCCTTTCAAGCGTCCCTCCCTCACCTCTATCGCCTAGCCGATGTCATAGCGCCGCATCTCAAGAGCCTGACGTTTTCCAGGCTTGATGTGCGCGCCGGGGAGAAATCTCCGACATTTCTCCCTTCGCGACTCCAGCAAAACGGACGCCACCAAGCGGGAAAACCGGGAACCAGCCGGAACAGGTCGCTTCGCGCCTCTCCGCGTCTCTGGCGGCTTTCGTGGACACGTGTTGTCGGCGCGGTGGCGAACAATGTAATTTGAGGAAGGTCCGAATATTTCTTAAGTTTGCCTGAGTGTTCATTAGTGTGGTGAAGCCTCAGTAGATTGTCTCCTTCCATCACGTGTTTGAAAGCCCGTTTACTCCACAACACACGGTCGTGTGCTTTCGATTTCTTTGATGTGGAGGAACCACGGAAAAACGTTTTGATTTATTGTATGTCTCGAATTGCATTCAAAGTGACGACTACCTGGTAACTGATAAGTGGTTTCTTTATAGGGATGTAAAACATTAGACCGAGGACGGCAAACGAGGTGTTTCACTGGAGGGAACACCAATGTTGCAGACAAGTGAATGGGAAGGTTCGATGGATGCTTTTCTTGAGTTTGGTTGTGTTAGATTAGGTTCAAGATTGAGTCACCCACGCCGGTCGGTGCGTTAGCTATTCAGATTGGCTGCTTTTTGACGAAAAAGCCTCTGAACCACACCGAAGGAGTTGAGCTGATTTCGCAACTACTTGATTCTGGAAATCCTGCTCGCTGCATACTATTAATGAGGGAAATTGTCTGCTTTCAAAAGGTGGGGGACGCGTCTCGTAAAGTTAGAAGCTGTCACGACATTATGATTTATCGCACCTCCAATAATTATTCTATACCCCCGTCGAAGCCAGCAGGAATATATGTCTGCTTTGCTCAGGTTGTCCGGCCAAAAAAAATGCTCAATTTCTCCGTTCGGGATTTGAAGTCAAATTCAATGCAGAGAGGTTCTGTGTGGATCTCCGATAAAGACTCTCTTCAGTTTGTCCGCATTCGTCTCCGTGCTGCCGGCTAGAACCATTTGGCTGAGTTTAAGTAGTATCTCTCTGTCTGTCAAATATACTTTTATTCAGCAGTTCGCCTAATAGGTAGTCAACTAAGCTCATATTTCAACCCGAAGAATATACTAATATCGCTTTAGTGGGACATAGTACGTAATATAATGCATAACCTGCATATTCGTCAAAATGACTTCTCGATTGCTACTAAAACCTGAATTGAAAAGACGACTGGAGCTGTTTTTTAAACGAGGATAGGCACAAAAACCCGATTTCGCGAACAGATAAGTCGCATGGTCGAAGCATGCGAGTTAGCTGAAAAATCATCTCGGTGAAACAATTCTGTAGTCGTCGCCGCTTTCCTTAGCTGATCAAAACTGGTTAGAGTCTATTACCGTCTCTCCGGAGCCCATAGTTTTTAGTTTTGAACGAAATCTCCGAAACAAAAGTTTGACATGAAAAGAACAAAAAGCACCGGGAAAACAAAACTATGTTCTGCAAGTTTATGTGCACCGGCTACACTTAACCATCGCAGTTCATATACCTATAAAATAGGGCATTAAACACAAGGAAATGTATTAAATTGAATGCGCCACCCGTTCAGCCGGCCAGGCCGAGCCGACGCGACCTGTTCCCAGCCGCCATATTTGTTTGGCGGTAGCGCCCTCTATTGGGGAGGAGATCGAACAGTCACGCCTCTAGCGGTGCGCTTCAGCTGTGGGGACAACAAACCGTATTTTCTTGTTTGTTTTTGATCCCAGAAACAGAAGATGACGATTCGAAGGCTACTCCTCGTGCGACCAAAGCACTGACCAGAGCGAAGCGCTCGTGCCCAGGCCGTGCTCGGCCAGGTTCAATTTCTTTGTTATGCTGTGTTGGTAAACACCGGGCTGTGGGGACAACAAGCTCGATAAAGCGCCCCCTATAGTTCGATCTCCTGCCCAATAGGTCGCTGGAGTCGCGAGTACCGCTTTACAGCACAGTATATTTTTGAAAACGACCCCCCTCCCCCCCTCTTTCCTGTTTCTTTTTTTTATTCGTTGCTTTTTTAGAAAATACCTCTTATTCCGGGGGGGGGGGGGGGGTGGGGGGGGGGGGGGTTCATTCGGCAATTATATTTGTGTAACTTGTTAACGGTGATCCTTCATTGCTTTTATTTCGCTCACCAAAACTGTGCACTTCTGTGAGACTAAGAGCGACTTATAACGTTCGACTGTCCCTCTGAGGCCACTTTAGATCTTTCTGTTCAGGTATCCCTCCAGTAGACATTTGTAGTTCTATGTAGCGTCGTGCATCTATTCTCGGGGAGAACTTTCTGAGGCAGTTCAGCAACAACGAAAACGTGTATGGGTGCCCCTATGATGAGTACATGTAAAATGGGTCGTGCAGCAATTTTTGTAGTTTCAGTAAATACCACTAAGAACTAATCCCTGATATAGATAACTTGCAAACACACCCGTTAGTTTTCGTCCCCGCACAATGGCAGACGCAGGAAAAAAAAAAAAAGAAAGACACCACTTTCCCCTCCCCAACTTACAATTAGAGCAAGCGGCCATGTGATCTGACGCTAATTATACACCGTCAGTGTTCATCATAGCCATGCGCTCAGGTAGGCAAAGCTTAGAGCATGGGCTGAGCTTCAGCCATTGTTCGAATAGGGCTGTTCTCATCTTTGATGGAACACGAGTCATTACCCGAATGGTCGGAGATGGTGATTGTCATGAACCCCAGCACTCGACTCGGGCTCATGATAGTCGAGCACGTCAGGGTGTCACATGACTCGCGGTGCGAAGTCGTGATGTCATGTGACGTCACGGTGTCAACGACGCTAATAAATCTAGTGACATTCTCAATTTCAATTGACTTGGCGCAGTGATTCACTTGACTACATCCCTGACGTCAAGGGGCAACATGACATAACATTACTTGACATCATGCTTTGAAACCATGACGTCACGTGACCATTTGACACACGATTAATTCTAGTGCAAATACAGAAGCCTCACAAAAGCCCACAATTTCCCATTCATCGCAATTATGCCTATAAAGTTTTGATCGAGACATAAAATAGAGCTTCCAGTTCTCGTTCACGTAGTACGCGACGGCCGTTGTACTCACTGATATCCAGCCTACACCAGGTCACGGCCAACTTCCACCGATAAGATACTATTCAGAGCGAAATGCTCCGCGGCAAAGGCATTATTGCATAGCCGCGCCTTGCTATTTCTGCGTATTCGGATACTGATAGAGTTCTTGACAAAAACGGCACAAGACAGAGCCAACACCACTCATGCTTCGTTTCTCCTTAAGGTGCAACCACACCGTGCATGACGTTTTGGTGCTTGTTTGACGGCTTATAACTTCATTTCTATGTATATTTCAATTATAAAGTTAATGTCAAATTAAAGAGCTGTCTTTCAACGATATTTTAATGTCTCGATATTACGATTATTTTTGGTTGTTAGTTAATTATTTAGCTTTTAATAGACCACAGTCTATAAAATTGAAAAATATTTCTCGAGTTATAACGTCCCATCGTCCACGATATTTTAAGAGGGCGTTCGGTTGGATGTAATAAATTAAAAAAGTAAGCAACAAACTCTACAGATAATGTATATTTTAAAATCAAAAATAAAGTTTAAAATTGCAATATTTTATGGCGCTATAAAACGGAATCACGTCAACTAATCAAAATAACGAGACATTAAATTATGAAGCATCCTTCGATATTACATTTTCCAGAACTTCCATATTGATACATTACACGTTAAGAATGTTATAAGACCTCAAACGTTTCCCATTCAGTTACGGCAAATTGTAGTTTCTTAATATAAAGTACAGATGGCGACACGTGTTCAAGAACAGCTTGATGTGCATTTTCCGTCGTGTGCCGCTTGGACCGCCAAGTGAAAGACAGGAAAAGCGCCAGATGTCAGGGTTTCAGATGCCTGGATGCCGGCAGTGAGCGAGCCAGAGATGTCAGAACAACAAGCGCGAGGCTGCGGGTGCACCACAGCTACTTTTGCGCGCGTTCTACTGTGCGTCGGTACACATGCCCGACGCGATCCAAATGAAATGGGCGCCATGAAATGCAGTCGGCCATTTCAGATTCCACCCCGTATGCGAAAACATATTAATGTTTTTATCACTTGCAAAAATTATTTTCGCAATCAAACTATGCTTCTCGGAATGGTTCGACTATATTTTGTTTCAAAAACCACCTCAGTGGCTCTTAAGTGGCAGTGATATCAAACAAACCACAACACATCAAATCGTCACAGTTTCTCTGAGCCAACGCGCTGGCCCATGAATCTATATTTGTCGGGTTTAAATATCGGCCGAGGTGCCCGCAATCCGACGGAGGCCAATCTGAGATTTCGGTTGCACGTCAAAAGATCTCCACCTAGTCAAAATCAACCCGCAATTCTTTTTATTGTGGCGTGTTAAGTGATTTTTGTTGGTTTGGCTTGTGAAACCCTAAGATCTGAATATTTGCTTTGCTTTACCTTAGTTAGGAGCGCAGCCAACGATACGGGCTGATGAAGCCACTGAAGCAGCGCCAAGAGCGCGATGTCAAGCAGTTCGTTCTCTTTCTGTGCCTCTGCGGTCGGGCCACGGTGTCGGGCTAATCTAGAACCACTAAATAAGCTACGCTTCATACACATCTTGGTGCCTAAAATAATGGTTGTCAGTTATCTGAAGCTTTATCTGAAATCACAGGAAACGCTTTTCCGTCCTCCACAAATGTTCAAACAGTCGCGACAAAGCAAAGCAATATTACGTGAGCCTCCTGACACCGAAACTAATGCTGACGAAGTCGCACTTTTCAATCGTGGCGATCGGAAGCTGCGTTTGATTTGTACTAACCACTAACCCACAACAATATCGGGGGAAAAAGTGCCGATACTCTAAGCGAAGCTCATTTGGTTTAGCTCACAGGCTAAACCCAAAGCCCTTTCATGTTTCAGAAGCAGCACAAGTTCGTCGATGCACGAGGCACGTGCAACGTGCAGCCCTTGGGAAGGTCATGGCGGCACAGCGCAGCACTGAGCTAGATTTCAGACGCCCTGAATTTCCCAGAAGTGGCGCGCGGGACGTGCCTCGAGCATTTTTACAACAATGAATGGCGCCACTTTTCTCAGGATAGAGGGGCTTTAGCTAAACCAAGTGCGGTGGGGGATCGTTGGCCGAGTGTGTTGCAACACCGCAGATCAGACCACGTGGAGAAATGCTCGAGCGCGAGCTCCGTTCAAAGCACAGAGCTCACGCTGCAGAACCTGTAGGGACTAAATCTCCTCGATGTGTTTTCGTTGGTCTTTCAAATAACCTCAAAGGGGCCAGTGCACGAGGCCCGTGTCTCGAGCGCCTCTTGGAGGCAAATGGCGGCGCAGCACTAAAATGACTGACCCTTGAAAGCGAATGGCGGCGGAGCACCCGCTCGTGGCGCGTGTCTGTGCGCGTTTCCACAATAATGGTTAGCGGTACTTGTAAAAAACTCCTTTATTCAGGGGCTTTAGCAGAGACCCTGGGTTCAGTCGCCCATCTGCATTCTACCGTCATGCGATCGTGTACCACATCGTAATGCAAGTTAACGACCCTGAGCTAACAGTTGTACTGCACTTTCTATAACCTTCAACGGGTAACAATGTCGCCCTACGACATTGTTACCCGTTGCTCTCTTAAAAACTAACGAATAATTTTGAATGCGCCGTGATATTGCATTTTTAATGTGTGTTCGCGTGTTCGTGTTCTTTTTTTGTCTACATTTCTGATTATGCGGCTCATACTTATGATGAAACAGACTGTAGTTGTCGGACTTCTGGAAAAGATATTATATAACTAAGAAAATGGTACATGAACGCAAAAGACAAAACACACACACACACACACACACACACACACACACACACACACACACACACACACACACACACACACACACACACACACACACACACACACACACACACACACACACACAGCACGCACGCACGCACGCACGCACGCACGCACGCACGCACACGCACACGCACACGCACACGCACACACACACATAGGCGCACTTAATAAACAAATTGAAATAATAGAATTGATTATAATTGTGTTTTTAAAGGTTTGAGCGCACCAAAAGCTATAAAGGCGAGCTCGATGCTTTGGATGGTGCGCTTATTCACTGGAAGTGTAGTTCAGGGCAGTATGCTCGCACTTTTATGTTCCGCTTCGCTCGCAGGATAAAACCAAATACTTTACTGGTACTGTATTTAGTAAAACAAAGCTTACCTTCTGTATATGTGCAATGCCATCAGTTTTCGCGTGATTACACGCTTGTTTGTCATTATTGTTTTCGTTTCCCACTGCGATTCAGTTCGTGCTCTTTTGTGTGCTAAATGCATTAGAGACCAAGGCAACCCAGGAGCATTCTATTTCGCGGATTGTAAAAAAAAAAAAAAACCCATGCAACTTGCCACCTGTGCCACAATCAATACAAAATATTCTAAGCTTCACATGTAACCGCTTGCCTGAGTAAACATTGTTGTTTGTCAAGACAAAGTGCGATTCTCGGAAATTACATGGAAAATCTTGTTCTAAGCACGCGACCGTTGGCATGCAGTGAATACTCATAATCGGCGCCGAGATGATTGGTGGCTGTCAGCAGGTGGAGTTTTTCGTTCAACCCAGGGTTAGAATGTTTCCTTCTTTCTGTTGTAAGCAATCAGGAGACAGCTTACATCAAATCCGAAGGTAATAAAGTACTATGAGCATTCAAACATAACGGCCTGAGCAGTAAATGTGTACAAGCTTTAGCTTTTGATGCACCCTTAACTTTCGATACGCTCACCGCTAATGTAAAATGTAGAGTTGTTTCAGTCTTAATCAGCGCACCATGTGCGTGCTTACACTATATTTTATACAACGTCAAACTCTACCCGTTTGCATCTTTTTCATTTTTGCACACCACTACTTGCGCGCATAAATCACCAAATTAAGACTGGTACAGGATGTCGCAAAAAATAAATTTACAGGTTTTTTTTTTTACCGCAAAAATAAACTACGCATCGCCTAACGCTCATTCTCCGCCCAAAGGTAGCGTTAGGTCACAACCAGATGCCAAAGTTTCATCCCGAACGGACATGTTATTCAAAAGTTAAGGAATTTTCTGAAAATTTCAATGGGAAAATGGAGCCCATTTTTGCCCGTTTTCGGTTTCTTTTAAATAAGGTATCGGATCGGGCTGAAACTTTGACATCTGGATGTGACCTCTAGCGCTACCTTTGGGTGGAGAATGAGCATTCAGCAATGCCCAGTTTATTCTTGCGGTAAAAAAAAAAATTGTAATATTTTGTTTTGTGACACCCTGTACATTGCTTAAACTATGTGCAAAAGCTATCCCCAGACCCAGAATATTTGCCTGGCCAGTCATTGCATTTTTTTACTGAGATCGTATTAAAATTAATTCTTATCATTTATTGCTGTGAGTTAATTTTTAACCTCGGCATTTGTTTTTAATATGACTCCCGCACCAGTCCTACTTTTGGTTTACCAGACTCAACATCTAAACCAGAGAGTCATTTTTTGTGTCTTCCAGTCTCGTGGTTTTGGTCAAAATAAACACCCAACTACCTAAATGAGACAACTAACCGCCCAAAAAATTGTTCATTTTTTATTTTTTTTATTTTTTAGGTAGTTAATTCCACAAGCTAGAATTTTGGAAACCCAAGTCTATCACGTCATCACGTTTTCCTGGAAATCCACAAAGAGTCAAACACATGCACGACAAAAGGACCGGCCCGTCATATTGCCGCCCGCAGAGCCGAGAAAGCAACGCTCGGTCACGGACTTCTCGAAGATTCGCGTTCATTCTTGCACCAGACGTAACTTTCGGCCTGTTTTGTTGTTCTCGAAAGTGCCAGTTCATCCTCGCCCGAAGCGCGCGACGCTCGAACCTTCTTTGCCGAACTTTCGAGAAGGTGACGCACTGTAGATAAGCAGCAGCCAGCGACCTTGTCGAGTCAGTCTCGCTCTTGCTCTCTGTTACGTTGCCGAATCCCCGCCTGCTTTTCTGCTGCCTCGAGGCTCTTTCTTTACATTTTTTGTTTGGCATAAGTTCACCGATTAAACCTTTATTTTTCAGTTCACTGTTCGTCCTCTCGTTACCTTCATTCGTGTCAATATAAATCTGATCACATTGAAATATGTGTAATTGGCCTCTGAAATCTCCGATAGCGGCGCACAGGCAATTTTATATTTTTCAACGCGTCGGGGGTTTTGTTGTGCATGTGTCTCGCCATTTGGCTGAGGATGATTTTCGCGTTTTGTCATGCTTACATTTGCTGGAGGCGTGAGCTCGGAGCGTAGGCAACTGGTCCCCTTGCACGAGAACTGGCGTAGCCGTGCGCGTTCCAAAGGAAACTCGTGCAGAGAAAAACAAGCAAAGGACAAGGGATGTCAAATTCAGGATCTAGAAAAAGACCACACTGTATCGAAGCGCCACCACACACGATTTCTCGCATTGATGTACAGGCCTGGAAGGTGATCCCACCGCCATCTGTTGGTTCACAATCACACTAACCAAGGGTAGGGTTGCGCCTTAAGGCTGCGGTCCCACGGCAGCCATCTTGAACAAGGCGTTAGTTCAACCAATAGATGGCGACACGCACCCGTGGGGTGGCCGAAACATTGGTTCACGGTGGGATGTCTCGAGCACCATCACGTTCCCCTCGTGGCCTTGCTTGCGCCGCTGCCAGCTGTGCTCAGCTGGCTCAATAGCGTGGCCCAGCAAACGCATCTATGCGAGAATGTCAGGCTGGGTATAAATTCTTTCTTTCTTTAATAACTGATAAAAAAAATAAAAAGGAGACATTGGCTGCTGCTATTGCAGCGCCGGCTACTCCTTTGAACTTGAGTGATTAGCGTCCATTTCCTTGAGAGTTCACAGTTGTCACATAAAATAAACACTGCACAGAACACCCTGCACTACACTCCACGTTATGAAAGTGCACTATTTACATCAGGGTGCAATTATTTGTGAGGCTATTTATATATAATTCCTACACTCAAACGTATGTGGTATACTGTACAATATACACTAAAGGGGGCGGTATGCACATTAAATTATTCAAACACTTTTTACATCAAAAGCTGAATTTAGCGCAATAATATACAACCAAGGTATATGAGTATTATACACAGAATTTCACAGTTGAAGTATGTATGCAATGTAAATTTATCATATGATGATGTTTCCATTTTGGTGTTGAGTTTCTGTTGTTCTTGTTGCAGATGTATAACTCTCAATAACTTTCCGCTATTTTAGTTTCCAAGATGAAATCGCGTAAAGCAAACAGAGCCCTCTTTTGTAGAACTGGCGTAGGCCAAGGTCCTAGCATCTTCTTTAGTGACAAGGGGCGGTCGTCAAGTACCATGAGCCGTAAATTGAGCTCTTTTCGACACTTTACGAATCTCGAGCATTCTAGTAGGAGATGAGTTTCATCTTCGACCGACTCTCCACATGTACATTCTGGAGATTCTGCGCGATGGATGCGGTATAAAAAATTAGCGGTATAAGCAACATTGAGACGAAGCCTATGTAGTAATGTTTCTATGCTGCGTGGGAGAGAAATGGGTACGCGGAATCTTATCTGAGGGTCGATTTCAAAAAGAATGGAGCGTTTAGAGTGTTCGTCAAACCACGTGGAACTACACTTTGTGTGTACCATTGTCCTTAATATTTCCCGAGTGTCTCCACGGGAAAGGGGGACTCGTTGATATTGCCCATCCCAGTGTGCCTTTTTGGCGAGGCAGTCTGCCGCTTCATTGCCCGTGAGGCCACAGTGTCCTGGGACCCACTGAAGTGCAATGTCGTGGCCTGCCTTCATTGCCGCCGTCATTTCAATCAGAATTTTGTAAATGTATCCGCCGTTGTTACTTTTATAGTTCATTGATTGTATGGATGTGAGAGCCACTTGCGAGTCACTGCATATTATCCATTTCTTTATCATGCTTGCATGACGAATATATTGTAATGCTGACAGTATGGCATGTAACTCAGCTGCAGTAGAGGATGATCGATGGGATAGCCGGAATGAACGATGTGTGTCTAAAGATGGTATAACAAATGCAGAAGCTGATCCTTGATCGTCGGTAGATCCGTCTGTGTACACTTGAGTGAAATTGGGGTACTGATTGTATACATGGAAGAGAGCCAGTTGTGCCGCCACCATACTGCTTACTGAGCTTTTTTTCTCCATTCCATTTATTGTGTTCTGAACTTTAGGCATCGTCAACGTCCAGGGAGCAGGTGAGACCAGTACTTCCCATTGAGTGTAACTTGGTATGTGGCGTTGATGTTCTAAAAGAACGTTATGCACTCGTGCGCCTGTTCTGCTCATAAGGTTATGAAAAATAGGATGGTCGATATGTTGTGTCTTTAATCGAAAAAAATGCCTGCAGGTTTCTTGTATTCGAAGGACCGAGATTGGCGGCTCCCGTGCCTCTGCAAAAACTAGAACACCGGATGTTGCGCGAGGCACACCAAGGCAAACTCTTAGACTACGAGCCAACAAGTAATGTAGACGAGTCTCGGAGGTGCGCGAGAGGCCATGGAGCACTGGTATGGAATAGGCTAGCGTTTGACGTACTAGCGCTACGTGCAGGTGGAGGAGGGATGATGTTGATCCTCCCCACTTGGTTCCCGCAATGCAGCGTAAGGCATTAATTATCCTATTAACTTTTTGTTCCATCGCAGTCACGTGCGTGTTCCACGTAAGGGTTCGGTCTATAATTATACCCAAAAATCGGTGGGTCTTGACAATTTCTAGTTGTTCTCCGTTTACAGAGAGTCTGAAGTCTTTTAGTCGTTTTAAGGTGAAAGGGAGAACTGCCGATTTGGTTGTAGAGAGGTCCATTCCATGCTCTTTTAAGAATGACACAATAATGTCTAGACCGTTCTGCAATGATGTTTTAACAGTATCAATAGAGAGTGCTGACGCCCAGATGCATATGTCGTCTGCGTAGATGGAATACTCTAGCTCTGATGGAAGGAGACGTGACAGCTGATTCATAACCGCGTTGAAGAGAGTGGGGCTCAATACGCTGCCCTGAGGAACCCCATTGCGAAGAGTATGTTCCTGGCTTTTGCCTTTGTTTGTGTCTACAAAAATCTTGCGTTCATTGAGAAAGTCTGCTATCCAACGCAGGGTGCGACCGCGAACACCGAGTTCAAGAAGTCCATGTAAAACGTGACTATGATTAACGGTGTCAAAAGCCCGTTTGATGTCAAGAAATACGGCTACGGCAATGTTACCCCGGCTTCTTTCGTGTTCTACATGAGTTACTAGGTTCAGTATACAATCCATCGTGCATCTTCGTCTTCTAAAGCCAGCTAGGTGCGGTGAAAGTAAGTTGTTTTCTTCAACCCACCATTGCAATCGCTCGTTAATTAATTTCTCCATAACTTTACCAATACAGCTTGTTAGACTCACGGGGCGGAATGACTCCAGTGACATGGGCGATTTTCCTGGTTTCAGAAGAGGGACAACTTTCGCTAGTTTCCAGTCCTCTGGTAGACGTTCTTGTTGCCATATGTTATTAAATAGTTGAAGAAGAAGAGTGGTTGCTTTAGGTCCCAAATTCGAAAGGGCTCCGTATGTTATGCCATCTGGTCCTGGGGCTGTTTTTCTACCGGAAGTTGTTTGTAAGGCAGTCTCCAGTTCGGGCATTGTGAATGGGAGATCCAACTCTGAATGAGTTGACCAAAATTGTGCATCTATTTTTTGTTTTACTGCGTTGCATGATGTTGTGAATTCTATAGTACATGTCGCAGCGCCCGGCCGCGTGAGCAGTTGGCAAAACTCATCCGCAACGAGGACAACAGAAATACCCCGATGTAATGCCAAAGCCCGGAATGGGTGAATCTGAGTGACAGGAGTTCTAAGTGCTCGGAGTATGTTCCAGACTTTGGGTATTGACGTAAAAGGCGAAAGAGAATCGCAGTTACTGCGCCAGCGTTTTTTGGCAAGCTTTTTTAGTTGTCGACGCATGAGGGCATGCGTTCGTTGAGCCTCTAAGTAGTGCTCAACTTGCCCTGATCGATTGTATTTCCGTTCAGCCCTTCGTCGTATAGCCCGTAGCCTCTCATATTCGGCATCCACTCCAATACATCCCTGAGGAACTGATATTACCCGCGTGGAGCGTTCCATATTTGTGCGAATGCTTGTAACAAAATTTTCAAGTGTGCAGTCAATTGTATTTATGTTTTTAGTATTTAAGTGTCGATAAACTTTCCAATTTGTTAGTTGAGTTTTACGTTTTTGAGGAGACTGCAAAAGTTTAGGTTGACACACGAGGATAGGAAAATGATCACTTCCCCTTGTCTCGACATCTGTGCGCCAATCCATTCCAGAAGATAAGTTGTGGGAGCAGAGTGTTAGGTCTAAACAACTAGAATATGTAGGACCGCGCAGGAATGTTGCGGATCCATCATTCAATACCGTTAGGTCAAGATTTTCAGCTGCGTTGGAGATCATATCCCCACGAATATCGCATCGATCACTTCCCCAGAGAGGATTGTGGGCGTTAAAGTCACCAGCAACTACGAATGTTTTCCCAAGCTTCCGGATCATACGGGAAAACTGTGTAAGAGTGATGGGTGTAAGGGGTTCAAAGTACACACTTGCAATGACTAAGCATATCTTACCGATGTTCACCTTGCACGCCACATATTCCGGTGCATCCTCTTTCGATGTAGATACGAGAGTTGATGTTAGGTCCTTTCGCACACACAACATTGCCCGACTGGGGCCGGAAGGTCGTGTCGTTTGATAGGTCACATAGTTGGGCAGTCGGAATTGGGCTGTGACTCGTGCTTCAGAGATGGCGAGAATCGGGAACTGATGGAGGGCAATAAACTGCCGAAAGTCGCCGCTCTTTGATCGCAAACCATTGGCGTTCCATTGGAACAAAAAGGCTTGTCGGTACCGATCATTCATTTGTAGAATTTGAGTTAATCGGAGCACTCGAACGTGCAAGGATATGCTCCATTGAAAGTAGCATTTGCACTTCAGGAAGGTCTCTAGCCTCCGGTAGTGTTGTAACTATTGCCTTCAATGCAGCAAACAGAATCG
The DNA here is from genome assembly GCA_013358835.2 of Ixodes persulcatus. Lineage (NCBI taxonomy): Eukaryota > Metazoa > Arthropoda > Arachnida > Ixodida > Ixodidae > Ixodes > Ixodes persulcatus. The sequence continues at coordinate 90,379 of JABSTQ010009386.1, read as the reverse complement.
GGAGCAGCAGCTTTTCTAGCTTTTCGGATCGGGCAGTTGTGTTTTGTCGGAGAGACATTGAATATGGATTGGTATCGGCTGTCTGTGCCTCAACTGTTCTTGCTGTCAGAGGCGTTGGCGTCTGCGTCGAGTCACGTATTGCTGGCTTGCGTGGGGGAATCCGTGGAGGAAGTCGAGGTGGTATCGGTGGTGGAGGCGGTGCCGGCGGTGCCTCTGGTGGTGGTGCCCCAGGTCCGGCAGCTCCGATGGCTTCAGCGTAGGTATATCTTGATCTTTTCTGTATTGGGTTTGGAGGCGCAGGAGACACAGGTCTCACTGCCTCTGGATTTGGTGGTGGCGAATGACGCTTAGTCGTCTTGCCGTGAATCAGTTCGTGTTTACGTAATGCTCCTATTTCTTTGTTTCGCACACAACCCGCGAATGACGCAGCATGTGGTCCGCCACAGTTTGCGCACTTGGGGTGGTTTCTGGAGCTGCATTCTTTATAGTTATGTGGGCCTGCGCACACCTTACATCGCTGTGGTCCGCGACACGTATTAGCCACGTGTCCATGCCTTTGGCAGCGGAAACAGCGTACCGCCTGTCCAAAGTATTCTTCCACCGGATGACTGGTGAATCCCAGGAAAACGCGTATGGGCATTGGGCAGTCTTCTCTAAATTGTAAGATGACGCTGTCCCGTGGATGCTTGACGACACTTCCGTCGCCTTGAGGTACGTAGGCAATTTGCCGTTTGACAGACGTAACCCCTTTGTCAGCGAGATACTCCAGGAGTTGTTCCTCTGTGTACTCGTTTGGGACATTTTTTATCTTGCCCAGATTCTTTGAGTAAGACTGCGGCACATTGGCCGCGACATCAATTCCAGCAACAGTTTTCAAGGCTAGAAGCTTATTTGCTGACGACAAAGAGGCAACACTTACCACAAGGCTTCCATCTTTGGTGATTTTATGTGAGCTCACTTTCTCTTGGGCTGTGGTGACAATTTCATTTGCGATTCGGTTAGGGTTCACTTTCCAGAAGGACTGTGCCTTCGTAGACTTGAAGACGATGGGGATGCCTTTCGAGCGCTTTTTGCGGTATGTCACTGTTGTGAAAGGTGTCTCGTCAAGATCAACGTCAATTTGGTCTCCTATTGAGTAGTCGGAAGTGCTTGCTCCGTCCGACGTAAGGCATAGTTTCTTCTCTGGTGTTTCTCCAGAGTCCTCCATTGCTTGGCGTGTAGGGGCTGAACAACCAGCTGGAGGAATCAATTGAGGTGATCGTAGTAAATGTGGTTGGCAAACGCCATGGAGGGGGAGACGAGCCTCCACCGCCTTGTTTTGCCCGTTGACGTTAGTACACGATTGTATCTGCGCAGCAGATCTCTTGCTCGCGGTCGCGGATTGGTGAGACAGTTCTCAAATTACCTTTCAAGGCGAGGTTTTTCCTGTGGTGTTGTTTAAACAGCAAATAGAAGAGAGCGGAGGAAAAATGTCCGTTTCTCGTCCAGACACTTCTTCTTCTTTTCCCGGGTATAAATTGTTCTCTGATATAGGGAGATGCGGTTCGGCGCTTGCCACGGCCTTTCGCAATAAATCTTACCAAGAAGGAATCAATTGTTGATTGACGTGTCAATATTCTTTCAATGAAAACTTCTGCAGGAATGCACGCTCAGTAGACTCAATCTTCCAAGACACCAGTGGAAGCGGACATGAAGTAAACTGCTTCGCAATTGACGGTACTTACTTCACCATTATAATGACGACCGAAAGGTGACATAACGAAATATTGTGTTTCATGGGATCCGGAAGATTTTGTAAAGGTTGTTACATTATAGTTCCCAGAAGACAAACGCCATTGCAATATTTTCGGAAGTACCGATATAATGTTGTAAGTACAGCTTAGGAGGAGTATGATGAAAACCATCAGAATAAATAGGAAGACGTTTATTTGCAATGAAGACGCTATAAATTAACGGCGTTTAGCGACGGAAAGTTATGAGCGTTCGGGAATTTATAAGTTTACGTGATTGCTAACTATGGACATGCGGACAATGACGACCTGTTTTGTCGGGAAATGGAGTAGCGGTGATGACCTGATATCGGACGACTCGTGGCAGACGAACAAGCAAGTTTCTTCTCAGCGAATGGTAAGCGTCCAGTGTCAAGCACAGCACGTGGCTACCGACGTTGTCGACGTTTCGAACACTTACCACTTTCGACAAAAGTGCTGGCACCTGGGATAACTTTGTGGAAAGAGTCGAAGTCTTCCTCGAGTCCAGCGCCATCATGAACTGTAAATGAAAACGATCCACTATTCAGTCTGTGGGTGGCGAAACATATCCGCATTTGCGGAGTCATGGTCGATGCGTACTCTAAGTGGTTGGAATTTTACACGATGCCTGCCATGACGTACAAACGCGTCATTGACGTTCTACGCTCTTTTTTCCTTACTTTTGCCCTACCGAAAATACTTCGCTCTGATAACGCGACACATCTTGCTTCAAATAAAATAAACAAGTTTTTGAGAAAAAAAAAAAAGACCGGTATCAGGCATCACATTAGTGCACCATACCATCCTGCAACTAACGGGCAAGCAGAACAAATGGTGTGCGAAACGAAAAAAGCCCTCTTGAAGCTTACGGAAGAAGCAGTTCAGTGAAGAATCGCCAGGGTCTTGTTCCAGCAGCACGCGACGGTCTTATCTTACACGGTAAAAACACCCGCCGAAGCAATGTTCGGCGGACGAAGAGCCACACCCCTCGATCTCATATGATACTATGGCCATGAATGAAGATCGAGAGATTCCCAGATTGGGAGTAATGGCAGATTATTCGGTCGGACAACTCGTCTACGTGAGGAATTTCAGCGGAAGACGGGCCTTCCATGTAAAACTTGAGTAGAAAAGGCTCTATGTTGGTTGACAAGAAGGTGTCATCCCTCTGAATACGTTGGATATCAATGCCCTTGAGTGTAAATATAACGAAATCACAAAACTCTCTTTGTGTATTGTGTAACTGCCCTTGTATTTGGTAGTAGAGGCTATGGTGGTGATTTGAACCTTTCACGCCAGGCTCCTTTTTCTTATTTTTCGCCTCATACTCCTTTGCGGTTTCAGTAGGCTTCAAGAATCTTTTGGAACGGGGACACCTTACGTCAATGAGGCCATTTGTTCCAAGTAGTCAATCAGGGAATACTGCTAGAAATCCGTCCTTCATATTAACGAATAAGCCGCACTTCTGCACATTGCAGTTTTCCTGTTTCACGTACAGTTGTAAAGCAGCATCCTCCTTGATTCTACCATATTCTGTTGCGGGTGAAGAAAGGTCTTTGGGTACACGATACTTGAAACAAGTCTGGCACTGTACGTTGTGGTTCGACACCCACTAATATCGTAGTCCTTATAGAGCCTCACAATTTAATCATTACCTCGCCACCTCATGTTGCTCTTCATCGACAGTAAGTACAATAGGCTACCGCCATATTACAATCCAAGAATTGAAAAATTGAGTCCTTCAATCCTTCAATATTTTTATTATTTTTAGATAATGTTATTACGTTACATTACCTCGAGACGATCGACGTCCATCGTCGATCTTCAAATACTTATATAAGGGGGGGGGGGGCGATTGGTGGCCGAGTGCATGTCTAGCGCACTCCAGCTCGGAGCACGTGGAGCGAAAGCTCGCACTGTAGAACCCACCCCGCCCCTGCCCGTTTCGATGTGGAAGAGCATCATACCGGCGTGCGGTCGTGTATCACTACTGCGTGGTGCACGTTAAAGACCCCAGGTTTGCGGTTGTACCGCACTGGCTAAATTGCTCATATACACCTGAGACACACGCCCACTAAGGCAGACTAACTTCCGGCTGTATAAACATACACACAACAATTTGCAATTAGACGCACAATCACAAAGAACACAGCGTGCCGCCTCTTTTCTTTGGACAGTCTTTTTTTTTAACCAGCGCAAGCTCGCGCTTTCTCTCTTTTGAGACGGTTAGAACTAACGTTGATTAGAACAGTCGCACATAAAACCCGCGTTTCTCCTACCCGGTCGCTTCCTCCTCTCATTATGTGTGGGTGGTTAAAACTAAATAAGCTATAATAATGGTGTATTATTCATATTTAGTTTCAGTTTCAGTCAGGGGAAAGGAGGTTCGCGGGAAGTAGGGCCAATAAATGAGCTGCGCTTAGAGTATCGGCACTCTCTTCCCCGACAGTGTTGTGGGCGCCGCCATTTTGGTGCTTTTGCAAAGCAGGCGCAACTGCCGATCGTCATAATTCAAAATTGCGATTTCCTCAGCATTAGATTCGGTGTTAGGAAGCTCATGTAATATTGCTTTGCTTTGTCGCAAACTGTTTAAAGTGGAGGACGGAAAAGCGTTTCTTGTGATTTCAGATACAGCTTCAAATAACTGGCAACCATGATTTTAAGCCACAATATGGCCAAGTGTCGCTACTCTGAAGCATAGCTTATTTAATGACACTATTCATGCCCTCTTCGTCTTTATCGTTTATTGATTTCAATTATATCGAATAATGAACACTTTATATCACGCTACGCTTGTGTAATTATTTGTCTTAGATTTATTAACCTGACCCAGTACTTAAACCGTTCATTTATCGATAGTAAATCTTCAAATATATTTTCTAAATGTGAAGGTAAAATGACACGGAGATTGATGATGATACAGACGCCAACGCCGCCCTCGAAAATTTTTTGAACTTAGAAATCAGCAGTTTTGTCTGCCATCCGCCAGGTAGCGCAACAAAACACCCAAAAGAGTTTTTAATTGTTTTTAAAATTAGCTAAGCTCTACAACTATCAAGAAACCAAAGCAAGATCATTGGAAAAATCTAATACATCGCAATGTATAGCTATTCCATAAAATAAATGTTATTAGATGCCAATAAATCTGTTTGATGTCCAAAAGAGATGTGCGTCAAAAACAGGTAAGTTTGAAGGGCTCCCGGAGCGTTATGACTTTGAAAATAAAAAAAGCCACCGTCCACCTCTTGGGCAACTATTGTAGTTCTAAATGTTATAAACGATTTTACCATAGTTTAATTATTTACTCAGCGGCATTTGAACTACCATGACTCGAAGCACAAAAAAGTGCTACGTTTGATATAGAATATCTAAACATAAAAAGTTTACACAACATTAAATTTTTTTCTGCATATTACCAATTATAAGCACTACATCTGTAGCTAATTTCATTGCCATAGCGCTTGTGATTAAAAACATATTTTTGCTGAAAAATGTCAATTTTAGGGCAATATTTGGAGAGCTGAAAAAAACAAAGTAGTGCAAATACCAAAAAGTATACCGTCACATTCTGCTCCGACATCATCTTAACAAACTGCTCTATTGGAACCGTGTTATCTTTAATGAATCGTTCATAAAACATGAACCAACGGAGCAAGTGAGGGTCCGCGCCATCATATTCGCAACGCTACAAATGCGCATGAACAGTATAAACCAATACATACATAATATTAAATGAAAGAGGATTGCATTGCCTTTCGAATGACATCAATCTCACAAAACAGTATTTAAAAGCAGATGAGTAATGACCTGCCAAAAAGTACCTAAACTGCCACATTCAGTAGAACCGTGGCCTTAAAGGGGCGGTTCAACGATATTTGTACTTTTCTCAAATACCGCTTAGAATGAATCTATGACGTGCAGGGTATGTTCAGATAAGGACTGCTATATGGTGTTTCAGGCCTATATTTTGTTTTCGATCACATTTTTTTAAATGAAGTAGTAAAACATGTTCGTTCTGCAAAATATACCTTACTTTTGCAAAAAAGCTCTTTTTCTTTTTGTAATAACCGATTGCGTCTTTCTGAAAGGAGCTTGAACTACGATTTTTTTCAAATTGCGTGTTTACGCAACTTTGAGGGCAGGAGGAATAAAAAAATAAAATTCTCTACAACGTATTTTTTTATACAAGACACGTGGTCTACCCGAAGCAGTTAAATTTAGTTTATTTAAGTTTATATTTTAAATTAAAATAAAATGACAAACTTGGCCTCAGAGCGGAACTCATTCATATTATTCATTTTTAGCGATCTTTTAACACATCTAAAAATAAAGTTTTTAGGCTAAATCTTTCTGTACGCAAAATATTGGGCTTTGGTCACTTTTAGTTGTAAAATCACCCCACAACTATTGTAAGTGTAATGCGCCCGGAATTTTTCGAAATATCGGAAAAGTCAAAATTGTGCACTTTCTGTGCCGCAATTAAAAAAAAAAAAAAAAAACAAACAAAAAAACAATCCTCTATTCTTTTTTTAAGTTTTTCATAATGAGCTTTTATAAATGGGTAATAAATAATCCGCAAAAAATTATGTTGCAGTATATAGTTTTAAATTAGAAAAAAAAATATATAAACGTTTTGCCAGGTCCATGTTGCAGTCAAATACCGTTGGAGGCTTTCTGTCTCAACAACTCGTGCTACTCGAGCACCGGACTCATAGTTGACGTAGTTGGTGGCATTACCTCCCAAACACTATGGAGCATTATACAAAAAAAAGCTGTGTGATTTTTTTTATCATTGATGTGGCTTATATTGCCCGTGAAAACTGAACTTTTCGGCGCATTCGGTCCTTAGGTTGTTGTGCATGGTTAATTGTGCAGCATTGCGCTACATTCCCAGTTTTCTCTCTCTCTCTCTTTTACTCTTGATCTCTCCCTTTCTCTCCTTTTTTTCTCCTTATTTATTCTGTCCCCCTACACCCCTCCCCTATCGACAGTGACATGTGCGCACTCAGCGTCACAAACAACGTCAAACTTTCAGTAAAAAATAAATAAATAATCAACATCGTTTAAATTGAAGTGCATCAGAATGTTATCACTCGGGGGACTATGCCAAGACTGCGAACTCTTTGCTAGGCCATCAGGTTTAGCAAAGGGAAGATAGGAAGGAAACGCTCGCTTTCATACTATAGATATCTTAGTGTACATTTAACATTTACTACGTTGCTTGACACTCATCCTCCAGTACTGTGTGTTAAGCGTTCTTTCCCGACCATGCATACCAAGTCGTCGAGCGTGGCATGAAGTGACTTCACAGAAGGCGTCGCGTCATGCTTTCGGATGTCGCGATCCTGGCGGTTGATGCTAGAAGTCCCGGCAAAAAGTGCGAGCGAACGCGAGTGTCGCTGTCGTCGCGGCGTTTCAACTCCTGACTTCTGAAGCTTCCGTGGCTGTCAAGCCGGAGAGAGGCCTGCAGTGGAACAGGCCGATGGCCAAGAATCCGAGACATTCGCTTTACTTCCATTGCGCGACGACACGTGGCGTCTAAGCCCGAGCGGAATTAAAGTCCCTCTATCCTGAAAAAAGTGGCACCATTCATTGTTGTAGAAATGCTGGAGGCACGTGACGCGCGCCACTTCTGGGAAGAACAAGGCGTCTGAAATTTAGCTCAGTTAGAGTGCAGTGTACTAGACGGGACGAGTGAATCCACCAGAGCAACGTTACTGGAGCAAGCTCAGTTTCACAGCTCCGCCTGCGACGTGGGCTCAGTGGCGGTCACGAGAACTAGCAGCGCTGCAGTCGAGTCTTACTTTCGGATTGTCTAGCCCGCCAAGTCTGAATAGCAATACTTGAGCTTGGGCGAGTTGGTGATTCATACTAACACTCCACAGCGCAAGGAAACAGACGCACACAAAAATTAATTTCAAACACTCAAAGAAAAAACACTCACTGACTCTGATCTCTGTGTTGTATTACACTTCATCTTCAAAAAAAGGGAAGAAAAGAAAAGAAAAAAAAAAAGGGAGCTCTCAACGCGGTGGTAGTAGACGACGCGCGAGACAGAGAAGCAAGATCCGACTGTAGCGCCGCTAGTTCTCGTCACCGCCACCTGGGCCACTCGCCTCTGCAGGGAGCTGCGAAGCTGAGCTTGCTCCAGTAACGTTGATCCAAGCCACTTCGCTCGTAGCGCCCTTTCGGGTGCTACGAGCGAAGTAATTTGGATTAGACGTTTTTTTTTTTATGAAAAACGCGTTTCGTTCCAAACTCAAGCTTGACCGGCACACTGGTCAAGGTCATAGAAACAATTGAACGCCGGACTATATTTTTTATAGAACCTAGACGTCAGTCGTCACGTACATAAAGTAACTCGTTGTCACAGCGCCATGCGACATCAGGACGACGCCTTGACGTCAACGTCGTCATCGACGTTGACAACGTGCGTTACACGACACCAATACTGCGTTCTGATGTCATATTGCGTTGACAACGATGACGATGTCAACGCTGACGTTGATGACGACAACGACAACGTCACGGGACGTCGAGATGACGGCGTCCTTGTCAATGCGACGTCATAAGGATGCTTGGTGTCAGTTCGTCGACGTCGTTGTCCACATGACGCAACTCGACGTCACGAAGACGTCCCGACAACTTCAGGACGTCGACGTTGACGTCATCGTCGACGACGTTACACGGCGTCAAGACTTCGTCGTGACTGCGCGTCGACGTTGATGCTGGCGAAGGCGACGACGTTATACAACGTCAAGGCTTCGTTATGGCGTTGACGTTAACGATGACGTCAATACGACGTTAATGTGACGTCATAGAGACGTTTGACGTTGCGTGGGGCGTCGACGTCAACGTCGGCATCGACGACCACGTCCACGTTGTCCTCGACGCGGCGCGCGACGTAATGACCTCGTTGTAACGGCGACTTGATGTCGCGTAACGGCGTCGTCCTCAACGCGACGCGATGTCACGACCGCGTCACAGCGGCGACTTGATGTCGCGTGATCCTCCACGCCATGTCACGACTGCGTTACAACCGCGACTTGATGTCGCGAAACGGCGTCGTCCTCGACGCAACGGAATGTTACGACGGGACAGCATCTTGGCGTCGCGTAACGTCGTAGTCGACGATGACGTTGTGGCGTCGTCGTGACGTCATGTCGTCGTGTCGTGGTGCTTTGACGTTATCTCTGACGTCGATATCATAAAAAATACAATATAGTTCCTAAGAGGCTATACTGCCTCTATGACCTTGACCTGTGTCGTTGCTCAATCGCACGTAGCGAAGGTGGCGCTGCGATCGAAGTGGCTTTCCAGGTGCTTTTTTGAGTGTTCGTGCGTATGACGCGTGCGTTGCTCGCTTTTCCCCGATGCGACGAACACGCACGCGCTGGGCTGTGGAGGTCGGACGCTGGGCTGTGGATTTGTAAACATTGGAAAAATGTATAAACGTGAACGATCGGTTTACTTTTACTAGAATCAGCTTTGAATTTAGGTCGCTTGGTGCCGTTCGCTGCTCTGGAGCCGCGGTCTAAACCATTTACCCATAGCTGCTCTCATTATTCACTGACCTTAGGCCCTCATAATTCAATGATTATCAAGAAATTGAAAAATATTGGTGTATGTTTATACAGCCTGAACATAGTGGGCGACATTGTTACCCACTGTAGATGAGCAGCGAGTGCAGTAGAACCGCTGGTCTGGAGTCTAACGTGCACCACACAGTAGCGATACACGACCGTACGCCGGTGCGATGTTCATCCAGATCGAAAAGGGCAAGTATGGGGATTGAGCCCAGGATCCCTGGGTTCTGCAGCGCGAGCGTTCGCTCCACGTGCTCCGCGAGCTGGTGTGCGCTAGCCCACTCGGCCACCGATCCCCCAAACAAGAAATGACCTTTTGTAGAAATACGCGGTGCGCATGCGCGGAATATTTGATGTGTCTGGGTTCGAGAGTATCTAGTTCCAAACAATCCGCCATCTTGCATTTCTCGCCTTTGGGCGCCTTGGAGACCATCGAGAGTCGAGACTCAAGTTTTGATGTGGCGAATAAGGTAAACACGAGTCATCGTACTGACGACGCCCGTTCTAGATTACGACGTGCACCGCAATCATGCCGGTGAACTGTGTAGCCTTCGGCTGTCGGAACTAGTATCGCCCGGGTTGTGGAACTAGCTTTTCTCGCTTTCCGTGTGGTAAGCTTCATCCCGTTAAGCGGGCAGCCTGGATTCGTGCAGTCAGTAGAGTTGACAAGTCCGACCCCTCGAAGAACTGGAAGCCGAGTCAGCTGTCCAGACTATGTAGCGCCCATTTTATTACAGGTAAGTTGACTTGTCATTTTTGAAAGCGATAGAGCTTTGCGAAGTGCGGCGATGATCACATCTCTTCGATTGCAGGGAAGCCGGCGTTAGACAAGGCACACCCGGACTATGTCCCTACACTGTTTAGCTACTCGCATCCACGGCCGTCAGCCCTCGGTTGGTTTCAACGCTGGTCCTCCAGATCATCAACCCAAGGTGAGAACCTTTCCTCGTCACACCGGCGATGCGATCTAGTCGTGCGATAACTTTCATCACGAGCAAAAAGCGACGCGATTTGAGCAGTCGCTTGCTGACCCGGCTTTTTGGAGATGCGATCTAGTCGCACCAGAGCGGCTCAGCCTACGGTGCCTTCATGTGCGCTTTGCTTGGGGTGATGACATCTGGCCATTTTGTTTCGAACGCTTATTTTTATATTTTTGTTCTGATGCACGTGAAAGAGCGTGTCCCTTCACTCGCTCGTGGCACTGACTGGGCTACGGCGACATTTTGTTTCCGGCGATTTCTTTTTATTTTCCCAGTGAGTGCGGGCTGTCGGCATCGGGTACTACAAACGATTGCATCACCCTAAACATAAGGCCATTGAGGCACTCTAGCTCAGCCAGTCAACGGCGTTCGGAGCGAGAGTTTTCGAGAAGCGACTCGCCAACGAAGGCGTTGGACTCGCTCATCGCGCACGCCAGTGTGACCATCTAATCTAATTTTTTTGCGATGCGATCTAGTCGCATCGCGTGACTACTTCCATCGCCGGCGTGAATGAGCCAACGATGCTGTAATTAACAAAAAAAAAAACACAAAAGCATGTCAAGTTAAATTTTTAGAGTTTTCACGAGAGATTTGAACTTCTAAAACTCTCCCCCTACAAAAAATAAAAAAAAAATATTTACATTATTGGTGTGGTTTTTATCTCAAAGTTGGGGTCGATTTTACTGCGAACAAATACTGTCGTGAGGGTTGTTCTTTCGTTCGAACTCTAAGGAAATTGCAAAAACCAGGAACCAGCAATGCCTGCTGTTCTCGGTTTTCATTTTCGAGTGCGACACTGTTTTCATGTGTGATGTCACCTGAAACGGTTAAAGATTCTCTGCGTACTGTGGCCATTTCGTTGAGTGTGGCCCATGCAGCTGTGCGGACACCGCCATCTGCCCATCTGCTATCACGGACGCCATGATGGTGATCCCGAACAGAAAGTGCAACGCTTGCCAGTCGCATGTGAATATGCCCCATTAAGTCATATAATGTAAAAAGTGGTGTGCATCAGTAGCTAGGTAAATTATAATAAATTTCTTGTTCGAAATCCGCACCTTCATGTGTGTATGTTCATTAGTAGTAGTGTTTATAGAGACTTTATGCAAGTTCGAAACTTTCACTCATTTAATATATTCACTTGTTTATCTATATCATCTTCATAGGCTGCAACCAGTGGTGAGCCAAGCCAAAGAAGCTTGTGCCCCAGTGTGTTTGAGATGGATGCAGGTACGACGTAAAATAATGGAGAGGTTTAAACTGATATGCTCGTTAATCACATTTATTGCTTTCCAGAATCCACAGATACTGCAAGCAGCTGCCGGGACGCAGAAGGTATAAGCATGAGTTTGATTTATTGAATCTTTTTTGGAGTGTTGGGCTACAATATATATTTGTCAAAATTACTGGCTTTCAGTATTTTTGTGTTTATTAAGAAGCATAAATATGTTTCCCTAGATTAACATATTATGCCTTGTGCTTGTTACAGTCTTCATGTGCTCAATTGGTTTACAATTTCGCAGTTCTCAACCCACAATGAACGTTTGTCCCCATCAGAATCCGCACTGGGCGACTGCGTAGAGGAGCCACTCACCTCAGTTGCCCCTGCCTCTCCACAAGGTACTGCAGTTCTTGCTTGTGGTGCTAGGTTTTATAGAGTACTGAGTTGAAATGAGGCAGACGGCTTTGTCATGGGCGAGCATATTATGCCTTGTGCTTCTTACAGTCACCGTGTGCTCAGCTGGTTTACAAAGTCGCTGTTCTTAATCCACAATGAATGTTTGCCCCCATCAGAATCTGCACTGGGCGACTACGTCGAGGAGGCACTCTCCTCGGTTGCCCCTGCCTCCCCACAAGGTACTGCAGTTCTTGCTTGTGGTGCTAGGGTTTATAGGGTACTGAGTTGATATGAGAACATTATTCTTATAGGCTCTCCATCAAATGGAGGTGAAGAGAACCCAGTCATTGAAGCTGCCCTAAAGTCTCCTAATTATCCTCTGTTTTTACAGGACCCAGCAAACGAGAAACCATGACACCTGAGCTTTCAAGGTGCTGCAGTCACAAGACCTCAAGATTGCAAGGCTGCAGCAAGAGGTTTTGAGGCTGCAGACAGAGAACACCCGCCTCAATAGAGAAGTGAACGACTTGCTGTCCAGGCAGCTCACACTAAACATTATCCGCAAAAGCAAGAAAGACTGCGTTTTATACTTGCTTGTCAGATCTTGAGATTTTTGAGGACCGTTATCCTCGCCATCGTCATAATACGCTAAGTAGTAAAACTACTTAGCGTATTAGGCTTCGAGGATGGAGTATTGGGGCATCAACAGGAGATCACCGGGGAGAAGAAGGGTCGGTCGCGAGAGTTCGAGCCGATCTAGGAGTTTTTTATGGTGCTGGTTCGGCTTCGAAACGAAATGTCGGGGAAGGAAATTGCTCGGAATTTCGGCATTTCCGTGGGCCATTTCAGTAGGGTGTTTGCAACTTGGATAGATTTTTTGCACCGCCAGTTGAAGACCTTCACGCGTTTCCCAACGTGTGAAGAGCTGCAAGGCCACTTGCCTACCGCTTTTTTGAAGTTGCCAGACACGCGCAAGATCTTGGACGGCACTGAAGTGCGCATTGAGAGGGCGTCATCACTAGCGGCCCAGCGGCAAACGTTTTCATCCTATAAACACTACAATACGTTCAAGGCGGTTGTTGGCTGTGCACCCGACGGTTACATCTCTCTTGTTTCAGATCTGTGAGAGGGTCTTCGTCTGACCGAGTGATCGTTGAGAAAAGTGGGCTCTTAGAACAGCTTCAACCGGGTGATGCCATCATGGTTGACAAAGGTTTTAAACTCAATGACCTGCCACCGGGTGTGCGAGTGCACATTCCTTGCTTCCGGAAACCTGGAGAGCCGCAAATGGCTGAGCATGAGCTCTCGCACACCCGACATGTAGCAAGTGCTCGTGTCATTGTCGAGCGTGCGATTGGCAGAATTAAAATATTTCCCATTCTCGACAGACCTTTCCCAATCACAATGATGGACCTAGCTGAGCAAACCTTTCAAGTTTGCTGCTACCTGAGCAACCTTCGTGGTCCGTCTTTCCTTTCTGCGATAGGGGACACTTTACCTCAAGAAGGCCCTCGTCACCAGCTACCGTGACGATTCTGTCGGGTGAGGCACCAATGAAATTGTACTGTGGGTGCAAATGTAGTCCGGTTTCTCGTACTTCAACTTCGATGTCGGCCAACATCAAGAGCTGCACATAGGAGGCCACAGCGTCTGGTTCGTACTCCCTCCCGTACGCCATCGCCTCACTCACAGCGCCCGGCTTGGGGTAAAGCATCCACTTGAGCAAGTAATCTGGCTTCTTACAGCGCACTGCAGCTGCGAACTGCGATGCAGCTACGCGACCCACTCTTTCTTTGTGTCACTTTGGGTTGTCAGCCTGCCCTACAGTGTCTGCAGTGATCTGTCCCCTCTCTTGAGACGAAAACACCGGAAGCGAAGCCATGTGCGCCTGCACGGTGTCTGAAGCAGAAGTTGCCCAGAGGTCCTCGTCGTCGCAGATGGGCAACGGTGGCCTGGGTGGCACTGCCTGGCAGGCACCACCAGCGTACCTCAGCCAGACCATGTCGGAAGCTGCCGCAGTTAGTCTCGCTTTCAGCTTTTCAAGGTTTCTGGATGCGGATGAGGATGAGGCAGGAGAAACTGACTCGCAGGGGTCAAACGATCGCTTTCGCTTGACAGATCCGGGCTTGTTGATGACGAACTTGCGGAACGTGAGGTCGTTTAAAGGCATCAAAGCGGCAGGCTTCTTTGCTGAAAAGACAGTTATTGCTCTTGTTAATTCAAACTGCATTGAAATAATAATTAATTTGGCTTTTTTTTAGTATTTAATCTGCATGACTAACATTTTCAATTAACTATCAGCAGGGCTTGAGTGCAGCTCTTTGCATTTGCTTCAATGCCCCAGCTCTGCATTTGCTTCACAATCAACCAAATGATATGACTAAAAGCCAACCTCTATTTTACACTAACGCCTGCCTTAGTTCGAACAATCTGTACGATGACAGCCGATTCTATAAAATGTCAAATCCGAGTCTTGTATAACTGCTTGATTGACCCCGTGTCGCGATTCTCAGGCTTCACCACACATGTTTCAACACAGGTGTATGCGCCAGTGGTCTAGTGGTAGTGAATACAAACCTTCTGATGGCACAATCCAAGCACAGGGAACGTCGGTGCAGGAGGTCTGGGTCTTGCTGCAGCTATCTTCCGCAGAGAGAAGTACAGCCGCAACATACTGGCAGCTCTGGCTCCGGCTAAAAGTAAAGCGAAATATATATTGGCATAAACATATTTCTACCACTTTCCTTGGCGCAGATGAGTGAAGAGACCTATACTTGACTCATCTTGTAAGTTGTAAACAGCACTCTTAAAACGAGCAACGTACACCTGGAGTAATCAGCTGATCCAAGACGCACTGGAAGCTATTTTCCAGTAGGTAGGGGCAAATGATTTATGGGGGGCGTTCGCGCGAGTCCCGTCAAACCAAATTTCCTACCTCTATCGGCCAATTCAACTCCGGCGGAGGGCGAGGTGAAGGGACAACCAAATACGGCTAGGTTGCAACGCGTCAACGACACCAAGTGGCGGAGCTCATAACCACGCCAGCACCCAAGCAGCTTTGCCCGTGCTGGGCCAGTTGACGTCACGTCTCCCATGATGCATCGCGCTCCTCGATGGCCGATCCTCCAGCGCTCGCTAAAATCGGTCCTTTGGAACGAAAATAATAATATAGCCATCCGTTCCAAATTCAAAGCCTGTGATCGTCATTGAGGAGATTGAGTTGATCATGCTAACTTATCTCTGAACGTGAGAGCAATGTTTTAATTTTCATCAGCGATCAATCCTCACACTCCTCTAACATCATACTCAAGAAGAGGCACTATTCGTTGCAGACATGATGAGGCAAGTAACTGCAGACGCACATATTCGAGCATCTTCGAAACATGCTGGCTTCGCACATTTTTGTACGCTTCGAACCCGTCCGCAGACAGGTTTCGTATGACCAATGGGACAGGATGCTGTCAAACAAGGAGGAAGGACGCCTCAGACAGTATAGAGAGAATTGGCACATCCGATATAGTACGATGTGGGTCATCCCTTTAGTGTCTCTGTCCTCCAGGTCTTCTGTCCAGATGACAAAGTGGCACCACTGTGGCCAGTCACCGCCATTTGACCTTGCACTTGGAAGAAGCATGGATGCTTCCTCTTCAGTCGCACCTCAAGTCTAACAACTTCGCAGCAGAAGTTCTTCTGCTTGACAAATTACAGGACCGTCTTTCCCTTCTGCGATAGGGGACACTTTACCTCAAGAAGGCCCTCGTCACCAGCTACCGTGACGATTCTGTCGGGTGAGGCACCAATGAAATTGTATAGTGGGTGCAAATGTAGTCCGGTTTCTCGTACTTCTACTTCGATGACAGTTACTGTCAAGAGCTGCACATAGGAGGCCACAGCGTCTGGTTCGAGCGCTCCCTCCCGTACGCCATCGCCTCACTCACAGCCCCCGGCTTGTTGTAAAGCATCCGCTTGAGCAAGTAATCTGGCTTTTCACAGCGCACTGCAGCTGCGAACTGCGATGCAGTTACGCGACCCACTCTTTCTTGGTGCCACCTTGGGTTGTCAGCCTGCCCTACAGCGTCTGCAGTGATCTGTCCCCTCTCTTGACACGAAAACAACGAAAGCGAAGCCATGTGCGCCTCCACGATGTCTAAAGCAGAAGTTGCCCAGAGGTCCTCGCCGTCGCAGATGGGCAACGGTAGCTTGGGCGGCACTGCCTGGCAGGCACCACCAACGTACCTCAGCCAGAGCATGTCGGGAGCTGGCGCAGTTGGTCTCGCGTTCAGCTTTTCAAGGTTTCTGGGTGCGGATTAGGATGAGGTGGGAGAAACTGACTCGCAGGCGTCAAACGATCGCTTTCGCTTCACAGATCCGGGCTTGTTGATGACAAACTTTCGGAACGTGAGGTCGTTTAGGGGCATTAGAGCGGCAGGCTTCTTTGCTGAAAAGACAGTTATTGCTCTTGTTAACTCAGACTGTATTTAAATATGAATTAATTCGGCTTTTATTTTAGTATTTAATCTGCATGACTAACATTTTCAATGAACTATCAGCAGGGCTTGAGTTCTGCTCTTTGCATTTGCTTCAATGCCACAGCTCTGCATTTGCTTCACAATCAACCAAATGATACGACTTAAAGCCAACATGTATTTTACACTAACGCCTGCCTTAGTTTGAATAATCTGTACGATGACAGCCAATTCTATAAAATTTCAAACCCGAGTCTTGTATAACTGCTCGATTGACCCCGTGTCGCGATTCTCAGGCTTCACCACACATGTTTCAACACAGGTGTATGCGCCAGTTGTCTAGTGGTAGTGAATACAAACCTTCTGATGGCACAATCCAAGCACAGTTGACGTCGGTGGAGGAGGTCTGGTTTTTTCCTGCAGCTTTCTTCCGCAGAGAGAAGCACAGCCGCAACATGCTGGCAGCTCTGGCTCCGGCTAAAAGTAAAGAGAAATATACAGGGTTGTTCAAGTCACCAAGCTCGATCTAAAATGGACCGTAAAAATCGACGCCTGCACGTAGCCATCTAAACGTTTTGTCAAAGGTGTATTTCACAGGTCGGTTTTTTCTTGTAAAATTACAAAGCGTAGTTCTGTTTTAGTAATAAATAGGGCCAAGAAAGTTGCCAGGGTCTATGGCGGGCGGCGATCAAGTCCAGTAGTGGGGTGTGTTTGGCGTTCGTATTGATAGATGGCATCAGGAGCAGCGTCTGAAGGTGCAGCCGACGTGCGAAAGATAGCAGACGATACGCAGACGAAATCCGTTGGCAGGAAAAGCGCCGCCATAATGCAGAGGCGTTTTTTTTACTCAAAGTTTTGCTTTTATTGTCGGCATTTATTTGTTAACCGAAGGTACATTTCAAAAAGGTTATATTCATTTTTATAAACCAAAGGTGCTCGCGAGCCATCGCGATAAGGAGGTAGCACCATCTATCAATACGACCGCCAAACACACCCCGCTACTCGACCCCTCTCGTCTGCGTTGCTGCCCGCCGTAGACCCTGGTAAGTTTTTTGACCTTATTTTTTCAGATTGCTGCATTTGCCGGTAAGACACCGAAGAACCAACGGCGAAGCCGGGGGGTGCGAACAAATTAAGCCACGCCCTCCGTTTCTTGAGCTGTGAGTGGTTTCGATTTCAAAATCTATCCATAATTACCGCTCTTTTTTTTTTTTTTTTTATGTGCCCACGAACGTTATGAGAGCCCTGCGAAAAAAAAAAAAAAATACAGAGGACGCTTAAGCCTCGCCTTTAAGAGTGGACACGATAGCGTTATTGGGGCCCCGTTTGCATTGCCTTCTCATTGGGCGCGTTCAGTAGCGGCTTCCTCGGCTCCGAACGGAGTTACTCGAGTCGGAGTCCTCGGAGCGCATACTGAACGGCAAAAAAAACAAAAAAAAAAACGCGGTTCCTCAGCGGCTTTACGCAATTTCCGCTTCCACCCCTGTGCCAGACGGTCACCGAATAAAAGGGAAGCAGACGATGGCCGAGCACGATCGCTTTTATGTGACGCCGGTATTGAAGAAGTCTTGACAAGGTCGTTAAAGAAAAACCGAGTGACTGTGCACAGCGCTGCTTCGAAGCGATCCAAAGCGATCGAGCCCTTCGCAGGGCGGTGCAAAGGCGGCTTCTGTTATAAAAATCGACAAAAACGTCGTCAGCACACGCAAAATATGGAGCTCAGCGAATCTCCGCCGCCGGTTGCGAAACTTTTATATGACCATACGTTTGTTCTGCCCTTCGTTACGAACTTCCTATAAAATGTATTCGTAAACACACGGGAAGTTCGGCCGCGCTCGGCGATCAAGGTTTTGTCGGCCGAAGCGAGCGCCAGCCAACGTACACCCCGATTTAGCTACGCAAACAAAAGACTAATCGGGATCATGTTCTGCGTGAGTGTCCAACCGGCTACCAAAGTCGCATTCATACCCTGCCTTGCTCTGCTCAGCGCGGACAGGACTATCGTCGATATTCACAGAGTTTCCGTGCAACGGCGATCAAGACACGGCGTCAAATGAACGTTTACGTTGTTTATTAGCATGTTCAAACCAAACAAAATACGGTCCAATGCATTTTCCGAAAAGAGCCTTACCTGGAAAAGAAATTCGAACGCGTTATTCGTCTTACCTTGAGCACTTCTCATTAGCAAAAGCGAGCAAACCGCACACCCGCGACAGAACCGACGCAGCTTATCCCGCCATTGTGTTTGTTTTCTTCACTTTTAGCGCCGGAATTTCGTCAGCGATCCGGAATTACGTCATGCTGCGCTCCTTTCACTCTTCATGCACCGTCTTCGGAGACGGTACACGAGAGAATTTAGAGAGGAACGAAGGTTAACTTGGCACCGCTACGAAATTGCAATTTGCACCAGGCAGATGATTGGCAAGCGGAGGTGTTACATCCCTCAGCGCAAGCCAGCGATTATTTTACCTCGCAGCGCTTCTTTGTGACTCCGGATCACTTCTAGGCATTTCTCTGACATAATACTTGGTTTGCAATCACACATATACACATAAAAAAAGAACGGGGTTACCGCCTTCCCTCCCTCCCGGGCGCGCAACATGGGGACAACTGAACCTGAGCCTAACCCAAACTCCGCCCCACCCCTCCTCTCTTCCCCTGTGAACCTCTCAACCGAAAACTAAACAAAATATTTTTATGTGAAATACAACTCCGCCCGCCCGCCCCGCTCACTCCAAGAAACCCTCAAGACAAACCATGCGAGGCGGCAAAGCCCGCTCCACAGGGATCACCGCCCGACAAGTACTGCAGCTACGGCACTTCGCGCGAAGCTTTTGCAGTTATTCTTTTAGATGGGCATCTTTGTAGCCAAAATTCTGAACTAAAGGAAGACTTAGCATCTTGATCGATAACATCCTTCACATTGAAAATCGAAGGAGTTTCTAGTCAAAATCCGGCTTCCGTAAATCGGCAGCTCGACGTAGTCGATTTTAGCCGCGGGCGCAGTAAGTATTGATATTAATACCGCTATCGCCCACCGTTAAAACACAGAAGACAGAAGAAAATAAACAAAACATTCAACTCACCCCGCGACGCACTCGCATGTGGCACCCTCGATGACGCCGGTCTCCCTACTGAACCACGCTGTTGCGGTGTACGGGACTTTCTTCATCGAAGGAAGAACGACGGCTCGCACAAGGCACATGTTCGAGTCCTTGCACCAGTTCCACATCACGTGTCGAACGTAATCTTCTTCTTTGAAGGACCATCCCCGATGCGCTTGCCTCAACGAACTGTCCTTTTTGAGGTAGCTCCACACGCGGTCCTGGGTGAGGTTCGTACGGTCCGGGGGATGACGTACCCAGTGGTCCGCGTCAAACGCGAACGGGATGTTCTCATCCCGAGACATCGCGACTCAAAATGCTTCGAAAAGCTGCGAGTGTACCCAAAAAGAAAACGAACCGGTAGCACACAAGAAGCCTAACGTGCACGTTGTTTTCTCTACAAATACTCTCCAACCCAGTGCGCCTCAGGTTCGCCCATCGCCCCATAGGTGGCAGCACATATTCGCCAAAAGGTCCATTGTTGTACCCTTTTCCTGTAAATTCCTGCGATCATCATGAGCACGACCAATTATACTCGAGGTAACACTCGTGGTGCAAATAACGATTATCATTGTTATTATTAATTTTTTTTTATTGTTATGAATAAACGTTGTCTCGGCCTTGTGGCCGGTACCATGTTCAGCATTTGTACGAGCGCTTTGCTCGCTTTCCTCGGCGAGAAACCACGCAGGCGATCTCTCGTGGAGCTGGCGAGGCATGACGAAGTGTAACGATCATGCAGTTTACGAAACGTATGTCGATGGAATATGAAAAGCTATCCATTCCAGTAGGGTGAAGACTTGGGCGAGTTGGTTTTGCATATTAAAGAATTAAAAAAATGAAAGCCGTTTACAACTCCCTGTAACGCCGAATTAGAGCGCAGCTCTTAGGAGGAGGAGGAGGGAAGGGTACTGGGTGGGTCAGTTGACCTCGGAAAGGAGGGGGGGGGGGGGGGGGTCACGTGACCTTGGGGTGTCACGTGACCTCGGGAGGGGGGGGGGGTCACGTGACGATGACGCCATCAGTGATGATGACGATGACGTCATCGGCATCGTCATCGTCATCATCACTGATGACGTCACCCCCCCAGGTCACGTGACCCCCCCCCCCCCCCCTAGGTCCTCCCAAAGGAACCCGAGGTCCTCCCGAGGTCCTCCCGAAGGAGCCCGAGGTCCTCCCGATGCCCTCCCGAAGGAACCCGAGGTCCTCCCGAGGTCCTCCCGAAGGAACCCGAGATCCTTCCGAGGTCCTCCCGAAGAAACCCGAGGTCCTCCCGAAGGAACCCGAGGTACTCCCGAGGTCCTCCCGAAGAAACCCGAGGTCCTTCGGGAGGACCCCGGGTTCCTTCGGGAAAATTTACCCATAATGCACCGCGCGGTTACGCCGATGGCGACGGCGACGGCGACGCCGACGCCGCTCAAGCCGGAAACGGGCGCCTAAGAGCTGCGCTCTAAAGCAGCGCGAACAAGGCGAAGGACAAAAGGAGACGTAGACAGACAGAGCCCTGACTCTCAACCGAATTTGGTTGGTAAGCAACACATGATATTCAGTTAAGAGTCAGCGCTCTGTCTGTCTACCCCTTCTCTTGTCGTTCGTCTTGTTCGCGCTCTTTTTAATTCTGCACTGTTCGTTCCCAAAGTGTGTGTAAAAAGCTGAGCGCAAGCGCAAGATTTGAAGATCTCAGGGGAAATCCCCCAAGGTGGACTAGAGAAGCGTGGGCTCGCTTCGACGAAACGATACGCCGATGACGTAACAAGGTGTCGACGGACTGACCCAAATCAGTAAAATTTGGTTTTCGTCAATGCGCTTCTGAGTAAAATGTGGATAGCCTTCGTGTGGTGCGGTGGTGTATTATATGTATTTTAAGTCTTCGCATTAATATTATAACAAATATTTTTAGAGCGCTGCTCTTAGGCGCCCGTTTCCGGCTTGAGCGGCGTCGGCGTCGACGTCGGCGTCTTCGTCGCTGTCACCGTCGCCGTCGCCGTCGCCGTCGGGGTAACCGCGCGGTGCATGATGAATAAATTTCCCCGCTAAATTTAGCGAAAAATTTTCCCCGCTAAATTTAGCGGAAAAGTTTCCCCGCTAAATCTAGCGGAAAATTTTCCCCGCTAAATTTAGCGGAAAACTTTCCTCGCTAAATCTAGCGGAAAATTTTCCCCGCTAAATTTCGCGGAAAATTTTCTCGGCTAAATTTAGCGAAAAATTTTCCGCGCCAGATCTAGCGGAAAATTTTCCCCGCTAAATTTAGCGGAAAATTTTGCCCGCTAAATTTAGCGGAAAAGATTCCCCGCTAAATTTAGCGGAAACATTTTTTAGCAGAAAAATTTCCCCGCCCAATCTAGCGGAATGTTTTTTCCGCTAAATTTAGCGGAAAATTTTCCCTGCTAAATTTAGCGGAAAAATTCCCCGCTAAATCTGGCGGCAAGTTTCCCCCACCCCCCGAGGTCACGTGATCCCTCCCCCCCAGGGTCACGTGACCCCCCACCCCCGAGGTCACGTGACCCCCCTAAGAACACGTGACCAATACCCCAAAGGGAGGAGGAGGAGAAGGGGAGGGAGGGGGAGGAGGGAGGACGAGGGGAGGAGAAGGTGAAGGAGGAGGACCAAGAGGAGCGAGGAGAGGAGGAGTTGCAGGGAGGATGAGGAGGTGACTAGGGAGGAGGGGTATACCCTCCCCTCAGTACCCTCCCCTCCTCCTCCTCAAGAGCTGCGCTCCAATTCGGCATTACAGGGTGTTGTAAACGTCTTTCATTTTTTTACATGAATTTGTCATTGCATACATAAAACATAACTAAATTTTGCGCAGGTTACGGGGAATGGTTTAGTTTTGTACAATATTGTTTGCCAACACTGACTGCGAGACTAGCTACATAGCCAAGCCAAGCCAGGCTAGCAGCCAAATAGACAGAAGCGAAAGCAGCACATGGGCGCGTCCGTATTCGTAGTCACTGTTCCTGGTGTACCCTTTGTTGGCGCAGTAGGCTGGACTTAATTTACTTTCCTAAGTGCATACTTGCATAGCTTGCATCCTGAGCCACGTTCTCGTCAGGTGGCTGAACACGGGGAAAGACCGCATGTGGGACGTGGTCGCGGCACGAGAGATTGTAGATAGAAAAGTAGAAGCGACCATCCTCCAAAACCCCAAGGATTTTTCGGGGTTGAAAACCAACGTCCACGTCCGAGGGAGAGGAGAGAAACATACTGCAACGATCGTTGCCGTCGGTAAGTTTGCTCCGGTTATTTTATAAAACGCCCGAATTTCATGTACGAATTGGAGGTGTTCAGTTTGTACTTATTCTTTGTTTTTAACATGAAGCTTAGCTCAAATGGAAAAAAAAGTGCAAGGTTGAAATAAAACAAAGAACCTGCAATGGAGCGTCAGTATTTACCGGGTTGGCAACCCGGTAAATATACCCGTTTATCATACAAGCTTGCACGGTCGTGGCTTGCACTGCCGTGATTTGGGGCCTCCCTGCCGGTGACTAAACTGCTGAGAGCAGTCTGCACAGAGTGTTTCGAAATGAGTAAAGCTATACGCTTGGAACTTGGAAACAGCCGCTACCGGACACCTGATTTTTTCAAACATACCGAGGACATCTTGGGGAATGAAGTGATCACATAGCAGGCAATTGGCAAATAGACAGCGTTGAAAAATATTTATTCCACCGATTGTTATGGAGGCTGATGGTGCCGGTGTCGGAGTTCTTAAGCACTGTGAGTTCAGCTCAACACCATGCTACAAAAGACGCTTTGGGGTGCTGCCGGTGCTAGCTCAATTTTACAGTAGGAATAGAAATTGCATGAAAGAAAGAGCCAACAGAAACACTTCACACGGTGGTGTAAATCCCGAACATACATCAGCGATCTCACTTTCCTAGGTTTGGGCTATCTGCTTTGTCAGCGAATGAAGAACATTTTGATAAAATTAAAGGTAAATAATACTCCCCGTATCAAGTTTTATAATAACAGTCACTGGTTGATGTCGTCTCGTGGTAATTTCTGGCCTTTCGAACAAACTAGCACTTTGTAGCGACATTTCCAGCACCGCCGCCGCGCCGCACAAGAACGAAGGTAAACAATCAAGATGGCGGAGCGTTCCCCGTGTTGTCTCCGCCGTCAGCGCGGTTTGACAAGGTGGTCGGACAACAAATCGGCGAACACGGTTGCCGGGCAGCAGCACCATGTTGCCCGACTGTTGTTGTTGCCCCGATGTGACAGGGTCGCCGGCAACATGATTTCCTCGTGTTGCCGGGTAGAGTTGTCCAACTGCTGCCTCAGCGTGACAGGGCCTTTAGTGCGATCGGTCTATTGGGACGATTGATGGCAACAATAGATGACTGTTGCCGTTTATGATTGCGGACACCTGGAGCACTGGTCGAGGCAGCTGCCTCTATTGTCTCAGTTTTTCTTGGTGTGCCCACGGCATGCAGCCCTCTCCCTTGGTGCGGCATGACTGCTCTACAGCGTGGACAGTGTGATCCTTATGCATTCTCTCAGATGCGTGGTGTCTACACCGCTAGGAGAGTAGCAGCGCACCCACAGTGCCAAACTGTGGGTGCGCAGGCGTAAATGAATGGAGACGAATGTATGTTTCCTGGTAAAGGATTTGGTGACATTGTCAACTGGCATACTTGCAGCCAGTCTAGCAATGGCCATGGAGAGGCGACTCACATCCCAATTGTCCCAGATGCCTCTGTCTCCTGTCGATCACTGCAATTGGTGTGCTTGCAAGAATGGGACATTTACAATAAAAATAATGCAATTCATTCAAGATAGATATTAAACACATCGTTTTAATGAAACTGTATATGCTTGTAGTTTAATTTCATCATCACTGCAGGTTTAGAAGGTTAATTAATAACAAAATTTGATTGTTTTATTTTTTCTGGTTTTGTACTTTATGGTTCCAGGTGCATCAGCAAAAGACATAGGCATAGTTGCATATGTTATCCCTTCAAACGTTTATACAGCATGAACTAATTGTATTTTCGATGGTGATCATAGCAAAAATAGCCTGTCGCAATTTCAGTGGTTGCTGCTTGTGAACTCGAGAGTCTGGAATGGACCTTTTCCGAGAAGCGTTTTGCACACGCGAGAGCGCCCGATGCCAAGCGGCGGAAGTCGGCACGAGAAATCGAGGAAACTCGGAAGGAGGCTGTGCATCAGCGAGTAGAACACATAATTGCAGCATTAATATAACTGTGTTACACAAAAAAAGAAAGTCGACGGAAAGAAAAACACGACGTTTGGGTGGACGCCACAGATGCCCCTCTTTAAAGTCGCGTTAGTCGCGCGACCAGTCAACAACTCTGTAGGAAAAAAGTACCTAGAATGCGGCTGCACCTCTAATCGCCGTAGTCATCAGCTGTGCCACTTGTGCTTCACCGGAATAACCAGTTCTTCACGCCTTCACCGTCCACGGTCAATACCCCCTCCCGTGGCCGTGCCCATGGTCACCCAACTTTTGAGAATCCGCCAGATTGAGCGAAAGTTTTCTATTGTGTGATTGGCCACCCTCAATGGGGCGGGGCTCCCGTCTTCCGTTGGCGCCGGGGACGTAGAACACTGTCTTTCGGCTCATTTCGGCTCCGGCGGCCCGATTTCGGTCCGAAACCGGTCCGAAAACCCTCTCTCCCGGCGGGAACGCCGTCCAGAAAGACGACTTTCTGATTGCCTCCTGCCACATCCGTCCGCCGCCGTCGCCATCGTTGCTCGCCAGGTTACCTTGTTTTTCGTGGGTTCCCCCTGGTTCTCCCTTCGAAGCTGATCATGAGGTATAAAAGTCCCTAGGTGCGTACCTTCGTACTTCTCGCGTGGCTCGCGTGCTGTCGCGCACGCGCCGCAGCTCAGAGAGCGAAGAAACTGATAGCATACCTTCCAATATCGATTGGTAGTGCAGGTCACTTCCTCAATTTTTAGTTTGTGCAGCAACCGCCTGGTGCCGTCGAAATATGCGAAAAAAGTTCATTGCAGCTATTGCGACTTCAAGATAAAATGAGATTTCAGCTGATCGTCAGGTCATGGGGGTGGGAATGAAACCTCAATCCTTTGGTGGGCCGTGCTTGTTGGTTCAGACCGAGAAACTTCCAAAATTGTGTTTGCCTTGCGATGTAAAAACGTTGAAAAGGTTTCTTCGTGTCAAGCCAGCCTTAAACATCTATGTTTGCTACATTGTTGCAGGTTTGTTACCCTGTTTCTTTTTTTTTTTCTCTATAGTGATTTAGAACTGCTACGAGCAACACCGGAGCCCACCGCCGAGTGCAGAACCTCATGTGGCAAGCACCAGCAAAAAGACGCGAAAGAGGGTTGGCAGACAAGGCCCATCATGTAATCGATGCCACCAGCCCGACAGCCCACAAGACCACATATAGTATGCAATAAACCAGTTGTCGTTTTTAACCTGTCTCAACCACGACATGGTGGCAGCGGTGGGATCCCGTGTTGCCCACGACAAGAACAAAGGCTATTATAAAAATAGTATGAGACGAGTGAACATTGCAGTATGCGCTTCTGCCATTTGTATTGCAGCCACCTACAGCTTGTCAGCAACCCTTGAATAGACCATTTTCAAAAGTGTGCACCATCTATACTCCGTTCACCCTTAAGCTGAGACTACAGTGGGAGCTACGTGCCTGCCGGACCAATCAGCTGCCTCCCTCTTATCACCTGACCCGGCTCTCCGCGCGTGGGTATGGCCGGGAGCATGATGACGAGGCAAAGGGGAGGCGTATGACTGGTCTAACAAGGACGTAGCTTCCATCGCAGTCTCAGCTTAGAGGTGAACGGAGTATGGTAGCTGCAGCACCAATTATCAAAGTCCGCCATTGTTTGGGCACACACTCTGGGCATGTATTGGACACGAGGGCTGTGTAAGCATTCGGCGTGAACTCGGCTTGGCTTGTATCGAGAATGAATGTTGCGTCAGAGTTCGATAATGACTCTGATGCCGTTACAAGCTTCGTGCCCAAGAGATGGCGACCGCCAATGTTGCTTGATGGGATCATGAAAGGGTCTATTACAGAGAAAATTGCCTTATCTCAATAAACCTTATGCAAAATTGCTTGGTGGTCTGACAACACTGAGAGCGTCGCTATTTTAATGTTAGGAAGCGTTGTCGGTACACGGTGGAGGCATCGGGGACAGTCGTACGGGCAGCGTGCGATGGTGCGGCAGCAGGGTTTTCCGCCTTCTGACCATAAAATGTGGACGAACGGTTTAAACAACCAACCGCAACTGTCTAACGAAACTCTTAGAGGCCTGTGTACACGCTGTTGACAACTCACAGTGTGTAAACGTCCGCAGCGAAGGCGTAGGACTTGCTTCGCTGCTTCGACGAGATTGTCGCCAGCGTGCACAGGCCTGCGAGAGTTTCGTCAGACAGTTGCGGTAGGTTGTTTAAACTGTTCGTCCACATCCCATGGTCGGAAGGCAGAAAACACAGCAGCTGTGACATCGCACACTGCCCATATACGGCTCTCTCCGATGCCTCCACCGCTCTTCGGTAACGACGATGCTTGCAAACATCAAAATGGCGATGCTCTTAGTGTTGTCAGACCACCAAGCGATTTCGCATAAGGTATATTAAGCCTAGCTGACTGGTTGCCATCTTTTTTTTTTCAATATTGGTGGCCGCAAAAGTAGCCGGAATGAATTTCTGAAGGGCGGGCCGTTTGTAGCACAAGCTTCCGCAGCTAGCAGCGCTTAGCAGCACCCAAAATGTTTTTTCCCAAATGGTTAAAAAGCATTTGTAATTTTTTTTTTTTTTTGCAATGTCCGATATGAAGGAACAGCATGCAGCCGCGAAATATTGTTTTCTTTTAGGGAAAACGGTGCCGGAAACTCTTGTAATGCTTCAGAGAGCTTACAAAGAAGATGCTAATGAGAAATTCCAAGTCTACGAGTGGTTTTCTCACTTTAAGACCAGGGAATTACTGTTCATCCCCGACCAGCCTCGTTCAGGGCGACTCTCAACCTCCTCAACTGATGAAAGTATAGAAAAATTTGGGCATTGTTCCCTTCAAGTTTGTTCCTCTTAATGAAACTGTTAATTAGGTGTTTTACCTGTGAATTCTGCAATGCTTGCGAAACTCAGTAAGGGAGAAATGCTCCGATGTGAGGGAAAGGGGAAATGATAGTTCCATCACAACAATGCCCCAGCACGCACTGCCCTTTCAGTGCAACAAGTTTTTAGGAAAAATGGCACGACGCCGATTCTTCATTTACCCTATTCTTAGGGCCTCGGCCCGTGTCACTTTTTTTCTCTTCGCCAGTATGAAAAATCTTGTAAGGAAATGGTTTTGTGGATGTGGAAGGTCCTTCAAGTTAGACATTGCAAAAAACGAGGAAAGACTTTGAAGTGCTTGGGGAAGAAATGCCGATAGATCGTTAGCAGACGACGCCGGTGGGCAAACTGACTCAGGAAGGGTGCTGCTTAGCGCTGCTCGAGGCGGATGCTTGTACTACGAACGCCCCTTCCTCCTGAAATTCATCCCAGCTACTTTTGGGTACCCCCTCATACTTTTTTTTATTGCTAAAACTGGTTCTATGGCCCAGTATCTTGCTTGGTGTAATTCATATCCCTTTTTGCAGTGTTGCATGCTTTAATATGTTTGTAATGCATACATAACAATGTTTTTTTGTTGTTAAATGTTCCCTGTTTTCATGTAAGTTTGTTGGTTTGTTTCATATTCAAAGGTGCCAATAAGAAAGCTCCAAGGTTGTTTCTGGCTTCAGAAAGTATCATTACTATAATTATTATAGTTTGATAGTCCAGTGCTGGAAAAAGATTCCTTTTCAGATTTCCATTTTCACAATGTTTCAAATGTTGTTTTAAAACAAGGTTGTTTTAAAAGGTTCAATTACTTTTTTTAAAAGAAAATATTTTCAATATGAAATTGTATATCAGGTTTGGAAAATGAGAGAATACAAACAATTGCCACCTGAATACGGTCTCCATTATACACACTTTATATATATATATATATATATATATATATATATATATATATATATATATATATATATATATATATATATATATATATATATATATATACAGTATAGTTTTAATTGTAATGCCCTAATGTTTTGAGCTTAATGCACTGTTTATATGAGGTGTCCCCATGGTTGGAAAGTGCCAACCTTTTGTTGTCAACAGAAAACTGAGATTTAAAATAATTTAATAAGAGTGTGTATGTTCTCCAAAAACAGCACATAGAAAAAAAAACGGCTATGCTAGTTTATATATACCTATAACAGTACCACAATACTTTTCCAAATATAAGTTTAATTTAAATTTTTTTTTTTTTTTTTTTTTTAAGTGGAGCGAGTAGAGCGACTCATCGGACGCTCGACCAACACTGGAAAGCGTGCCGCCAGCGTTTGCCCGCTACAATTAACGAATTGAACAACACAATACTAAAAATTATGTTTCCTATCGCCGATTACTGATTAGGAATGCAGATATTATTGTAACTTTCGCTGCTATTACACGCGCGGAACGAGCATGGGGCAACATGGCTTGAGTAAGCTTATCACTCCGTGAATCTGAAACCGAAACTGAACGGGAGTATGCCGTGCGGTATTACTTTAGCCAATTACGTTCATATCATGTTACCTTTCGAAGCGCTAGATTAAGAGAGGTGTCTAGCCTGCCAATTTTGAATACACAGAGAACTTGCATACCAATAATACTTGGAAATACTCTTTGTATTCATTAGTAAACAGCGGTAGTCATTTACGTAATCATTGTCAGAAAATGGTAGGGCATATTACGAATCGGGTCAGTAGGGTGGCTAGAGTAGAGACTCGCGGATGTGTTATGTTGGAGAGTTCTTTGTGCCTTGTTATACTACTGAGATGTATGTGCCTGTTACAGTGTTCGGTATGTTGGTTGGTGTTCGTGCGATGTGTGTGCCGGTGTAGGAGTTACTGTACCGTAAAACCTGAAAAATAAAAACATTTAATTTTTTTTAAACGCCAACTAGTGGTTACTACTACACTTCCTAGGTGGCGCAAGCTGTCGCCTAATTCAATAAGCTAAGTGTTCAGCAGTCACGTATCTATTGAATTACGGACAGCTGTCCTGCAATCGACTGCCCTCCCTAACTCTCGTTCGACAACAATCGTGATAATTGTGCCCCCAGCTGAATGGGTGTTCCGCGTGCTGAATAGCGCCAAGTGCGTGCACAGTTGCTTTGCCGATTACCAGAGACTTGAAAGTGGATAACAAATGCTAACCGGTGAGCAGGAACGTTGAACGGTGGGAACCGACGCCGCTTGAATCGGTGATGCCTCGCCTCGCCGCTGTCAACCGAAAACGCCGGATCACTTCCAGCAAGCACAGCAAGCAGATACTATGTTCAATAAAGACGGCATTGGTTTGTCACTATGCGATTCCTTCTCTGAATGTTTTTTGTCCGCGAAGCAAATCCAGCCGGCCGCGCGAAAGCAGTCGCGGACAAACCGCCTCGAATGCCCCCCCCTCACATTGTCGACCCTACTCGTAATAGGTGCGGTGCCGGTGCTTCGAGGCGCGTTTTGGAGTGCTTTAGTGCGCACAGAAGACAGCGAACGGGCGTACGCACTTGAGAATCGTATTTTAGCAAAAAGCAGTCCAGCTCGCTAGGCCTTAAGGCCGGTTCAGACAGTTGCGTTTGAGTGCGTATGACTGCGTTGCGTCGAGAACCGAAAGCGAGTCACCGGCACATCTGTGTTTCGTATAAAGCGTGGAATCCAATTCAAGGAATCATTTTGGCACGCGGTATAAGCAGCAGGAATGTCCTGGTTTCTCGCAACCGCAACGCAGTCAAACGCAACTGTCTGAACCAGGCTTTACTCGTATTGCTCTACTGTCGCTTGCCAGCCGCCATGTTGCTTTTGGAGGTGGTCACCGTGACTACCTGTTGATTGCGTGCCGTGGGACTACACATGGGGTCGTTAGTATAACTAAGGGTGGGTAGCGATATCTGTGACGGCTTCTGACTACGCCAAATGTATACAATTGGCGTAGTCGTAGGATACTATAGTATCCTACGACTACCCTTTTGTTGAGAGTGTACGCCGTCGCAAGGGGCTTAAAAACCGGTCCTGTCTCACTCGTTCGTACTCGGTTGCAAGCAGACTTGGAAGTAATCCGTTACAAGTAACGAAATTACTTGTAATTAATTACTTTTCTTGTAATTTAGTAATGAATCCGTTAATTTTTTGAAAATGAAATTTGTAACGTAATCTCATTACCTTTTTCAGTAACAAATTACAGAAATTACTCGTTACAATTCTTCCGTCCCGTCAAAGGGAGAAATAGAGTGGAAGAAGGGCGATGCAACGGCCTTCGCGCTTTTAGCATGGCAACACAAGACTCTGGTGAGGTTCTGGTGAGGGAAAGGAATTCACGGAAAGCATGACAGCCCAGCCAGAGACCGTTTCTCGACTCGTTCGTGCGGTCAGCCAGGCTGGGAGGATTTGACACTCTACAGAAAGGCAACAGGCTTCGACTTCTTGGAAAACGAACGGACGGCTTCGAGCTTACAAAGGAGCAGAAAACGAATGAACCATAAAACCGTGGCTTGGGGTTCGTGTTGAGTGGGACCGTGGAGAGAGTGACCGTGGCGCATACGTCCGCTTCCTTCCTCCCCCCCCCCTCCTCTACCCTCCTTCTCCCCTCTCCACTCCTCCGCGCCTTGTTCCCCCAAAACAATTTTTTTTTTTGACGAAACCGTGCTTTGCTTGTTGATGTTTCCGCCTATACACACGCTCACCCCGCAAACAGAGAGGCAGCTCTAATGAGACCTCGACCCTGCTCATCCTTGACAGCGCTGTGAAAGCTGAATACTAGCTGGGCCAACCAGCTATGTGGCTCCTGTTGCTTGACTTCACACTAGCGGATACGTAGGCACTATTGGCCCTCTCCTCCCCCCCATCATCTTTCACAACGCTTAGAAGAAGAGGATACGTAGGGCAAAAACAGGACGAATGCGATGGTGGCAGTTCATTGGAACAAAGAAAAATGCAGCATCAACCCTGCTGTCAGTTTAAACAGTAACTTTCGACAGCAGGCAATAAGCTGGTCGGGGAGCACAACAAAACGGCTTGGGACATCCAAGCTGAGCCCGTATTCTTAGGAACGAGAATGCTAGGTTCTCGTCAGCGGATTGGGCCTGCAGGAACTTAGACAGAAATTTTAGGGAAAGGAAACATAGCCCGAGTTTCTGAGCATAAACGCCGACTCAATTGGAGACTGGAGTTGTGAAGCCGCCTGTAAAGGTGTGAAAGACATGAAGCGTGCTGTTCACTGAAAATTGGCCTGTTTTTAATAATTTCTAGACGGGAAAGTCAGTTCAGCAGAGAGATTGTGCATTAATATTTCGTGTGACGTCTTGGTTCTGATAAGTCTGGTGATCACGAAAGAAGATCAAGTGGGTCATTCGGTCCGATAACAACCTTCATCAAGGAGGAGTCTTTGAAATGTTCCCAGAGGCAAGTACCGCATCTTGGTCTCACAGACAGTCCGTTTTAGTATTTAAACTAGCCCCTATTTAGGCAACATGCAGCAAACATAGAAAAACTATATCTTCAGGGAAATCATGTTTTGAAGCTCGCCGACACCAAACTCGGATTAATTAGAATGGTGCGCGTGCCTTCACCGCCCAAGTGCATTCGTCGCATGTTCATAGGATTTAGTTATGTCCCGGTTGGACATCGCAAGGCTCGCTTATCTTGAGCACCTGTTCAAGTTCTTTAAAACTTTATAGATTCGTTCTCCAAAAAAACATTAACCTAAAATATTGGGTAGAAAGTAATGAATATGCTTAATTGTTTTAATTTTGATGGAGCTCAAAATTTTCTTCTTCAAACACGCAGTATATAGTGTGTCTTTTTCGTATTCCTTTTTAGTAACGCAAAAGTAATCGAGTAAAGTAACGAAGTAATTAATCGATTACTTTTTACGGGGAGTAATTTGTAACGGTAATCCATTACTTTTTAGGCCAAGTAATTGTAACTGTAATTAATTACTTTTTTGGAGTAACGGGCACAAGTCTGGTTGCAAGTGTGTGAACGGGCCTTTACACGGTACATAGGCCAAACAACCCCAGTTGAAATACGCACCAAGGGACACCGTTGAAACTGAAATGAAACCAAGAACTGATGTCACAATCTCTCTTAAAAAAAAAAAAAAAATAGCGATACAAATGACTTAGACGCACACTTTTCAATCATTATAAGCGCTTAAAACAAAATAAAATACTTTTTTTGTTTTGTTTTAGAGTAAAAAGACGACAATCGGAACGTTCCACTTGACTTCAAGCAAGAAAGAGAACGAAATTTTTATCGGCACCGACATTATAATGGCCGCCCCAAGGGGGTAAAGGTGGGTGAGGAGGAGTGGCAAATCCTGTGCGCTGACATCTGGAGTCCCGAGTGAAAGATCGCGAAAGAGCGCGACGGAACACAAGAGAAAGAAACCAATGTTGCCAGCTGAAGGACGACAGTCGAACTGGGCGCGTTCAGTAGCGGCTCCGAACGGAGTAACTCGAGTCGGAGTCCTCGGAGCGCCTACCGAACGGCAAAACGAAAACGCGGTTCCTCAGCTGTTTTTACGCAATTTCCGCTTCCTCCCCTGTGCCAGACGGTCTCCGAATAAAATGAAAGCAGACGATGCCGAGCACGATCGCTTTTATTTGACGCCGGTATTGAAGAAGTCTTGAGAGGGTCGTTAAAGAAGAAGCGAGAGACTGTACACATCAGCGTTGCTGTTCGAAGTGATCCAACGCTATCGAGTCCTTCGCAGGGCGGTGCAAACTCTGCTTTTGTTATAATACAGACAAAAATGTCGTCAACACACGTTAAATATGGAGCTCAGCGAATCTCCGCCACCGGTTGCGGTGCTTTTATACGGCCATACGAGGGCTGATCATTTAATTCCGGGGCTGATTTTTTTGCGAGTTGACGAGTAGACTTACAAGCTAGTTAGTCTTGTCTCCTTCGAAGTATTGTCCTTGTGCTTGTGTGCACTTATTCCAGCGTTCCTGCCACTGAAGAAAGCACCTCTGGTAGTCACTTTTTGTAATGGCCCTCATTTGTCTCGTCGCGTTGGCTTGCACCTCTTCAATGTCGTCGAATTGGCGACCTTTCATTGTTTTCTTCAGTTGCGGGAACAAGAAGAAGTCACATGGAGCAAGGTCAGGAGAGTACGGAGGGTGTGGGAGGGACGGAATGTTGTGTTTTACCAGAAATTCATTTGTGGCCACAGCTCGGTGAGCTGGGGCATTGTCATGGTGTAGGATCCATTTGCCGGAACGCCACTTTTCATGGTGATGTCTGCGCACAGCGTCGTGGAGGCGTTGCAGGACTGTTTTGTAGAATTCCTTGTTTACTGACTGGCCTCTAGGGACGTACTCATGATGAACGAGCCCGTCTATGTCGAAGAACGCAATCAACATGGTCTTGACGTTGTACTTCACCTGCCGCGCTTTCTTTGGTCGACGAGATGATGGAGTTTTCCACTGGGAGGACATTTGCTTTGTTTCTGGGTCATACCCGTAAACCCAGCTTTCGTCACCTGTGATTACGGAGGACATAAAGTTTGGATCGTTTTGGACTCGCTCACGGAGGTCAGTGCAAATTGACACGCGATCATCCTTCTGCTCCACCGTCAGGAGACGGGGCACAATTTATGCTGACACACGTCTCATTTGCAAATCTTCAGTCAACATTTTCTGCCACGTACCGAATGCTATTCCAACATCCTCTGCAACCTCTCTGATTGTCAGACGTCGGTCAGCGCGAATGATTTCTCGCACACGTGCCACGGTCTCCTCGGTGTGGGAGGTGGACGGCCTGCCTGGACGGGGGTCGTCTTCAAAGGATTGGCGTCCATTTTGGAAACGGGAATACCACTCAAATGTCTTTGATCGACTTAGGCAGGACTCTCCAAAAGCTCCTTGCAACATTTCTTACGTTTCAGCACCAGTTTTTCCAAGACAGAAACAGAAATTGATGCACACACGCTGCTGAACTTTCTCCTCCATCGTGAAATGCTATGCACACTGCAGGCAGACGTTCACTTAGAGGCTTCCACAGAGCGAATGCGGGGAGATAACGGCTTCCAGTTATGCATTTACACGTGCACAGAGTTGCCATCTGTCCTGCCTTTTTGCTACTTTGCTGCCAATTATAGCTTCCCCGAAAAAAAATCAGTCCCGGAATTAAATGATCAGCCCTCCTACATTTGTTCTGCCCTTCGTTACGACCTTCCTATAAAATGTATTCGTATAGACACGGAAAGTTCGGCCGCGCTCGGCGATCAAGGTCTCGTCGCCCGAAGCGAGCGCCAGCCAGCGTACACTCCGATTTAGCTGCGCAAACAAAAACATGAATCGGGATCGTGTTCTTTGTGAGTGTCCAACCGGCTACCAAAGTCGCGTTTATACCCTGCCTTGCTGTGTTCAACGCGGACAGGACTATCGTCGATATTCACCGAGTTTCCGTGCAACGGCGACCAAGACACGGCGTCAAATGAACGTTTACGTTCTTTATTAACATATTGAAACCAAACGAAGTACGGTCCAATGAATTTTCCGAAAAGAGCCTTACCTGGAAAAGAAATTCGAACGCGTTATTCGTCTTACCTTGAGCACATTTCATTAACAAAAGTGAGTAAACCGCACACCCGCGACAGAACCGACGCAGCTTATTCCGCCATTTTTTTTTCTCTTTTAGCGCCGGAACTTCGTCGCGATCCGGAATTACGTCATGCTGCGCTCCTTTCACTCCTCATACACCGTCTCTGGAGACGGTGAACGAGAGCCTGACTCCGAAAACTCAGAGTAACGTGCACCGGAAGTCGCTTTTTACCGTCTAGTGGAAGGCGCGCCGACTCCTTGACTCCTGGAGCCGCTACTGAACGCGCGCAATGGTAATCGCGAAGACTGAAAACTCTCGGCAAAATAAATAGTGATACTTTAACGTTGTAAACTAAATTCAGTGCTATTTTAACGCTTATAAAAAGCAATATACTCATTACGCTGCGTTAACTTCCCTTCAGTTGAAATCTCGGAAATCTGGTGGTTACGCGGTTTCGTTTTCACGGGGCGCGCCTACCAAAACCATAGCGTGAAGCTGCTTACCTGGTTTAGTTTTGCGTTGACGCGATGCCGTACACCTGCGCGCTATGCAAAAATAGAGCTTCTAAAGGAACGCGAATATATTTCCATCCTTAAAAATTGGTCCTTAGGAAGACCGTGAAATCTAGCGAATAAGACGTACACTGTAAAAAATAACCGTTAAATTTACGGCGGTATACGCTAATAAAAACTGCGAGTACGCCGTGAAAAGGAATTACCTCAAATGCACCGTAAACGAGCAAAAAAGAGCGAGAGGGAAACGCAAAACTCCTTGGAGCAAGAAAACAGAAAGAAAAGACGCGCATCGCTAATTGGTCACCACGCTTGACCTTCGGAAGCAGCGACGGGTGCTGCGGGAACCCAGAGAGGCTCCTCTCACCCCTTCACCTCCTTTCTTTGTTCTTCCTTTCAACATGCGACGCCGCGCCAGCCAAGAAAAAAAGAAGAAAAAAAAAAAACAGCTAAGAGCCAACAATAGAGCAACATTGCGACGGGCGAGATTCGCGGAGGAAAGCGCCCTTGGTTGGGACAACGCGGGAAGAAGTGGAAGAAGCGGACGTTCGGTTCTTTTTGCCGCCCGTTTCCGCGCCATTTTGTCCTCGTTCGTTCGTGGCATTCCCGGTTTTTTGTGCACCTGAAAATTTGGAGCGGAAGGCAACTGGATACTCGAGACAGGTATTTCACTATCAATCTGTTCCCTGCTTGGCAAGGATAGTGTGTTGGTGGCATCTATACAACACCCTAATAAGATGTTTACTTGCAGAATTTGTAGTTTCTGTTCAAGCACGCTGCTGGTTGCGCAATTCGAGGAGCACGTTTTCAGTTCTCGAAATATTTCGTGTGTGGACGAAGGATGCTGTCGCCAGTTTGTTACGTGTGATGCTCTCAGGTGTCATATTCTGAGAAGACAGGCATTCGAACGCCTAAGGGTAAGTTCGGTTTGCTTCGAGGATTTTGGAAAGCTTTCAGTGCACTTTGTCAGCATGTTTAGAGGAGTGCCGCACAAGGGAGGCTTTGCTAAAACATCTAAAAGGCCACATCACTCACGGTATTTTGGGTTCGTGTACGTGCTCCAACTGTCAGAAGGTATTCGGTGTGAAATCATAGTTCACGGCACATTTGAACTGGGCGCATTTACGAGGGACGGGTTTATTGGGTACGGCGCATCGCCTGCAGCCCCGCTTCAGGTTGACGACCCTTCGACTCGGTCGACTAGTGCGGATTCTAATAAAGACGGTGCTGTTAACGTGATGCATTCCCCTGATGATAACTACGACGTGTGAATGTCTCTCTGCGGAAGAAAAAAAGAAAAAAACGTAAAATACAATCTTGTTTTTTTATTATTATTTGAAGTTGAACGGAAAGCTTCTTATGCCGGTATCAACCGTTTAAAAAACCATTTATGAATTTCAACGTCGGCATCTCTTGTAAAACAACGCATGTTCGGGAAACTTGCTGAAAGCCTTCAAAACGTGCTTGGTTCAGTCGAGGCTACCCCAGTTATGCGTGACATTGAGTACAACGTTATGTACCTGAATGCTACCGTCTTTCTTCCAGAACAGATGAGGTCTGCATATTTGAGGAAGCACTTATGTGGAAACAGTGAGTATGTACATGGGACGTAGTCGTGGCCAAAAGGACCGGTTTGCGCCGCATGTCCCCGTTAAAGAGACACTAAAATAATCCCTAGCAAACAAATCTGGGCCAGGTATTTACCGAGCCTCAAAACGAATCCCACTTACCCGGTCTTTTAGAGGAATTCTGTGATGGGCCTGCCACTAAGGCCAATCAGTAACTGACATGAATCAAGATGCACCACCCATCTCCCCAAGCATTGTAGTTCATGGTGAGCATTCGCTGATTACTTTCCGAACCCTAAGTCATCAATATTGCCTATAATTTTATAATGATTTTGAACTACAGTTATAGTTCTGCAATTTACTACATCTTATATCTACCTTCCCGCCTTTTGTTTTATCATTACTTTCTTTTCTAGGGGAAAGCATCTGCTCAGCCAGCATGCACTCAATCTTCATTGATGGAATAACTGTGATGGACGGAATTCACATGTTCGACCACGCACTGGCTGTATTATTCAGCGCGTACTATGTTTTCAAGATTGCGTACACAGAAGAGATTGAACCACCTTGGAGTTTATTCAAAGGTATTGAGCTCATTTGTGCTTCTTGGCATCATTTGGTGTGTTTTTGTTCGTTTGTATATTTCATCTCATCTAACATACATTTCAGCAATTGTTCCAGACGTGAGCTCCTTGTTTTAGAATGTCCATTGCTTGCATCAAAACTTGTGCTGCGAAAGTTATTGTCAATGCTAGAGCCATGCTAGGGTGAGATAGTATAGAATAAAAAGCAAGTCTGATCATTTTATTTCGTGTTCCCTGTCCTTCGCTTACTGACATATATTTGATAGTGTACGAATACACGCTACCAAACGATATTTTTAATGTGTGGTACTTTTCGTTTAAAATTCAAATATAATTAGCTCTTCATAGCATTGACTCCTTTTTAACTTAGGTACCTGCCTCACGACGCCACCGGCGACTATAGTCTTCGTTCAAAAAGACTTAAAATGTGTATTCAAAATAACAAGGCTTTTCTTTCCACTTTCAATTTTTACGAAACAAAAAGATAAATCAGTTCCAAGGGCTGCTGTTGCAGCTTTAGATCCAGTAGGGATATATTTCCAGAACTTTAACATTTTCAATATCCCGAAGATGTGGAGGTCTTGCTAAAAGTGGTTCAATTAAATATTTGTTACATAATATTAGCAGTGTGTCCATTCAAAGGTGTGGAAATTGCTTAAAATAAAGACAACTAATTTTAGAGCAATTTATTAGTGTAGAGCGAGAAAAAAATATTAATGATCTATTTTACTGTTCAAAATTATAATGTATAATGTGTTGCGTTGAGAGTTGAGAACTGGCAGATATTCCCTTTCGTTCTTTATTTGCATTTTAAAACTCATCAAAATATGTAATTAGGTGAATGGCTGATCGGTCCTTAACCTGGTGTGAGATTGGTAAAAAAAGTGTATGTGAATTTAGAAGTTCATATGGGGGAGTATTATTAACCTACAATACTGGGTGCTAGGCTACTTGGGCTTATTCGAAAGATCAGTGCTTCAAAAGCTTTAGTCACTGGCCAATTTAGGTATTTATTGTCTAATTATTTTTTAACTGGCGTATTATGAGCTGCGGTAGTAAACAAACTACTTCGTAAATCTGTTCTTACAGATGTTGGGATCAACCCTGAACGAGGAACCCAAATAAAAAAAAAACGAGAAAACATACGTAAACGTGAAGGTTCTTCAGTGAACCGACGACATGTCGGAATATAAATGGAAATGTGAATAAATATGACATCTTTTACTTTCCTTTGACAGCACGGGTCAGAAATATTAATGCATCGAGTGCTGCTAGAGCAGCCCACCTCGCCGCAGACAAAATTGTCTGTGCATGACTGCTTATTCACTCTAGATATGCGCAATTAAAGACAGTTGAATAGTGCAACACAACCCCAAAATACTCCGCCGAGCTTTTTTTTTTACGCTGTATGGTTTACGCGGTTCAAATGACTATAATGGTGTGGTCCAGTAAGATAGTTTCCAACGTATTAAGGTCGCATAAAAATGGACCGTAAAATTTACGGTCAAATACCAGGCAGCTAATGCTGCCAAAATTATACAGTAAAAATAACGGTGCACTGTAAATCTGGTTTACGATAAATTTAAACGGTGACCGTAGAAATCTACGGTCGCCGTTTAAATTGCACCGTAAAAAGAACGGTGCGCTGTAAATCTGGTTTACCGTAAGTTTAAACGGCGACCGTAGATTTCTACGGTCGCCGTTAAAATTTATCGTAAACCAGATTTACGGTGCACCGTTATTTTTACTGTACAAGTTTGGCAGCATCAGCTGCCTGGTATTTGACCGTAAATTTTACGGTCCATTTTTTACAGTGTAGAGCTAGTGGGTAACCATATGCGGGACTCCGGAGGTCTGCCTCCATGCTCCGCCGCTTGCGGCAGCCAGAATGCATGGGAAAATGATGGACCTTTTTCTCTAGAGTCCGTATATACTGTATATGAACGCTATGGGCCGCACTCATTGAGGTTCGGATAGTTTGGCTCTCACGACGTGCCGTGATTGTTTTAGCGGCAGCTCTGGCCCCGAATCATGCCTTTTCTGACAATATTTGCTGCTACAATACTTTCTAGATGCAATATAGTAAGTGCTTCGCTGGCACTGGCCATGGGCAGTGATGCCCCAGACGCCGCCATTTTTAGCTCGATTGGCGCGAATCACTGATCTTCGCGCATCCCCGCTCGCAGCCCGCTTGGCCGCTGCAGTGCGAATGCGGCCACGTACCGGACGCCCATCTTCCACGCAGCGAAATCGCGTTTCTGCTAGCGTTGCAGAGGCTGGCGGCAGCGTGCCGAAGACACGTTTTCTACGGCGTTCGTCGTCATTCACCGAATAAGTTTTGTAAAACCCTCTGTAAGTCGTGTGACTTGCCGTTGTGAACACGTAGCAATTTTTACGGAAGCGCAGTGCCGCAGGAAAAAGGCACAACTCGTTGAAAGGAAGTTTAGCTGGTCTCGTGGCGTGATCAAAACTTCCTTGGCACGCTGAAGTGCTGCGTCTTTGTGCCTTAGCACGCTTGGATACCGATCAAGATTTGACGCCTTGTGGATCTGTTTTGCGAGTGCAATGTGCGTGAAGCCGTATGTGCCTCTGGAGCAGCGTTTTACTTTACTCTAACGACTGTATTTGTAACCTTCGGCACTCGCGATTCACAAACGAGCTTGATCTAGTGTCCAGTGGCGACGCAAGAGAGAGTTGGGGGAAGGTACGTCTTTTTTTCGTCGTGAAACGGTTTGCACAATACCGCGCACGCACAGCAGTTTTTCATCACTGAGCGGCGCTGGCTCATTATCAACCTACTCAATTTCACTTGACGTTTGAGTGCGGCTCGCCTAATTCTGATTGGTCAACGGATTTCACACGACCATATGGACCGCTCTTCATAGATTTTCAATCTTGCCTTCTTGTTTTGCTTTCAAAAACCCTCCTTGCTCCACAGCATTGCTCTATTTGTGCTGCCATGTCATTCATTAGAGCAGATTTGGAACTTAGACATGGTCAGTAGTGCACAGTAGCAACCGTACAGATCCCTCCTCCCCCTCCCTTTATTGATAGCAACTCGCCAGAACAGCTGGACGATCCAGAACTCAGTGGCCGATATATGATGCAAAGACATATGTGCGACATGCCTTCAAAACGTTGCCGCAGCGCCGACTCTTTATCGGTATCCAAGCGTGCGGAGGCACAGAGATGCAGCACTTCGGCGTGCCAAGGAAGTTTTGATCACGCCGCGAGACTGGCGAAACTTGCTTTCGACAAGTTGTGGCTCTTTCCGGCGGCACTGCGCTTTCGTAAAAATCTCCACGTGTTCTCAACGGCAAGTCTCACCGCTTACACAGGGTTTTAAAAAAATGTTCTTCTGCGAATGACGACCAATGAGTAGGAAACGTGTTTTCAACACGCTGCCGCCAGCCTCTGCAACGCTCGCAAAGACGCAATTTATGCATGCAAGATGGCCGTCCGGTGGCCGCACTAGC
The DNA here is from genome assembly GCA_013358835.2 of Ixodes persulcatus. Lineage (NCBI taxonomy): Eukaryota > Metazoa > Arthropoda > Arachnida > Ixodida > Ixodidae > Ixodes > Ixodes persulcatus. Next base: position 49,107 of record JABSTQ010009386.1, on the reverse strand, counting down.
GGAGCGGGGATGCGCGATCCAGAAATTGTCACAGAGAGCAGTGGGGCGAACCCCCCTATATAGGTCGTTTCACCTTATTTTGTACTGCAGCGAAGGCTAGAGGGGCGAGCTCATAGCGTTTTAAAAGGACACTGACAGGGTATTTATGCTCGCCGAGTTTTTTTAGTTGTACATGATGTATGAGAGCCCAACTACCCAGAACAGAATTTGGGGCTCGAAATTCGGTTTCTTTCCGCCCGAAAACCGCCTATCGAGAACTGGCCGGTTCGAGTCGTGCTCACTCTCTTCTCCGTGGTCACAGGCCGTTTTCTAAAGTTTAGACACGACCACCAAATTTAATCAAAGTCGTGGGTCATTGAAGGCACACACTTAATATTAAATATAGAAAACAAATATGGAACCTATTTTGTGGCTTCTAAATTGCTGCTAATACATTGAATGAAAAGAAGAAAAAAAGTTGCACAAACAACTGCAAGCATTCTGTACGTTCACTGTGTAATTCTCAACTTAGCCAGGGCTGGACGGCAATGGCGGCGAACGATGGGCGCGGGACCTCTATTTCAGAACTGTCGTTCGCGGTACCGGCGAATCTGTCTTCCCTCGAAAGAGAAATTTTTGATTGATCAAAACAATTAGGATTCATTCCGTACTACACGCCCGACCACCAAGCCGATTTATACGAAAACGTCGCCGAGTCGTCGCCCCTTCTCGTGGCTGAAGACATAACTCGTCTTACGAACACGAATTGGTAAGAGCATAAAAAAACGCGCAAACGTCAAGCACGAAGTGCGTACTTAGTTGAATATGCATGCGTACGATTTCTTTACTAGGTGCGAATGTGGCCAATCCGTGGGGCTGCCCGGCTTGAAGCCTGGCGAGTCTTTGCTGCAGGGAAAATGGCAGCAAACTTTCTGACCTACTGTCGACCGGCTGCATTACTACAAACGAGGAGTTCCCCCTCGTCTGCTTGAACATTACGATGTTAAAATTTTCATACTTTGAGCTCCGCGATAAGAAGCTGACTATGCCCAAGGACATTTACAAGTCTATGTTGTCAGGAAAACTGATTATTTTATGTTGTGGTGTAGCTCAGGGGAAAGATGTCCGCTTCACCCGGAACACACCCAGGTTCATTCCCCAGTGGGGGCATACAATATTTTTTGTCCAACCATTGGCGATATTTACATATTCCTTTTTTACAATTATCACGGAAAAAAAAAGTGGACAAAGCGTCGCTGAACTAAATAATGACTCCCTTTTTGACACCTGCGAACTCAGTGTAGTTACATTGCACAAAATGCAAGGAGCATATAAATCGGGTAGCGTCCGCTTTCCGAGGTGCCCATAAATGTTCTACAGGAATTGCAGCCAGCCATTGGCCCCGATCCCGTTGATCTTTCGGGAACTTGTGCGGACTCTGCTGCACAATGCCACTTTTGGATGCAGAACCTGTGAGGAAGCTATTCACAACTCATCCCGCGACAGACTGCCGCGCGATGGTTGGGCAAGCTGTCATGACTGAAGAGAATATAATATCTCCGTTTACCTTCTCTTGTGGAAAATGTGCCGGGTTCTGTGGGTTGCACTGTATTGCACTGTTTTGCGCATTTTCTTTTTTTTGTAATGTTATGATTTCTGTGTTTATTTTTTCTATTGTGGTTGATGTGAGTGGAGGGGCTCGTGCCTCTTTTTGTAACACTCAAACTTTTTTTTTTGTCTCGTGTTTGGCTGATACTGTGCAAGTGTATATTAACCTGTGAGCTTGTGTTTTTGCTTATTTGTACATTGTGTACGCAAGTACCATGTCATCTTATACGCAAATGTACTATCCCCCCCCCCCCCCCCCTGCTATAATGCCTTTGGCGCTGCGGGCTAAACTGAAATAAATAAATAAATAAAACATATTGGGTACATTCTTTTCAGAGGCGGTCACGGGAATTCACCACTGGCACTCGCTACCATTTCCAACTTTTCAATCTACAAAACAACTAACCTTGAAGTGCAGAACAGCGAGAGGAACAAGCATCACTACAAAGCAATCGCAGGGCAAGCGGTATCCGCGTCGTCTGCTGCACTCGATAAAAAAAAGGGGGAAAGCGTGGTCGGGTGTATCACGTGGCTTCCGGCATACTCTCTCTATTTCTCCGACCTCCGTGCGCAGGTTTCGGTTTCGGTTTCGAGCATTTACGTTTCTCGGCTTTATTAAAATATACGTGACTCTGTAGCAAAATATTAATTGGGTAGTCCTCTGACACCATACTAAATCGCATGCCAAAAAAAAAAAAAAATTGTAATTTTTTTTAATGGGTGTCAGTGTCTCTCTAAGAAGTACTAAAAAAAAGAAATTATTTCTTTTAAACAGTCTCGTTGGAACTCGCGTGTCAAAAAATAAATTTTACGCGAAAAAATATTTTAGAGCAATATTGGCTCCGTAAGTGTGACGTCATGGGTCCAAACAAACCGTTGCTAGGGTCGTTGTCATGGACAAATACATGTGGCTAGGTTTCGCTACGAAAACCCGACCGTTCAGAAATAAGGAGTAGGATTTAAACTTATAAAAATCATAGATATAGAAAGCTTGAATGTCATATATGTTTCGACAGAAGTGTGCCGGTAATCGCTTGTTTCTAAAATATTTACAACTGCAACTTCCGGTCTTCAAGATGCCTGCAGCAGACGACACATGCAAGTAGTATGCCGTCTGCCACATGCATCTGGCGTCTGGTTTGTGCGAATAAAGATGATATTCTGATATTGAATTTGTTTGAAATATAATGAGTTTCAGACACTTATAAGAATTTATAGTGTGGTGCGATGAAAAATATGGTTTATAGAAAGTCCGGGCATCGATCGTGATGATCGTCTGCTAAAAGATCGCATTGCACCCGTGAGAAAAGCACTTCAGGCGATCGGTTGAGATCCCAAATTTTTTTTTTGCGGACTCGCGATGGTTTGTGTAGCTTTGGAGAAAGTACTTTGTATCTTTTCTGAGAGCTTGATACAGGAAGAGGATCCTGATTGTTATACTTTGCTTGCATGCGATATAGCAATAATTGTTTCCCTTCTGTTTGTGAATTTGGTTTGTTTTTAATCTTGAATCAACCATGTTACTTTTCTGAGTACTCTATAATTTTTTTGTTTAGCTAATGAAGAGCTTGCTTGAGAACCTTATTTCTGTGCAAAAACTTCTGTTTCATTCAGCTGTAATTTGGACTGTGGCTAGTCATTCGGTCAGGGCCGGCCCTGCACCATCAAGCGCCCTGGGTATACTCCGGGAAGGGGCAGAAGTGAACAAAAAAAATAAATAAAAAAAAACCATTACCAAGATTTTACTGTTAATACAAGGTTTATTATCACTATCTATACCGTGTGTCCATAAATTCATTCAAACTTCCTGTCAAGAAGCGATGAGATGTTGACACAATCTGATCCAATAGTAGTAGCTATACGGCTGCATCGATCTACGGTGTCGATCTAAAACGCACTGTAAAATTGGGTGCCTGCACGTACAAAGCTGACATTTTCAACAAAGGTGTATTTTAATCGTGGACGCATTCCTGTGAAATTTCTCGGCGCAGCTTCGTTCCTGTAGAAAGTCATTACAATGCATTCTTGAAATTTTCAAAAACGTTTACCATCGATGGACGCGGTCGTCCTTCGGTGGTAATTTTTTACCACCTTCACTTTCACCTTCACTGGCGATGCCCTTTTTTATTTCAGCCTGTTTCCTGTTTTTATGATCGTCTTTGAAAAAAGGGTAAAACCAGTCATGGGCACGTTGCTGCTAAAATGTAACTGTTACAGTTACAGTTACTCAGGGAGAAAAGTAGCCCTGCTACATTTACAAAGTTTAAAGAGTAACTTTTTACAGTTAATTACTTTGCTAAAGGAACTTTGTCGTTGTACTAAAAAAAATATTAAAAACATTCAAAAGGATTAAGATGGCAATTTGGGCCAGTTGGTTCATGATCGAAAATAGGTGCCAAAAAAACAAGGGCGAGAAGAGACGTAAACACTTGTCAGTGTTTACGATTCAAAAAGAACCTTCCTTAATATGCATTTCATTTAACATAGATATTTCTTAAGACATTGTGTTGTTCACGGTAGTGAATCTGATTTTTTGAGAAACTAAGGTTTTCCTAATAACCAATATTAACATGTTTGATACTTCTTAATTCAATTTTTAAAATGAATTTCTTCCTGAACGGGTAAATCCACTTTACGATACAGCATTCATTGTTATTTGGGGAAATGACAGGCGACTTTAGTTTTTCAATATGTTAACAGATGCCTGCTGATGATCCATAAAGTACTCTACAGTTAAGTGCGACCACGATAAGGTATACAGGAATGCAACAGCACGCGTCTAGAACTCGGGTATCTCCCATCATGGTGGCGAGTTTATACAATCGGTCAATTTTAATTTGGGATTTATTTTGGTAAGGCTATATGGGACTGAAACAATAAACATTGTGCTTATGGTCAGTAATAATATAAGTCATACCTTGTAATTAGCTTTGTAGATGTGCCACTCCAATCCACTCGTCAATCGAATTGTTCTTTAGTGCGTGCGCAAAATCTTTCATGAAACACGAAGCTTTTCTTGAAAACTTGGAGAGCTATGTAGCGGCAACATTTCTTTGTCAAACCCGCTGAACACGACAGCGGTGCAAAAGAAGCACTGATCGAGGTAGAAACGGCCACTTCATGTAGAATTTCAAACGGCTTTTGCAATCTTTTCTCCACCACTTCCTAACCAGATCGGACACGTTTGCGCTCCTCCATCTGAAAACCCCAACTAGAAGAGACCACCCGGAATGCCCACGACGTGAATATCCTCAAATCAAGTGATGACAAGTGCCTCTGCTCCCGGCTAAGGGTGGTCTTTCGATTTCAAGAAAACACACAAACTAGCAGAATAACAGACGTTTCGAGCGAATACTCTTTCTCAAGTGACGGAACCCGAGATGCAGATATTAACAAGTGGGAGACGGGAGGCAAGGCCGGTAATTGGGTTGCAAAAAAAAAAAGGGGAGGGTAGAGCAAATGGGCGTAAAGTCGAGACCCCGCAAGAGTGCATCTGGGATTTGGACGATTCAAAATATGAGGTGAAGGAACCGTATGCTTGGCGGCAAAAGACTAGGTTCAGAAAATTGGTTGTCCCGTAAGCCTGCGGGCGTTTGGGGCGACAATCGCAACGAACTGTCCTCCGCGAAAAGCATTTGCTTTCTCCGCCGGAGGAAGAAAAGAGAAACACTTTGGAGATATCGCGCTTTGTTACATCTGCGTGCCATCCCAGTAGGCGAAACCAGCTTGGCGAAGCAGGGTCACCGGAAAATATAATTTATTGTTATTTTTTCTTCTCTCGAGTTTTATAAGGTTTCTGCAGCAGTTTTTGGTATGCCCTTCCCGTATCAAGACTTCGGACTCTCATGCAGTTGCAAGACGATTTGGCGGTCGTGTTTGCAATATTTTTGCTCATAAGTCTGAGAAGTAACTGCAACGACAATAATCTTTACAGTTATTTTCGAAAAATAGTAACCCTCTTACAGTTGCAAGTTATTTTCACTAAGCAGTAAACAGGGCCGGGTAAAGAAATGTAGGGGCCCTGGAATAATAACCACTTTGCCCCCCCCCCCCCCCCCCCCCCCCAATATATCATGATTCTAAGAAAAGCGAGAAACGCAGCAAACATTTGTTTGTAGGCACCAACGGCTACATTTACTTGGAACGCTCATTTTATACGTATTTTGTTTTCCGAAAATGTTTAGACCCCTAATCCCGTGAGGAGGCAAGACTTTTCGAAAAAATTGTTTATTACAATCTAGCACAAACATCAAAGAGCAGCAGACCAAGAATGTGCACATATGTTACACAATGAATACATATAATCAATACTATACAATATATAACGCAACACGAACGATAAAGTGGACACTGCAGTACAAAGAGAAATTCCCAACACTAAGTTACAAAACAATGTACCAAAAATGCAAACATTGGAAAATAATTGACAAATATGACAGCAAACAAACGCTATATGCATCTCACGGGCACCCTTTGTACTGAGTTGGACAAAAAAAAAAAAAAAAAAGCTAATCATCAGTACGTTTAAATTAGCAAATGAGACAATGCTGAGGTTTACATTCTTAACCTGAAAGGATACCGGAAGAATAACAAACACGAGACAGAGCCAACTTCCACTTTTCTTATTGGCAGCTAAGCGCTTTCTCGACAACGTGGAAGTTAGGACAGATGGCGCGAACATATAAGTATATAACACTACTAATTCCTTCCTCTAAAATGGCATGTTTCGCGCCTTCGCTTTGGCAAAAGCTGATATAGTTTGTTCAAAAGATAAATCGTTGGAGAAGTTCACTCAATTGGCATGATAGCGAGCGAGTTCAGCTTCTTATCCAGAATGTTAAAATGAAGGCGATTCTTTATCAGTGACAACTTAGAAAACAATCGCTCGCTTTCACAATTTGCCATGGCCCATGGGTATGCTTAGGTATATTCGTAATGCAATCGAAAGGTTTGGAAACACACGAATAAGTTCTTTCGTGCAGCAGTTGCATTAATCCCAGGGCACTCGTGTCCTGGCATGCAAAACCTTGCAGAAAGTTTGAAAACTGAATTACTTTGGCTGAAAATGCTGGCTCTAAATCATTTTTTGTAGGTTTTCACCAACTTCTCGGCCTGCTGTGCCAGAAACATCTCGCTCCCAACGTCTGTCAGCAATTTTAAAAACCCGAACTTCTCGCAGAGTTCGGCGTAGGCAACCTTTCGCACCCGCAAAGCAGAGTCCAGATTTTCAAGTACAACGTAGTATGTCTCTATAAGAAACGTTTTCCTACCTTGTAGCGTACAATCGCTTTTTCCCTCCGGGTACCTTCTCGAAACGATACGTTTGCCCTCATCCTGATAACACTGAATGGTACTCAACATGCGTGCTCTCGCCTCAAAGGTATCAAAGAGAGGTGTCAACGAATTAACAAACTCTTCCAGAGAGCTCAGAACATTGACAGCAGTCGATCTTCTGAGCATTGCTTACCGGCATTTTTTTGGACATGAGGGATAGGATGTTTGTAATTTGCTGCTTCGTGCCGTCATTATTAATGGGCGGTTTATTTTCCTGGCATGAAATTGAAGGTTTCTGTGCTTATCTGATTTTGCCTTTTTTAGGGTCCAGCACGTTACATTGGTAAAGAGCGTTGTAACTGGCGTGCATCTGAGTACAGAAGCGGTGGCAATCAGTTCGTTGAACGACGTTTCATCGGCAGATCGTTTTGTCGATGGACCTTGCGTACGTTTTGTCGAACACAACCCTGCTGTTTTCGCAACAAACATCTTGCTTTTCGCCTAGTTCACAGGGTAGAGAGAGGAGGCTGGGCCCAAGGCTTGGGTATACACAACTCGGTGAATCACGCCCTAGCTTTTAGCGGCTTAGTAAATTAAAAAAAAATATATATATATATTTTGCCAACAAAACGTTGCAGGGGCAGGTGTCCACGAGACGTACAGCGTTGACGAACCGTGTCCACAAAACCAGCGTCCACGAAAGGTTGAATTGTGTTTCAACGAAATGATACGGACCCGCACAAAAGTGAAATCGCAGCGATATGAACGTCAAAAATGTTTTTAGTTGCTTCTGTGGGTATATACAGGGCATTTTTTTCTTTTTTACGCTTTACAGATTTGTTTTAAAATAGCCATGAATGCTAAACTTGTGCGACCTGTGCAGGCAAGTTATACGGCCAGAGAAAATAGTTTAAGGGGCTAATCGTCATGATAAGTCGAATAATTAGCTATAATTTGTTGACTAGCTTTCAATGAGTGAAAATAAACATGTGGTTCCAAGTGTAAACTTGTTGAGAGTCATCGAAAGTCACTAAATTAGTAAATCCTATAGGTGGGGGTGCGCTCAAGTAAGCACTTCTGCAACAGGCGAAAGGCTGATGGTGCAAAAACGTGGATGATAAGATTATGAACCATATTTTCCTTCATGTTACGCGGGCTACACATCGCGGGCTACACATATACAAGGAGGGAGGAAATTGTAGCAGCCAAGAAGTGGAAGCTGACAAGTGACCATGTCGGAGAAAAAAGAGCTAGAGCCATATTCTTCACTTATACCATTTCCCTGCTACCTTGCTGTCTGCAGAGTCAAGACTGTAAAGGCTTATCCAATCCTTTGCTGCAAGAGCCACCCCAACCACGAAAGTTAGTGCCACTGCCAGTCCATTTATGTATGTGCATCACTGTTCTTCCACCTTATTTGCGATGTCCAGTACTCTGTGTCGAATTTAAGATGTAGCTGAACCAAACAATCTGGAGAGCAAGTCTGCTTCTTGCGCAAGGGTTGTGGTGACGTCAGGACGACGCAGATTTACGATTAGCTTTGATTGGAAGGATGGTGGGTAGACCTCAATGCTATGATGCCTAGAGGTCTACCCACTATTTTCTTTAGTCAGCCAATAAGAACTTGGCATTCGGATATCATCGTAATGGGCTTACTGCGGTTGTTTGAATGCCAATTCATCGAAGCACGTTTTATCGAAGCACGGTTTAGAGAAAGCAGAGCTTCAGTTTAGAGAAATGCCATTTATCGAAGAGGGGACGCTTTTTAAAAGGCTTTCCTACTTCTCGCTTGCATCACTGGTGCGCGTGTTAACCCAGCCCCCCCCCCCCCCCCCCCCCCCCCCCCCCCCCCGCTGCGCTCCCGCCGCTTCGCGGCGGCAGTCTGCGGCGGATCATTACAAAAATTTTAACTCACCGGATTTATTCGTACACGCCGCTTCGCGGCGGCCGAATTCGCTAAAAGGAGGCTCATCAAGGGATTCGATAAACTGGGGCCGGTAAAACGGCGTTCGCTAAAACGAGCTTCTCTAAACCGCATGCCTCCGCATCGTAACCTCTGTGCAAGAAGCAGAACTTGCACTCCGCATATCTCAGATGAACGGATATGCGGAGTGCAAGCAGCACTCCACATATGCAAGCAGCACCGGACACAAAGAAGTCAAGGGAAATATCTTCGAAAGAGCTGCAGTCCGTTTTCAAGTGTATATATATAAAAAGAGCCTGATACTAGCAACTGCAATCGATCACTCCATTCTAAATGTTGTAATATGAGTGTGCCTTATATAGTAACTAATTTTATTGACAACAACGTAAGATAGCATTAGAAGCAAGGGGAGTATATTCGCTTCTCGATCACTTTCCGGCATTTCTCAGCCAAGTTAAAACAAAAATTTAAACGTTATCAAGCTTCCGATTGGCGAGGTTCAAGACGAAGCCTATGGTTTGATTTCCAAGAACACATGAAGCGAATCATTCTCGACAAACCCATCCTCTTCTAGCGTATATGCTCTGGCGAGGCATGATCCTCCGAAGCCTTCATTACTTCCTTCCTTCGGCCTCAGAAAGCATGGGGTATCTTTATACCAGCCAGCATTTATCTGGTAGGAAATCACATTTGTTTGGTCTTTAGGGTGAATGACACCAACCATGTACACCTTGCTGAAGGGCCACTCCAGCTGCGAGTCATGTTCCCCGAATTGTAAACTCATGAAACACCCGAAGCCCACGTCCATGCCCATACGTCTAAGCTGGACAACTTGGGATACACTGTAATCATACATGGTCCTCTTGGCGCTTGTCAAGCTCACAAAGCCAGTTCTAAGTGCTCTATTCTTCAGGTCTGTCCAGTGTTCAATGTACCAATGGATTCTCTCGGGCTTAGAAGGACTTGGCAAACTTTTGCGCACCACATCTAAGACTTCAGTCAGCTTGTCCCTTTGCAAATAGAGCTCCTCACTCACATGATTTTTGTAGTCGGCCATTACTCTCCGAAGAACTTGCAGTCCCTCGGTAAATTCAGTGGCACAGACTGTGCTAAGGTCATTTAGCTGCTTAGTGAGCCTAGAAGTTTCAGCCTCCAGTTGGCCCTTGCATCTTGTACCCTCAGCTCTGGCATCTTCACTGCACCGGTTCAGGCTTGACTGCAGTGACATGATGTCCTCGGAGATCTTCCCTATGGCTCTGTTCATCTCGAGAAAAGCTTTGCTGACATTCCTAAGGTCTTGGGTGGCAGGGTTGTCGGTAGGAAGGCGTGTGGCTTGGGGAATGCTGCAACCATTCTTGAAGTGCTCCAAAATGTCGCTCCGCAGCACTGTTGAGTGGCACAGGCAGCAGGGCACGACGTTGAAATTGCATTCCTTGTAGTGGTCCAGGAGGCATGCTACAGGACCAATGAAGCTGCAGCCTCTAGGTGCATTCCAGCAGGCAACCTGGGACCGAAGGAAAGGTACTAAAATTGGGTAAACTGTCTTTTGGTTAAAGAATGTTTATGCTAATAATATAGGAACTTAGAAAGGTTATTAATGACAGTCAAAAGAAGCCGAAAAATGGTGGAACCATTGTTAGTGCAGTCGTACGTAAGAAACCCCGTTGTGCTCGCCAACTACTTTTATGTCACTAGTTCACAGTTGTTTTCTGCTCTTGAAGGATGACCCACAAAGTAATTCATCGGGTACAGACCCATACATGCAACCCTTTTGTGCCCGATACACTCGGGCAGAAAAGAAGAGTGGACAGCTTAACTAGTAACTGCGAGGGAGAGGTTATGTACTCACAGTACGGTTCAGGATGTACTTGAGAGGCACCTCCAGCTGCTCAATATCATCTTCGCAGAAGGGTTTCTGGTCGACGGGACACACACTCACTTTGTCGGCACATTGTGCATGGCACTTTGTGCACATCGTGTGGATGCAGGGCAGCCTGACCGCTTTCCTGTATAAAACCCCACAAAGGACACACGTTTTTTGCGCAATGATAGGCTCTTGGAACAGCGTGGGCCTCCAGTCTAGGGCGTCGGAGAACCCGGCTACTCTGAAGGACACCATCTCCACAGGGGCATGGGTGCCGCCTGCCATTCCTCCGTGGTAAGGAAAGAAATATGTAAATCGTGCAGGTTTATTTTCTTCTTCAGAAGACCTGTGGAGGACATTTGAAATCATGTAAGCAAGATGCCAAAGCCACAAAGCAATGACACAAACTCATAAACAGATAACAAAGTGCTAAAACAGATCAAACAGTTGCTTGACACTCAAGGGAATACCAGCCTCCCAGTAGCTTTTGCGCACAAATTCAGCGTTTACAGGAGAACAGCGGCTGCTCCAATTGCATCGTAATGCCCATGCCAGAACGCAGGCGCTCTCCAGAAACAGTGCGGGTGTCCGGTGCAACAGGCGTTCTTCCGGACGAAAATCGCAGCCTCACTTATAATGCAGTGTTTACACAAGTGCTCGCAATGGGTTGTTGGTAGGCAGAGAAGTGGCTTGGGGAATGCTGCAACCATTCTTGAAGTGCTCCAAAATGTCACTCTGCAGCACTGTTGAGTGGTACAGGCAATCTACCCAACTACGGTTACAGTAATTAGACTAACTTTTGTGTACGACAGAAAATGCGCACCTACCTAAACGGCCAGTAGCTTCTGTGCCAAGGGAGGAAGTTGTGGATAAGGCTCGAGACAAACTGAAACTTTCAGGTCATATCTTATCGATAACAAGCCCGGACTTTTGACCGTGTACCCACATCGTACCGAGATGCCGCGTTTTTGACCATCAGCAAACAGATTACTGCAATCTACAAGATGGAAGTCCAGAGTGATAATATTGAAAAAACGGTTCGGCTCCATGTGAAGCCCGCGATTCGACACTGCTCGTGACGTTTAGCATGCTCATATCATGCTGTCAAAAACCGTGCTCGTTTCAGATCGCAAAAATTTTTTTTCATCATCCTTGTCCACCGGTCACTCTCGAGAAATAGATCTTTCTTCCAAAGTTTTAGGGTAACTTTTATATTTGTCCTTTGTTAAACGAAAAAGGGTGTGCATATATCTGCTTGATCTGACATCGCCATAAATTAGCCAGAAGTCCCGAGCAATCTATTTTAACACGCGTTTTATCAGCCGATCTTCATGGAGTTCTGGAACGTTTGGCGGCAAGCATAAAAAGATTTTAGTCCCCCGGCAGAATTTGAACTCGCCACTTTGAGCCAAGTGCTTTGCTGGCTGAGGCTATCTAGGATTGGTGGTATGGACCACGCAAAAGCGAGCTTATCCGCGCGGTGCATGAAGGTTTGGTTGCTCGCTTCGCAACCTTTCGTTCCTGTCGTGCAATGCCATCTCATAGCGTTTGTCAGAAATGAAAACGAACCTTCGGTAGGCGGTGCAATTCAGACGTCCTTCTCTTCTTCCCTGGAATGCTTATTGCACATTCTGTGCTTACCAGTCTTTGTCAGCATCAACAAGCTTGTACAATTTTTATTTCATGTGTGCCTCCGTTTGTTTGCGTTGTTTAGTACAATCTGTCGAATTTAGGACGTAATTCTACGAAAAGATTCGCAACTTCCTCATACTACTGGATAGTCGGAGAGCAATATGCTAGACGACTCCCCAGCACACAAAGAGCACGGAGCAGGATTAAGTCGTGCAATTAGGAATAAAATATTCTGATACCCAGAAGAAAGAACTCAATTACACAAATAAGAATGTGGAAGTTTATTGACAACCACATAAGATCGGATTACATGCAAGGGAAGTAAAGCTTTCCCACTCGTTTTTCTGCATTTCTCGGCAAGTTTACAACGAAAGAGTTGAACAATATTAAGCTTCGGATTGCCGAGGTTGATTATGAAGCCTACGGTTCAATTTCTAAAAACACATGGGGCGTAATCGTTCTCGATAAACCCATCAAATTCTAGCTCTTTTACCGTGGACAGGCATACTGCTCCAAAGCCTCCCTTTCTTCTTTCATTTGGCCTCGGGAATAAGTTTCTCCGATATATATGCCAACCTTGTAGGAAATCACATTTGACTAGCCCTTCGGGTGAATGCCACCGACCGTGTACACCTTGCTGAAGGGTCACTCCAGCTGCGAGTCATGTTCCCCGGGGTGTTAATGCATGTAAGACCCGAGGCCCACCTCATTGCCCATACATATAAGCTCGACAGATTGGGATACACTGTAACCATACATGGTTCTCTTGGGGCTATACAAGCTCTTCGAGCCACTTCTAAGTGTTTCATTCTTCAGATCTGCCCAGTGTTCAATGTACCAATGGATTCTCTCATGCTTAGAAGGACTTGGCAAACTTTTGCGCACCACATCCAAGATGTCAGTAAGCTTGTCCCTTTGCACACAGAGCTCCTCACTCACATGATTTTTGTAGTCGGCCATTGCTCTCCAAAGAACCTGCAGTCCCTCTGTAAATTCAGTGGCACAGACTGTGCTAAGGTCATTTAGCTGCTTAGTGAGCCTAGAAGTTTCAGCCTCTAGTTGGCCCTTGCATCTTGTACCCTCAGCTCTGGCATGTTCACTGCACCGGTTCAGGCTTGACTGCAGTGACATGATGTCCTTGGAGATCTTCCCTACGGCTCTGTTCATCTCGAGACAAACTTTGCTGACATTCCTAAGGTCTTGGGTGGCAGGGTTGTCGGTAGGCAAACTTGTGGCTTGGGGATCGCTGCAACCATTCTTGAAGTGCTCCAAAATGTCACTCTGCAGCACCGTTGAGTGGCACAGACAGCAAGGCACGACATTGAAGCCACATTCCTTGTAGTGGTCCAGGAGGCAGGCTACACGACCAATGAAGCAGCAGCCTTTAGGTCCGTTCCAGCAGGCAACCTGGGACCGCAGAAAAGGTATTGAAATTGGATGAACTGTCTTTTGGTTAAAGAATGTTTATGTTAATAACACAGGAACTGAGGAAAGGTTGTTAATGATAGTCAAAGAATCAGAAAAACGGTGCAAATATCATTAGTGCACTCGTACGTAAGAAACCCCGTCGTGCTCTACTTCTTGTGTCACTAGTTCATAGTTGTTTTCCGCTCTTGGAGCATGGCCCACAAAGTAATGCATCAGGTACAGTCTCGTACATGCAACCCGGCAGAAAAGGATAGTAGACAGCTTAACTAGTAACCGCGAGGAAGAGGTTATGTACTCACAGTACGGTTCAGGATGTACTTGAGAGGGACCTCCAGCTGCTCAACATCATCTTCGCAGAAGGGTTTTTTGTCGACAGGACACGCACTCCCTTGGTCGACACACTGGTCATAGCAGTTCATGCACAGCGTGTGGATGTAGGGCAGCCTGACCGCTTTCCTGTATAAAACCCCGATGAGGGCGCACGTTTTCTGCGCGATGATGGGCTCCTGGAACAGCGTGGGCCTCCAGTCTAAAGCGTCCGAGTACCCAGCTACTCTGATGACACCATCTCCACAGGGGCAAGGTCGCTGTCTGCCATTCCTCCGTGGTATGCAAGGAAATATGTAAATCGTGCAGGTTTCTTCTTCAGAAGACCTGTGGAGGACATTTGAAGTCATGCAAGCAAGATGTCAAAACAACATAGCAATGACACAAACTCATAAACCGATAAGGGTTCATAGGAAAACGATGGCTGCTGGAAATGCTCTGTACTGCCAATGCCAGAAAGCAGGCGCTCTCCAAACTACTGTGGGTGTGGGTGTCCAGTGCATCAGAAAGTCTTCTTCCTCACTGGAGTCACAGCCTCACTTCTAAGCGGCGTTTACATGAGCGCTTGCAATGTGATGTTTGGAGTAATACGGGTAGAGTTTGTGTTACAGCTTGTTACAGTTACGCATTTCCTGTGGTTTCTGGATAATTTTCCGATGGCAGACTGCTACTGCGAACGATTAATAGCCCCTTTTACACTTTCCCATTCATATCAATGGCTTTTCAAGCGTTAGATTCCTCAGAATAATTGTGTTGCGTGCGGTGGCGGATTCAAAATGTTGTTGCGTGCATGTATACACGATCGCCGAGTTTGCTTGCACATCCGCGCGCGTTGAGCTTGCAGAAAGGTATACTAAGATTGTATACAAACCAGCTATGTTGTTATGGCGAAGCCAGTCTTATTGGCAAGGACGTTTAAATAGGGCAGGACCCGGCATGATGTCATACCCAGCGACGCCGCAAAAAGAACCCAGTCCCAGACTACCTCGCGCACCGACAGGCTCTCATCCAAACTAAATTCAACCGGGCTCCCATCGTCTGCTCTCCGCTCGATTGTTAGGGTTAGGCTACGTCTGCTCCGTGCCTGCGGTCTGCTTCGTCTGCTCGGGGTCGCGGCTGGCTTTTTATTCTATCGGCGCACCAAAAGATGTTTCGATGCGAACCCCATTCTCATCACGCGGAGTGAAACCAACACCTTCTTGAATCATGGTTTGTACGGCTTTCTCAACGCGCGATGCCATTCTCAGCGTTCGTGCGTACGACGACTGACACGCGATCACTATCCAAATCCGCGCTATGACGACTCCTTCGAGATGACGCTCCAGGCGCGGTCGCGCGGTGTCGAGAGCGTCCGCTACACGCCGACTGCCTACTGGTCAGGCAAGTGTTGGGCTCCAAATCTCGCCTGTTCAACACCAATTCAGTGGACGCCGCCATCGGTGCCACGAAATATTGAGACAAACAACAGCGTTGCCACGGAAATGCCATGGCAACGAGTGTTGTTTGTCCCAAAAATTAATTTGACGAGCACACCATTGGCTGAGAAGAGTTCGTGGCCACGCCTACTTCCGCTACACTTCGCTCCATGTATAGAGAATACGGACGCCACCCCCTGCCCCTTATAACCTCCTTGCTTATTGGAAAGGTACTCCGAGCCAGTGTTGCCAGACGGAGAAAAAAAAAGTCAGCAGATTGATCTGCAAAACTATGGTGCCTGGAACGCGTCTCCGACTGGTGTGTTTACCACGGCCAAAAAAGTGGCCCCTTGTTTTCCGCCTGATGACGTCATAGAAGTGTCATGTTGTCGCCGGTCGCGGTCCTGGCGGCGTCCTTACAGTTGTGGTATATATGGCAGACGCCTGTTCTGCTGAAGGTCGCTCTCCACTGTTACAGTCCACAGAAGCTTCAGCAGCCGGAAGTTGGGACGCCTGGGACGCCGCGACGACAGCGACACTCACGTTTGCTTGTGCTTCTCGTCAGCATTTCTACGGCCAACCGCCAGGATCGCGACAGTCAACAGCATGACACTCCGGCTTCTGTGACGTCATTTGTTGCCACTTCGGGACCACTTTTGATGTATGGGCTTGATAGGACGCTAAACACACCAGTCGGAGACGCGATCCAGGCACCATAGTCAAACGTCAGATAGATTTGCACAAAAAGCAGTAGATTCTACGAAATCTGTGTTTTGCCATGTTTTGCTGTTTCCATTAAACCACACTTCGAAGAAATAGTATAAAATAACAAAAACCATGGTAATATACACAAACAAAAATGAAAAAAAAACAAGACCCAACTAAAATTTACTAACATCGTATGTTTTTTTTTTATCAGCATTGATTAGTGTTGCGATTTCGAGGATTATTCTTTGAAATCGAGGCTGAGCCACTTTTGAGATCAACAAATGAGTGCGACAGTGCGACATCCACCCGTCGCTATTATTGAAGTGAAACCAAAACAAGACGTTCCGGCAAGTGCGCGTACATGTCCAATGGAAGTCCTCTGCAAGCTGCCATCTTTCCTTAATGGGCTGTGGAAGGTTTCTGAAGCAACGCTGTTGGCGCGGAGCACTCTTGAGGCTACGCGTCGTCTGCTACGGGCTTATTTGTTTTTCGCCTGACCCAAAGTTTAAAGGGAAGCTGAAACACTTCTTGAAAAAAACGAGTTAGAGGTGAATTCTGGCGTATTTTTATCCCGTGAATCTGAATATCACGTTCATTTTCCCCGAACATGTAACTAAACGCGAGGAAACAGGAAAAACCTCCAACCAGTCGTGACGTCATACTAGGATCTTTGGGCCGCCAAGCGCGTGCCGCACGTGTGGGCAGCGCGTGCAATTGCAAGCTTGCCAGGTATATTTTTCCGCACTGACGGCAGTCGTGACGTCTCTTTCTGACCTTTTTGAAAATAGCAAGCGTGCTCGTGCATAGCTTTGACAGGCGCCGAAGATGCGCGAGAGCAGAGATTGCGAAAACTCCTAGTGTGACGTCACGCCCCGGGAAGGAGGGGCTTCGGCGGTACTTTAAAAATTAATTTATGCAGCCTCCGTGCACCGAGTTGAAAAATAATCTCGATATTCGTGATCCTGGAGGCCGAACGAAGGCCATTGAAGTGTTTTTTCTTAAATACAAAACCGCTTCATTTTCCCTTTAAGTTCAAACGTGGAGAAACTTTATTCGTTAGCTTTTTAAGCCACCGAGGAATAACATTATATCATTTTCTTGCCAGGGCCTGCCAAATAAAAGTAAAGAGCTGGAATTTGGATGTCGATCCCATGCAATCCGCCGGGCGAATGAATGAAAATGTCGGCCCTTTCTGCTCAGCTCGGAGCAGCCGAGAGTTCAGGCGCATGCGCTCACGCCTCTCGCTCTGCGCCGCGGGCTGATTGGCTCACTCGGGAGAGGGACGTTACGGCGGCGAGATCATATACTGGCCAAACTCTCCCCATATATGGCTGTGGCCCGGATGTCACCGTCGACGGGCTTCTGGGCCATCTAGCCTGTGCTTCGTTTTTAATTCTGGGAGAATATGAAATTCCTTTAATGGGCGACCCTGGGAACTGAAGGGGCCTAATAATAAATTTTAATATGTTTACTAAAGAAAAAGTCAGTATATTCTCTTTTTTTCCAGTGAATCAGTAGATCCGGAACAAAATCAGTAGATCTACTGATAAATCAGTAGACCTGGCAACACTGATCCGAGCAGAAGTGCACCACAAAGCCCACGCAAAAATGCGTCCCGGTCCGGTTGGATTGGATTAAAGTGGATTGCATTCTGCTACCGAGCTGATGTTCAGCAAGAAAATCTTTGCACCTTGTGCCCGGGGGGTAAAGGTGGGTGAGGAGGAGTGGCAAATCCCGTGCGCCGACATCCTGGGTCCCGAGTGAAAGATCGCGAAAGAGAGCGACAGAACACGAGAGAAAGAAACCAATGTTGCCAGCTCAAGGACGACAGTCGCAATGGTAATCGCGAAGACTGAAAACTCTCAGCAAAAGAAACAGTGATAATTTAACGTTGTAAACTAAATTCTGAGCTATTCTAACGCTTATAAAAGGCAATATACTCATTACGCTGCATTAACTTCCCTTCTGTCGAAATCTCGGAAATCTGGTGGTTGCGCGGTTTCGTATTCCTGGGGCGCGGCCACCCGCGGAGCCGATTATCTGGTTTAGTTTAGTGTTGACGGGAGGCCGTACATCTGCGCGCTATGCAAAAAGAAAGCTTCGGAAGGAACGCGAATACCTTTCCACCGGTAAGTTCGTGGATTGTTGAAGTTTATGAAACTGCTCTGATGATATAATTATATTCGTGAAATCGAATGCTGTCGACGAAACTTCGCAGAACAAATGGTATGGGACTCCCTTTCCGGAGGTGCGATCGGGGACAGCGGGGCTTCGGTTGCCATGGTAACCATGTGTGGGACCCCGAGGGTCTGCTTGCATGCTCCGCCGCTTGCGGCAGCCAGAATGCATGGGAAAATGGCGGACCTTTTCCTCTAGAGTTAGTATCTGATCTCTATGCCTTGTGCAGAGTATAAAATTATAAGGAAAATAGACGTAAAAACAAACACAAAAGAGTTTTTTTTTTTTTTTGTATCATCACCAGTTCAATTTTAATATATTTTCTCCGCTAATAGATGCGACAAAAATATTTAGTTGCGCTCTGGCTTTTTTGAAGCCAATCCACAATCCGAAGCGCGTTTTGCAACGTTTTTGAAAGAGTCGAAAGCCGTCTTTGTTGTCGTAGTAGCGTTGTGCGCACGCGGTGAATATCGATGTTGTGTAAGGCCCTTCACTGCACAAGAAAAGGAGAATCGTAGATTGGTAAGCCCACCGTCTTTCTCCCACTTGTTCGTCGGAACATTCAGCATATATTCTACATGATCTTCACCGCGAGGAATGTTTTTGTAGGTTTCGCTTTCTACTAGCGAAACGATGCCAACCGACCGTGGGTTAAGAGTCAGTTCTGTCAATAGGCAGATCATTATTCACGAGTGCACTTTGACTGGCCATATTTGTATTCTTGATTACTATCGTGTGTTAACAGCGAGTTTGGGTTGTGCTCATTTCACACCAAGTTCTCATCGCGCCACGGGACTAAGAGATCAAGAATTCGACCCCCCTCCTCGCCGCCGCCCCCCTTTTCCGATTTCGATACGCACCGGGGTTGGCACTCAGTTCGTCAAACGGCATTTCATCTACAGACCGTCTTGTCGACATTGCGCCCTTTTATCGATACGCTGCGATGTTTTCTCAAAAGCGGTTTTCCGCGCACATCGTCTCGGTCGCCGGCGTCCGGTGGATGTATGGATCATATAAAGGGTACGCCTGTACCCTTTATATGATGATGATACACGTGGCTTTCTCCTTCGTTAGTGTCCACATCAGTCTTTTTTCCTCCACCAATCTTGCAGTCGTCGCATTGTAGAGTCGACTATCCACCTCTCTGTGCTGTTGTTTCATTAGCTTGTGGGTGGATGGAAGCCCAGCGTCTGCTGTAGCATTACTGGTGCCTGCAAGAAAGTTGGCGGCTTGCTCTGCCTTCCTTTGTGGTTGATCGACCCTTGGTCGCTGCGTGCACCTCATCATGTCATGTTGGCATCAAGCCAGTGGCGTAGCCAGAATTTTATTTCGGGAGAGGTTTAACAGCATTCTCTCCCCCCCCCCCCCCCCCTCCCCCCCATGGCACACGGTGAGCTCGCCGGTACGGAGGCAATGCAAGGGCAAGGATTAGCGAGGCGCTGTTAGGATAAAACGGGTAAAGCTGCATTGTCATTTTTTCAAAACGGAGCAGGCTTCATTAACAGGAATACGGCCGTAGTGGCTCACCGTTCTCCTGTCGTCGTAGTTGCGGCTTACCAACTGGGGGCACGGCACTCTTTTCGGCCCGTACTCACGTTGCTTCATGTATCAGGTGCTCGCCGGGATCCTTGCTGTCGCGGCGAACTTCGACGGGGCGGCGGCGTTTCCCATCTCGGAGCCATGGACGCCACTATCCGGATTTGCGACAATGTCAACCGGCAGCCCATTCGAGCCAGCGGAGGCTACAGAAACTTTTCTGGGTTTCCGTGAAGACCGGCAGATGGCTAGGCTCTGAGGGACACTTCCGGATCCGCCACACCACAGCCACAAAAGGGAGCTACCTCGTCCGGCACCACTGGGGCACGGCACTCTTTTCGGCCCGTACTCACGTTGCTTCATGTATCAGGTTGGTTACTTGAAATGCTCTAAATGCTATCGAACAAGTAATCTACTGCTTGTGAGAGTGTCGTGCCCTATCAACAAACGCATGCGGCACTGGTGTTCTTATCTTTTTGGTGTCGGGGTGATTGATGGGTAAACATTCCTGTTCTTCGCCTCCTGTCTTTTGTTCACGGAAGGATTGCTCCTTTTGGCAGGGGACGTGGAATCAAACCCCGGTCCCATGTCTAAGGCTGAAGCTGAACATTTGGGAAAATTGAAAGCGTACTCTTAGAATTGCAGTCTGGACAAGCAACTGTTTTGGCAAAGCTTACAGGCATAGAAAAAAGGCAAGCTGATCTTGAGAATAAGATTGATGGCGTAATTTCAAAGACAAAGGTACTAGAAAGACGCGTGGCACATGTTGAAGAAAGTGAGTTTAAACTTGAAGCCAAATTAGACGACCTTGAAAATAGAAGTCGACGATTAAACTTAGTATTTTTTGGTGTTCCCGACAACTCCAGAAAAGAGACATGGGAAGAATCTGAGAAACTAATAAGGGACATCTGTAAAGAAACGTTATCTATCGACAATGTTGAGATTGAAAGAGCCCACCGCGTGGGAGCATTTAAAGATGAACAAAATCGGCCTATCGTTGCGCATTTTGCTGGCTGGAAAGCCAGAGAAAATGTGAGGCGAAATGCATTTAGGTTTAAAAATACCCCGATCAGCGTCTCGGAAGACTTCAGTCCCCTAGTTCAAGAAAAACGGCGGCAACTCTGGAACTACGCAAAAGAGAAAAGGCAAAATAAAGAAAACTGGGTCTATTTGAACTATGATAAGTTAGTAATAAATGGGCAGACGTTTATCTGCGACAGCGACACGTGTCAGCCAGTCCTGCATCGTCCGACTAATTCCGAGATCGTAGCAGAATGACGACACCTACCTCCTATCAACAGACCAAGCAAAGATGACATTGTTGATATGCCAGAGAAACCTACGGTTCTGGTTGTGAACTGCCGTAGCATCATGAATAAAGTTGATGAGCTTGCATCTTTAATAATGACTTTGAATCCACAGATTGTTATGGGGACCGAATCTTGGTTGGACGATACGGTCTCCGACACTGAGGTTTTTCCGCCGGGATTTACGGTATATCGTAAAGACAGACATCGACACGGAGGAGGAGTCGTTTTGCTGGTTTCATCTTGGTGGAGTAGCTGTGCTGTTAAATTTGAGAATGACTCTGAGTTGGTGTGGTGTCGCGTTCGTTTTCCCAAAGGGAACACTGTGGTGTTTGGAACTATCTACCGTCCGCCAGACGGAAATGAAACAAGCATTTCTTTACTCTCAGATATGTTATCAGTGATACCAGACACCGTCTTTCTGGGAGGCGATTTTAATTTGCCAGACTTTTCGTGGTTAACTGGGACGACGGCAAGAAGCAAATCGCGTGTTTATTCTATGTTCACAGAATTGATAGATACATTTGGTCTGATTCAGTATGTCATGGAGCCGACTCGACTGACGGCAGTTTTAGATCTCGTCTTATGCAATGACCCAAATATTGTTTCTAGCGCCCAGGTATATCCTGGAATAAGTGATCACGATGTTGTTACCGAGTTGAATGTATCAGGCGTACCTGAACAGAAACAAGAGCCACGCAGAGTACTCATCTATGAAAAGGGTAATTTTGACGCCATCAATAATGCATTACAGACATATATTCTAACTTTTTCATGTTTATCTGAGTCTTGTACAACAGAGGAGATTTGGATTTGGTTTCGCAATAAAATATTGGAATTAGTTGAGGCTTTTGTACCATCAAGGACTTTGCGGCAAAGGCGTAAACAAAAACCTTGGTTTAATGCCGAAATACGGAAACTACTGGGGAAAGCAAGGCAGGCTTACAAAAAACGTTGTAAAGTTAACTCTGTCCTTAATTTGCAAGGGTTAAAATATATTAATAATCAATTAAAAGTAACAATAAAGTTAGCTAAGCAGTCATTTTTTACCAGGCTAAACTGCGATCTTAAACGAAACCCAAAGGTATTCTGGAAATATGTGAGGACATGCAGGAAAGACGATATTTCTATCCCAGTTCTTAATGTTGACGGCCAAATGTTAAAGGAAAATGTGGAGATTGCAGAATGCTTCGATTCCTACTTTAAATCGGTATTTTCTCCGGGATTCTCTGGGTATGTGGTGGAGTCACCGAATAGTTGTTTTACTGGCATGATGGCGGATATTGATATTGATGTTCATGGTATTGCCTCTCTTTTGCGCGGCCTAGATCAGTCATAGGCTACTGGCCCTGATGGTATATCACCTGTTATTCTCATTAAGTTTTCCGAGATTGTATCACAGTACTTGTCTATTATATTTAAAACGATACTTGAGACAGTGTTGGTCCCAATAGATTGGAAAACGGCGAATGTGATTCCTGTTTTTAAATCCGGAGATAAGAAACTTGTAGAAAATTATAGGCCTATATCACTAACGTCAGTTTGCTCTAAGCTTTTTGAGCATATTTTATATAGCGCAATGTTCAAATATCTTGATAGCTTTAACTTTTTTACTCCATCTTAGCATGGCTTTCGGAGTGGTTTTTCATGCAACACGCAGTTAGCAGAGTTCCAGCATTACCTATTAAAAGCAAATGACAAAAATACGCAAGTAGACGCAGTCTTTCTAGATTTCAGCAAAGCTTTCGACATGGTACCACACAACCTTCTCCTGATAAAACTTGCCTCTATAAATATTATTAGTAAGGTACTAAATTGTATACGAAATTACTTAAGTGACCGTGAGCAATGTGTTGTCTTAAATGGAAGTAAATCCTTAGTCGTTTCCGTGACTTCAGGGGTCCCCCAGGGTAGTGTTCTTGGACCGTTACTGTTTTTAATTTACGTTAACGACATTGTACAAAATATTCAATCGACAATAAAACTTTCTGCTGATGATTGCGTTATTTACAGGGAAATAAATTCGACGAGAGACATCAAGATCCTACAGAGCGATCTAGATAAGGTAGCATACTGGTGTAACCAATGGAACATGAGCCTAAATATTGGAAAATGTAACCTCGTTAATTTTACTAGAAACGTCTCTAAATTTTTTACAAGTTATTCTATCAATAACCTGACAATAGACCCTTTTCGAAATATTGTCTGGCAACTTCAATAACTATCATCATTTAAGTTTATATCATCTGTACATGCTAATGGCGTTTTTTTTGATGACTGGTGGAGAAAGAATACCGAAGCGGAGCCTGAAAATTCCAGACGTTAGTTCGCTGCATTATTCTCCTATTTTACCGT
Organism: Ixodes persulcatus; assembly: GCA_013358835.2. NCBI lineage: Eukaryota > Metazoa > Arthropoda > Arachnida > Ixodida > Ixodidae > Ixodes > Ixodes persulcatus. The sequence continues at coordinate 25,572 of JABSTQ010009386.1, read as the reverse complement.
GACGAGACTTATAAGCTTCTACGCGCTACGCATTTGAGGGTGTCATGTAAAACCTTGGAATGCTTGGCTTCGGCACGCCCCAGACATCTCATGGCAATAGTATATGGTGAATTTTATCAAGAATTTGACTCCACCGAGCGCCTTGTACAGAGTGATACACACCGTCGCAACTGAAACAAATAGAAAAACAACTGTGCAGCGAAGAAAACCGCAACTTTCGCACGTCTGCCGTTGACGAATATGTACCACATTCTAACCGCCATTAGCATACAGAAATTTAGTCTGATATTTGAGCCACTAGATGGCACTGAATTTGTGAAAGGGTCTATTGGTAATGTCTCTGAATGTAAATATCTTGGCGTTTATTTTCACCAATCACATAAATGGAATAAACATATTGACTACACAATTAATAAGGCCAGTAAAATGTTTTTTATCCGTAGAAATTTCAAACACGCGTCCCGAGACGTAAAAGAAACTCTTTACTTCTTGCACGTAAGGTCAATGCTTGATTATGCGTGCGTTATATGGGATCCCTACCAGCAGTATCTGATCGATAGATTAGAGAAACTTCAAAACCAAGCAGCGCGATTTGTTAGTAACAACTACGATCCATACGCTAGCATGACAGAGGTTAAAACCATGCTGGGATGGGAGCCCTTGAGCATTCGAAGGCAAAAATTGAGATTGAAGTTTTTTTATCGCATTTATTATAATAATACTGGTATTAATAAGAATGAGTATCTTTTGGGGCCAACGTATGTTTCAGCTAGGTGTGATAACTCTAGAAAAGTTTTTGAATACTCCTATAAAACAAACAGCTTCTGTCATTCTTTTTTGTAAAGATAATTAGAGAGTGGAACTTGCTGCCTGATGATGTGGTGAGCACCTTGGACAACAGTGTATTTTTTTCTCGGCTGTATATCTAATCTGTGCGGACAAGTTATGACTTTGTGTTTTTTATGTATGTGTGTTATTTCCTGCCCCTCCTACAATAATGCCCTCGAGGCGATGTAGGTACTCTGTAAATAAATAAATAAAAAGCTTCGTCGCAGCACGCAACTCCCTCCGCTTTTGAGGTAGCACTGCATTACCAACGCATTAAGGCCAGAAAAAAACACAAGGATAGCTATACTGTCACAAAAAAATTAACTGAAAAATTAGAGCAACCGACCACGCACAAACACTAAGGCTCATATATAGGGCGAAGGTAATTCTGAACAATCACAAAACAAAAAATGTATTATCTATTAAAGGTTTAACATATTTGTGCTACAGAACCAGATGCCGAAGGAAAGAGAGTCTTATCTTTGCTAGGCCACTTTATCTTGCAGCGTGGTCCAAAAGCAACACCAGCATATCCTCGAGGTAAGGAGAAGTCATCAGTCCTTACTCGTCGTTCCGTCACTCGGAGAAATGACATGACGCACCACACACAAACTACTCGCCGAACGTGGAAAGGAACTTGACTACCCTTGCGCCTATGCGTAGTGCGAATATGAAGGCTTTTCTCTTCGGAGTTTCTGATGTTCCGTGCAATGAAGAGATTAATCTGATAAGGAATTGCATCGGATGCCATCTCGACATAAAAAAGCAGAAAGCAAGACGGACTTCATCACATCCGTGAGCGACGATTTTCGCAAAGTAAGGAAAACTTCGCCGAAAATAGGGAAATTTTAGGCGTCCAAAGCAAGAACATACGCGGTCGCCCTCTGTCCGGAGGCCCTAATTCAGAACGTCCATCGTCTCCTCAAGATACTAGCGACTCTGCCCTCAACAACGGCGGAAGCTGGGCGCTCGTTCTCTCCACTACGACGGTTGAAGACATAACTGAGAGCGTCCACTTCGAATGAGCGACTGCTCGGTTTATACTTCGTTTCAGCTTAAGTCCAGACGCAGCCAATGCTACAAGCGCGAGCATGTGGCCCTGAACAGTGCTTGCACGGTACGAGCGCGCGTGCTTGGCAGGGACGCTGAAAGCTCTGAGCTCGCGCTTGTAGCATCGGCTGCGTCTGGACCCAAGCTGAAACGAAGTATACCACTTTTGAGTGTTCAAGTTGAAGAGGAGGACGTCCTGGATATTTTTAGATGCGGAGCATCTCTTGCTCGGGTCTATGTCCCGCGGCGTCGGTGTCGTAGTCCGCACTCACACTACGCATGCGCAACTCTCCTCCTTCCCTCTCTCCAACAGCTGCGCGTTACTCTCTCCGCTCTCTTTCTCTACCAGCTGCGTGCACTTCGCGTGCGTTCGCTTCTACTCGCGCGCATGCGCAACTCTCCTCCTCTAGTCTCCTCTCCTTCAAGTGTGAATATAACCAGCGGTAGCGCGCTGCGCGCGTTCAGTTCAGCGCTGTTGACTCCACTTCACTCCGTTCTTACGATGAAGTGTGACGGAAGCAACAGTCCCGTCAGTTAGTGGGTTGGCGCAAGCAAGCGTCAGCACCACCCCACAAACTAAAAGCAACGCTACGCCCACTGAAGACAGAGCTGCGCAGCGAAGGGCACGCGACGCTGAGCGCAAACGCTTGAAGCGAGCGGCAGACCCTGAACTACGGCAACGAGAAGCGGCGTCCATTCGTCAACGTCGAGCGGCGGATGCTGAACTACGACAACGTGAAGCAGCGGCGGTTCGAGAACGTCGAGCAGCAGAACCTGAGGTTCGGGACCGTGAAGTTCATCGTAAACGTACGAAGCGAGCGGCGGAACCCAAGTTAGCAACGTTACTAACAACGTTACTAACACCGTTAATAACACCGTTAATAACGATCCGCGATGCTCCGCATCACCCCCATGGTTCCCCTCGGGAAGATGGTGTAATTTTTTTCCCGTGAACGCAGGCGGCTGCCTTTTAATGTGTAGGCGCTTGGCATAAATGAGATGATAAAGAGAACCTGTAAATTGCTTTCTAACATAACTAGTCACAGTTACCTTTTTATTCGCGGCAATTTCTAGTCGAAAGCACGTAATTCTGATCACAAAAGGTGCGCGTGTGCGCAGCGCCACGCGTTGCTTACAGTGCAATTGTTTTTTCACAATTCATTTATTATTCCTTACATCACTGACATTGTTTTATATTATTACCGTATGTTCGTTTTATTATGTTCACTTTGGTTTGATTGAACTGTGCATTTCCGTGAAAATAGTTTGTTATACTTTGCCTTGAAATTGCCATCCTTCACCCCATAAATGTTTCGAAGTATCCGTTCTCTACATATCTGAGATCAAGCTCCGCATCCTATCGAATAAACATGAATTAAGCAATATTGCATACTTTATTAATTTGAGCATTTTCTACCCCACAAACAGTTTTCCCTAAGGCATATAAGTTGGAGATGGTCCGCGCCCCCCGTTGCTCTCGGTGGGCTTTCTTTCGAGAGGGACCCAAGTATGCGAAAAATTAGCCGCGAAAGAAAGTTGGTGAAGAGAATTGAGCTAAAGCAAAGGCAATGTCTGCACGCTGAACCCGCACAGCGCGCTTGTTTGACCCTGGCTCGCGATGTCTTGCATTAATGCGGCCACGTTCTTTTTTTTTTTTTTGTGTGTGTGCGTGTGTGTGTCTATACTCGTTGTTACCTCTAGAAAAAAAGGAAGTTTTGCGCATTCTTCATACGCCGCGCGAAGTAGTTCTTACAATATTTGGTTGTCAGAGGAAGAAGTGATACTTTTGGTGTTTGAAACGTGTACGTCTTGATAAGATAACATATATCTAATATAAAATGTACTTACACATATCTTACTTCTCCATATAAAGAGGAAGATTAATAATGTTCTGCGAGAAGCCGGACTTTTTTTTTACTACGGTTCTTGAGGTGAAAACGAGTATAGTTTGTACCTTGGTTGCCGGCTTGGCAAAACCGCGCCGTTAGATTTTTTTTTTTTTTTGTGGTTTGCTTGACAGTTGCATTTTGCATACAATTTTGGAAATCAGTTGGCGACGGAGAGAAGTGACATGGTTTCGGTTTCGATCGAACAGCCGTTGTCTCCGCTTGCGCGACGAAGCACGCGCAACTGCAAGCCTGGCAAAGTTGCCCTCACGTGCATGCGAACATGACTGCACGACGGAGGCACCAGCCGGGACGCTTGCAATCCATTGTTTTACGTTTGCTTACCTTTGACGAACATCTGGCACGTCGGGAATCAAACGGTCGCAAGCTGTCTTTCGGAATTGCTCAGCAATGCCTACAGCACTGTACACTTGTGGGATGTCTCAGCTATAAAAACACAAGCACCGAGCTCCGTCACAACACATCACATTGGAACAGAACACAAAGTGCCCTTCATTTGTGCAGCACTTGAAACAAATATTTTTAATTTTTCTAAGAACATCTGCTCTAAAAGCTACTTTTGCTGCTCCGAAACACTATCTTGGCTACTCCAAAAGCCACTTTTGCTGCTTTAAAACACTCTTTTGGTTGCTCCAATGGCCACATTAGCTGCTCCAAAACACTGTTGTGGCTGCTCCGAAAGGTGCTCCAAAATGGCTTAGGCCAATCACATCACTGGTGATGTCAGTGCAAGGCATGTATTGGTCTTGACTGTGATATGTGGTGTTGGAAAAGTATGAGCCGTTGGGAAGACTTCGCTAAAACGGTTAAATTACTTCTTACGAAGAATATTTATTTCAGTTGTCCCCAAGGAGCTCTCAGGCAAAAGACCAGTATACTTCGCAGAAAATGTGTTAAGTAGGGCTCACAAAGTTGAATGGAATGTAATAAACATTTATAGGAGCCTTAAACAAGCAGTCACACTTTGGCGTGGCCTGCATGAAATTTAATAGTATTGTCAATTGTAGATACATTAAAAATAAAGATCAGTTCAAACGATGTTTTTTTTTGCATAATGCAGCAGTCTACTTCAATCAAATGTTTTGCACAGTTTTGTTTATACATTGAGCTTGAAGGGAATAGAGTCAATTGTTTAGCTTGTTTTGTGAATTTTTTATGGTACAAAGTTTTAGTAAACAGCTTTTATTTTACTGAACCTAAAAGAAGAAACAAAAATGTCATTTATTTTTTACGAAAGATCTGTTTTTGTAGCAGATATAGAGGAGCTCTCTGCCTACCAAGTTTGATAACTCTGTAGCTAGTAGTTGTTTTGTAAGAAAGGTAGTAATGCAAAAAAATAAAACTATATTTTAATTTATTTTACTATTAATTGATAACAATTTCATTAAACTTTATGAGCCATAATTGAGTTCTGAATATTTTAGAACTCACTTTATTAGTTTCACGTTCAACGTCTCGGGCCACCTTAAAGGTGCACTAAACCATATCTTGGGATAGTCTATGGTCATAACTCTTTCTATGGGCTGTAAGCATCCTATAAGACAGGATTACGTGGCCAATTCCTGTATTCTTATCCTCGACCGACGGTGTTCTCCGCTGTCTGCAATGGTTCCGATGTAATTGAATTTTGATACTGATTTTAATAGAGAAATTGGCCACGCATGAATGTAATGTTTCGTTTTTTAGGATGCTTCGAGCCCATAGACAGAGTTATGGCCATAAATAGACTATTAAAGAAGTAGTTTTTGCCCCTTTACTAAAATGCCCCGGGGTAAATGTGAAGCCATAAAAGATCTCAAAAGAAACAATTTTATGTTAAAAAAATTAGGGAAGCAAAATAACTATATATTTGCCTCCTAAACAAGCAGAATGGATATCACATAGAACATCAGTTTGCAATGCGCTCGATCAAAGTTATTGAACAATAATCTATGGTCTTCTGATCTGTTGTTTTTGATTTCCCAGCATTCGATGCCTGCCATCAACGGAATGGGCGACGGTTCCCACCTGGAAATGTCATCTTTCACGGTTGCCGGGTTCTCCGCAGTCCTCGACAGGAGGCCCATGCTGTTCCAAGAGCCCATCATTGCGCAGAGAGCCTGTGCCCTGTGCGGCGTCGTCTACAAGAAAGCAGTCAGGCTTCCCTGCGTACACACACTGTGCACAAAGTGCCATGCCGAGTGCATCGAATGAGGAAGCGCTTGTCCTGTCGACCAGAAACCGTTCTGCGAAGTTGATGTTGAACAGCTGGACGTCTCTCCAGTATCTCCTGAACCGTAAAGTGAGTTGCCATAACCTCTCTGTGACTGTTGTTACTTAAAATGTCCCCTCATTTTTATTTGCCGCGGCTCTCAATACAACTGGAATCAGTCAGCAGTGATTAAAGTGCCACGAACGAAAGTATGCTGCATCCTGCACCAAAAAAGCTAAGAATTTTGCCACACCTGCACTGATAGGCTTAAGCAAAACGAAATATAAAAATATTTCGTTATTGGTTGATTTTAATTTTTGGAAAAGTAGAAGGAAAGGAAATTGGTATTATTTGACAGCCTACTCACCATCTAAATTTTTTTCATCTTAGGTCAGAGCACAGTCGAAGGCTGAAATACATACATTCACAAACACACATACTAGAAGTTGAAGTTACAGGGAAGTCGCTGCGCTTGATTGGTCTAGCCCAGGGGTGGCCAAACTGCGGCTCGCGAGCCGCTTGCGGCCTTTCGCGGGTCCAAGCATGACTCATGGTTCCCTGGTAAACGTGTCCCCCTTCTCCTCCTGTGTCGCCAAAACGAAAAGAGTTCTAGAATTTAGAAAAAGCTTACAGTCTTGGCAGCCTTGTACGACACTATGAACATTCAGCTGGACCACTTTTTGACACATAGATGTGTCCAGTGACCCTCTTTCCTTGATTGTTCTAGAAAGAATTTAGAACCGTTCACACATGACAGGCGTCAGGGCAGTGGCTGGCTAGCGAACTATTCATTCATTTTTGATTAGCGGTTGAAACGTTCGGCTGCCTGGTGTTATTTGTTGTAGTTGGGAGTTACACTTCTCTCCTGTTAAAAGGAGTCCCCCCGCCCCTCTTTTTTTCTTCTTGCGGCTCTTTGAACTTCTGTAGTTTTGTCGGCGGCTCTAACCCCGTGATGAAGGGTCATGTGCAGAAGGATATTGAATAGTATGATGTCGCGCTTTTGATGCTGTTTGATTGGTCCCTCCCATTGGTTCCTTGTGTCGGCTGCGCTTTGACTTAAGGTGAAAGGGGGTATAGAGATTACTCTTAACCGCGCTGACCTCATCATCGTCTGAATTTCCAGATGATGTCGGCAACATCAAGAGCTAAATGTTGCGAGAAAAATTGGCAAAATAGTAAAATGGCGTCTACTTTGATAAGGCAGATTTAGGATCTTTTACCTCAATGGAATCACTTGATTTTCATGTCTGCAACATGCCTCCATGCCGTGGCTACAGTGCACTGTGGCACTTGTGCTGCTCACGCCAACCTTCGGATTGATGTTTACGGTTAAACCTTTTTAATCGGGCGGCGGCTTGCGCCACCTAGCGAAAGCATTCACTGCCTCTTTCCAGCACACAGTGGTGAAAGGCAGTGAAGTGGCTGACGCGGGGAGCACTTGGGTTAGTGCAATAGGCTCTGAAATTATGCTCTTACTATTAAAACTTTTTCGGTCTTGATTGTAAGTTGACCTCTAATTTTAAAAGGCTCTGCAGAAGAATAGAAACAAACATGGCGGTCTTTTTGGAATAAATACGGTAGTCAAGCTAGTTCCCGTCCAGCAGTCTATCTAAGGAGCTGAAAACTTGACTGCACTCTGGTTCTAATGCCGCAAACTAGCAGTGTCACTTATATGTAACGAGTGTAGGTTCACACAGTATTGGGGATGGTTGTTTTTGTAGTTCATGATGTTAGAGTCACACACATATTGATTTCTAGACATTTTCACGAATTTGGTAATTTTTGCAGGCATTAAAAAATGTCTATTTGCAGGCTAAATAAATTACCAAGTGCAAAAGGGGGAGGGAGGCTTTATCTCAACTGAAGTTTCGCAATACGATTCATTTTTCAACCGTTTTATTTAAGACCCATCATAAATGGAACCTACCTTGACCAGAGGCTGCTTTCTAAAAAGCAGGCTCTGTGTTCTTTTTGTGCCCTGTGTATTCTAAATAGAAGAGGTAATAAGTAAATGCTTTAGTATAAAAAAGGATCCCTCAATCATCATCAAAGATGAACTTGTACAGTGATGCCATCACTTTCTTACTTTTAAAGACCGCCCTACAGAATCGTCTTCTTCCCGGCAGAAGATTCCTCCTCTTTTCTTTCGTTTCTCCCTCCCTTTTCCTTCTCACCATCTGACACCCTTCTTGCACAAATAATAAACGAGTAAGCGGCCCCTGGAGATAAGCTTTGGACCTTTCAAGGTCTGCAGCAGTCACCCCCAAACCTCAACAACAGGGATTAGATGCACCTACAGAAGACGGGGTAAAAAAAAAAAAAAGTTATCCCTCTGTTGTTGTTTTTTTTTTTTTTTTTTGTGGATCGTTTTCTTTTTCGTATTTCGTCGTGAAGGTCTGCAAAATGTAGAGGCTGGCCGCGTTTTTTTTTTGCCTATTTATTATGACTATGAGTCAAGAGAGATTTACTAGCACGGTATGTTTCCGCGGCGGGACCTCTAGCGCTGATTTTCTAAGCCGTCCAGTGTGGCTTATTCACACCCGCCCTCCAAAAACGTTCCGGAACGGTGTCTTCATTGCGAATCGAATAGCGGAGAGACGGAAAGAATCTTCAAATACCAAAAAGGTGGGTGCATTTCAGAACTTCGAAATCTGCCCAGAACGGCAGTTTTTATATAACGGGATTTTGTCGCTTACTCAACTCTAGAGCCAAGTATGAAAATTCTTACATGGTTACCGAAGCAAGTTACTGCTTCGTGAATCCTGTGTGCCCTTCCCCGTACCACAATAAAGTGGTACTGGGAGACATTTGCTTGTATAATACTCCCAGTGGAGAAATATTAAATTTGAGGGCCTTCTTGCATGGTGTACGCATTTAGTGTATCAGCAAAGGAACATAATTTCCAAGCTGAAGCGCTCTTTGACTTTTTTTATATTTAAAAATGACAATGTTATTCACTCATTGTAATGATAAATATGCAGCTGATAATAAATGCTTCTAATTTCATGTTTTCCTTTTTATTTAGCTTGCAAGCAGGAAAATGGAATGCCCAGAGTGTTTATGTGCCCCGTGCATAATTACCCGAGGCTACGTTAGAATGGGTGAAGGCCAGCGACCGTCGGAAAAAAATCCAGGAGTACGAAAGAGCTACTACCGGAAGTTTTGGGGCTGCCTGGCGAACTTGGGTGTCTGGCGCCACGCGACCTATCTGCGAAAGAAGAAAAGCTGCGGGCAACTCAACGTGATCCCCAAGCGCGAGATCATGCCCAAATGTGTTATTGAGCATGTTCGAGCCCTATACCCTAACCCAAAAGGAATGTCCTACATGGGACACAAATGGGAGTAGCAGCAGTAAGTGTGACGTAGGAGTTTTACTCTTACAGCTGTGCTAAATTTTACTCCTAATGAAATAAAGTCTAAAGTTCTCCAACGATTGTTGTGCATAGTCAATTGTCAACAACTGCCTGGGACCACTAAACCTGGTCTTGCCAAACCGGTGCTTGCAAGTCGCGTAGGAGATTTCGAATGTCCTCACGTGGATTTGTGATTGTTCACCAGATGGGAACTAACTAAAGGTTATCTCAAAGGCGCAAATGTGAACTTTTGAAAAATAGTTAGCCTGCCATATGAAGCTCACAAAACAAGAGTGACATATTTATAACATATTGGATGTTATTTTGTTACAAGTACACGCGCTTTATCCACTATAACAAATAAAAAAAATACGCGTTTTGTCTATAAGCTGCATTTTTATTTACGTGTTATAGAACAGTGCCTCCGGTCTTAGTAGCAAGTCTGGAGCCGAGTTGCAACTGGTGAATGCTTTCACGCGGAATAGCCAGAACTGATTCCTTGTCCCACTGATGTGCCGTGCAATATGCCATTCCAGAAATTTATAGCGCATCCAGCAAACTCGATGCATTTGCATTTTCTTTGTGTGCTAAAATGGGAGTGATGAAAAGAAATAGATCGTGCTGCTTCCAGTATATGCGAATCGTACCATTCGGATCGAGTGTGTATAGGAACAGTCCCACAATTCCGTGCGATGCTTTGTGCAATGTAGTGTCCAAAAGAGGCCTTCTTGGTTCTCCGGCAAAGTGTATTGAGCGTTGTAACAGCGCTTTGGCCTTCTCGCATGCAAATGTCAGAATAACGCATGCACAGGAGGATTCAATACGAAACATAACCCAGGAAATGCCGTGTCCACTCAAGCTCACATGTAGAGCACCAAACAACCAAGAGGGACATGCGCACGCGTTCACGGATGCTCCAGCAGTTACTGCGGGCAAGCGCAGTAACTGCTGGAGCGTGTACACCAATTCCTGCGGTAATGGGCAGGCGGGCGCTCCGAGCTCTATTAGTTTCTCGCGTTCGTATGGCCGAACTGATTGCAAGGCAAGGCGCTCCCAATCTGTATGCTCGTGTGCTTAGACAAAAACTTTCTTATAAATCTCAATTAGAGCTAGGTACAAGATCAACGAGGAGAAACGGGGTCGAGCTTGGCATAAAATCTGTTTCAGCACATTTATTTAAACAAAAATTTATTTATCCAAAAACTTCAGTTTAGGCGCATGGCTGACTCCTGTTGCCAATGACGCAGCACCTCCATCCCAGGTGTCTCGAACGTTGATCAGGCCTGAAATAGAAAAGTGATTGAAATGAAATGAACAAACTGATATAAGCACTTCGTTATCTGTTAGCACAGCATTCGGCAATAGGTAATGCGCCAGATAATGCGTCTGTCCCTTCGCATGTCAGCGCCTCCGCGCAGCAGTAGCTTCCAACGAGCGCAGTAAAGGTGCACGCCACACCAGCTATTGCGCTAGTACTGTATTATCAAAGCGACCGCGGCGCAAGTCACGCAAGAGCGAAGTTCCCTCACACTCTCAAAAATCTCGCAGCCAGCAAGCGCCGATGGTAGCAGCGCGAGCTCGCTCTGGCCGCGCACGGGGCGGGCCCTAAACTTTTGGCCAATACTGTAAGTTCAACATGCATTTCACCCAACCGAGATTGAGCAGAAAAGTAGGGGATAGTGCCCACGGAATATTCGTATACGCCCTCTAACAATGTGTTGTCTGTACCTGGCATAGGAACGGGCGTATAAACATTGCTGTACTGAAAGCCTGGTTTGCACTTGCGCATAGAAAGGACATTTGAAAAACAACGCGCTCGCAATCGTTGCTTCGCCAGTTCTGAGGAGAACTTGCGACACAGTGCTACTTTTTCCAAGGCCCCGTATCCACCTTACTCAAAGCCTTGAACTAAACGTTCTGCTATCGGACTAACAGCGCTTTTTGTATCCAGGATTATAAAATATCGATCTAGGGCAGAACTGATCACCACATTTTGACCCACTTACGTCGGCCAAATTTTACGAACTTGAAAGTGCGTGCTCTGTGTGATATTGTTGTCGTATCACCATCATGAGAAAGAAAAGTTTGGAGCTTTCATAACTCACTGGTTATTAGAATTAAGGTCCAATCAAAAAGGAAAATTCAATGTAGGCCTTTCATTCGCCGTCGCTTTCGGGGGCATCACACAGTGCGGCGGTCACATCCTCCATGGAAGCAGCTCGGTAGAGCAGTTCGCGAATGCTCTTTACGAATCTAGAAGAAACAACCTTATAGACTGAAGAAATGCATGCTATATCGAATATTATTAAAAATAATATTTACCTGTAGCTCTTTTTTGCGTACTTTTTCTTTCCTCCTTGCCTGTCCGGGTGCCGACATTCCTCGATGTGGTAGACAGACGTGTGTTCTCGTCCGACGTGCTCGTTCCAGTCAAGAACTGCTAGACTTTGCCTCAGGTCATAATTCTCGTTCTTGTAATGAATCCTTTTGTCTAAGTACATGAGCACTGTGTTGTTGAAGGACTCAACCAAAAAGGTATTCTTAGAGTGTACAAAATCTTGAGCAAACCTGTACACAGTTGTTGATTTTATAAATTTCGTCAGAAGGTCCACAGTCACGGGATCCTTGATGAGGAGAGTGCTTAGAACGTGACCAACTGTTTTACATTGCAAATCGGAAGCACACATTTGATGGTTGCCTGAAAAATGCTCTACGCAGTTCAACAATGTTGCTCGCAGTTTATCAGCACTACCACCACAGTTGTCCATCGCGAAGTAGGCGTGATTGCGCACTGCCTGGCATTTGTCAGAGAGTTCATGGTGCCATGTTTTACCTTCATTTTTCTTTGGTCCTGAGGATATGACCATCATGCCCTTCTTGATACTCTTTGCGGCGTGCCATCGATCATTTGAATTTGTTGTGTTGCTATTCCTGTCTCGAATTATCTTGTTGATAGAGGTGTTTATATCATGCGCATGATCATTCACGTGAATCCCCCTTCCGTCAAAATACTCATACATTTTCCTTGTACCCAAGGCTTCGTGTTTCTGGGAAGAAATTTCCTCATCCTTCGTCACATGAACAATTCCTACCACTTTGTGCGACTTTTGACCAATCGCAACGACATCTGTGTGGTAAGAGTTTTTGCGACACGCATGCCACGCGTCCGTCTCGATGCTTATACTAGTGGTAGAGGCAGTCGGGGGTTGACTATCCCAAAACTCTTCTTGCTGGGCTGCTGCGAGAGACTCCATCTTCAACAGGTTCACTGCTGCCTTGATTTTTGTTGCCATGCCGGCTTTCGGCAGATTGATACTTTAGACCCATGTTGCGGATAAAAAAAACAGGACGCGGGATGGCCAAAAAAACGTGCTTTTCGTGTAAGGCTCGTCAAATTATGAGGCGCTGGTGAAATTGAGCCTTCTGCGTTAAGTCCTTATTTCGAACTCTTTTTGTTCGCCTTCCGCCCATTGAAAAGCATGCGGGAAGGGCCTTCGAACGCACCTGGTATCGCTGCGCCGCAGCGTTCTTCCGCACGTCTGCTTTCCTCGCCGTCACCATGGCAACGAACGCCGAATAAATGGAAGCACGCACGGTACCGCCACGTGAAGCCAGCAACAGCTGACGCCATTTTACGAACGCCGTCTGCTATAGCCAACGTTACTAAAACACTCAGTTGGGAAACTCACCCTCAAAAGCCGGGCCGCTGGCGTCCACCGAGATCGAGCTAAATACGATAACTGCGCCACCCTTTAGCGATGAGTTGAAGTATGAAAGTTGCTTTATATAGCTACTGCTTGATGGCCCTGCGAGATGGCGCCACCGGCCGTTGCCCGACTCCAACGTTATTAGATTAACTCAGTTACGGAACTGTTCATAGACGCTGCATGCACGAACAGTACCCCCCCTCACTCACCACGACTCGCCCAGATTCGCTCGACGCGCCGCCGGACGGCTGCTTTGGTAACTGAATCGGGATACGTTCGTTTCAACGTCCGTAGAAACGTAAAAACCAACGAAAAAAAACTCTTTTTGTAGTAACTTTTATTGGAGATCAGTACAAAATGGGGGCGGGTGATGTTTTCTAGAATTTTTAGTTTTCAAGGTTTTGCAGCACAATTAATATTGTTTTTATACAACCACGCCTCAGCGGGGATTTCAGGTAGCGCGTCCCGACCTAGGCGCATTTAACTGTGAGGGTATTCCGCGGTGCGTCCGCAAGGGAGTCGGGGGTGGAACCCCTGTAACCCGATTGAAGCCAAAAATAGATGTCACGTGCAGTTCCTCGAGTGACCGCTGCGGGAGAAATGGTGGCGTTGTGATCGCCATTTGGCGCTTCAGCTGTGCTCTTTAGAATGCACAGTTATGAAGCGAAAATATAGGTGGCGCTTCGAACGACTCTAGACGGATTGAGGTTAGTGAGGGGGGGTACCCCCCTCCGCGGGAGTTCCACAACTGAGGTAATCTAGTAACGTTGCCCGACTCTACGTGGAGCCGTGCAGTTCCCGGAGTAGACGCTGCGGGAGAAATGGCGGCGTTGCGATCGCCATTAGCTCGGTTCTCGAGTACGGATCGGAGCCACTTTTTTAAAGCAGGCTCTATGGCAGTTTCCCAACTGAGTGGTTCTAGTAACGTTGGCTATAGCCAAAGCCGAACGCAGTATGTCAGATCAACCGCCTCCGCCGGTGCTCGATCGCCGTCGGCGATCGAGCACCGGCGGAGGCGGTTGATCTGACATACCGCGTTCGGCTTTGGCTATAGCCGACGGCGTTCGTAAAATGGCGTCAGCTGTTGCTGGCTTCACGCGGCGGTACCGTGCGTGCTTCCATTTATTCGGCGTTCGTTGCCATGGTGACGGCGAGGAAAGCAGACGTGCGGAAGAACGCTGCGGCGCAGCGATACCAGGTGCGTTCGAAGGCCCTTCCCGCATGCTTTTCAATGGGCGGAAGGCGAACAAAAAGAGTTCGAAATAAGGACTTAACTTAAAACAGAAGGCTGAATTTCTCCAGCGCCTCATAATTTGACGAGCCTTACACGAAAAGCACGTTTTTTTGGCCATCCCGCGTCCTGTTTTTTTTATCCGCAACATGGGTCTAAAGTATCAATCTGCCAGGCTTTCTAGAGCCCTTGAAGAATATGGTAAGGTGCTGAACTCACAGAACTTCTGAAACTGCACTGGGAGCATACCGCTGCAGATATACGCAAGGGCAAAATGACAGTCAACAAATCGCAAGTCTCCGATCTTGCTGCTGGTGCGAAGAATCAAAGAGTGGTCCTTGCATTTCCAGTGGAGTGTAGACCCAAAGCCAAAGGGAGTCGTGTTTTCTTATACCAAGGTCTCTGGACAAGTTGTCCTGTGGTTCAGCAGAGTCCTCAACATCTCAAAGAGCGCAGACGTGTCGCAAAAACTAACGTTGATTCGCATGTCGTTCTGAACTTGCTTGTTACATGTCCAGATCTGTTAGTTCCAGGACAACGCGGCGCCTCCAAGAGGCACTCCAGAGCTTTCATTATTATTGTGTTTAGAGAATTACCTTCATTTGCGACTTTAGTTTTCTGTAGCAGGATGTCGAATTTCGTCATTTCATCTTCAGAGGGAAATGTCAGGTTGATGCTACGCCGCAGCTTACTCCTCTGGCATGCGTATTCCTTAAGACTGCCGTCCCGCAATCGTTTTCTTGAGATAAACGTGGAGGGCTCGGAAACCTCCATGGTTGTTCACTTTGATACGATTGCTGGAATATTAAAGAACCAGAGATAATAAATACCATATTACGTGGGCTAAGACAAATGCGTGCTATGAAGAATAAAAATATGTACTAACCAGTGTTTCAGCGAGAACCTCAGACAGGAAATAGTTGTCGCTGATGTCCTCTGAACGAAAAGACTCGAAGAGGCGCGAGCAGACGAAAAATCTTGTGAAGTGGCATTTTTGAGTTTTCTTTCGCATGCTTTCAAGCCCGAAGGTCAGCACTAGGATTTAGGTAACAAAGTAGGCAACGCAGTCAAGCGTCAAGGGAGTGAAAACAGAAAGAAAGGAAGGACAAGCGACTTTCACTTTTTTGTTGTGTTTGTGGAATCACGAACTGCCCTCTGGGCTAATCTTTTCTAATCCGCCAAGATTATTGGCACCCCCAAACGTCAGCCGGCTGGGTCATGTCTTCAGAAACGGCAAACGTGGAGAGGGGTAATTTTCCTCTTTCTTGTTGGGGAGAGGAGGAAAACGAAGGTTGGAAAGGGCGCGGATCCTCCTCTCTGCTTGTTTGTCGGTCTTTAAGCGGCTCTAAAGCGTTGGAGCAGACTCTCATCTCATTATTTTTTTAGCTGAATAAACTGTGTTTGTTTGGCTAGGCTTGTTATCCAATCTTTGTGTTTTAGATTTAAATTTCTCACATGGACACCTTAATTTATAAAAAAAAAAGAAAAACATTTCTACATAACGGAGGTGTTCATATTAGAGAGTCATGACTGTATCATCTTTAGAACTAATTTGCCACTTCCAGTGTTATAATATGCATTGCTTTTTATGCAGTGCCTGCCTTTCCTTGCCCCTTGTCAGGACGACTGAGCAAGTGACTTAGGCCACGACGACAGATGGCAGGTATTCCAAGTGTCGTCACCTATAGTGGCCATCTGCTATGTGTTCGCAGCATTGTAGGCCGCCAGTGGAGCGCCTTCAAAATGAACTTTCACTGTGTGCACTGTATGAGCATGTACAATACGGTGTACGTGCAATGTACAGTCAGAAGAACTATGAGAGGGAACATGCAGGCACGTATCACTTGGTACAGGCAGAGTAGCATAGCGAGCGTCGCACATGCGCACTGAGGGGCCCTGGCTCTTGGAAGACCCGAGGCACTCTCTGCTTGCTCTCGGGTGCCCTCTACTACGGTTGCTTGCAACAGTGCAGGTTGCCTTCCGCGATGTATAAGTGCGAGGTTAAAGTTGTTGGTCCTCCCGGTGGTGTGGGAGGCAGATTCCGCTCCGATGGCATGGAGCCTGGTGGCACGAACGTCGCTGAATGACGGGTTGACTCACTGCTTGTAGATAACTATGTGCAGTTATTTACACTCTAGTTACGAGTCCCAACTTGGGAGACCATCCTGCCTCGTCTAAAGTCTTGACCCCCGTCCCCAATTTTTCTCAATCGAATTCAGTGTCCAAATCCCCAAACATCCTCTCGGCACTCTTTTTGTAGGCCCGTAGGCGCCTCCTTTCCCCACAGGGACCGACCAATCTCTTCAAATTCTACCACTCTCACGTAGTACACTGTTCTCCAATGGTCGGCGAGCTGTCAGCCTGGCGCTCCAACCGCCAAACCCAAATTACTTCCAGAGTCGTCCCCTGTATTTTCCCCAGTCTGGCTGGCGCCAATAGCTAAATTATTACACCGGGCAAAAAGCGACAATTTGACACTAAGCGGCGAAACCCTCTGGCACACTCGGTTAGCAGCCGCAAGCAGCTCCAAGAACGGGCTGTCTCAGGGATTTGTCTGAGCAGACTCCCGAAATCTGAGACGTCTCTTAACGACCGCGGGGGAACCGCTCCCACCTCTCGGCCGCTCTGCCCCCGCAAATGCTCCCTCCAAAGCGCCGTCACCAACATAGACAGCTAAAAATAAACAATGCCGACGCAACTCTGGAAAGATAAACTTTTCTAACAAAAGAAAACAGCTTAATTAATTCCCATATACTTAACTGCGAGCGTGCCAAAGCGCTCCTCTTTCACCATTGCGAATTTTCAGCGGCGGTGTCACCGCCCTGACGGCTTGTCGCCGAAGCAGAAACGGGGTTAGCTAGCTTTGCTGGCGGCTGGCTCTTTGTAGTGTGCGTAGATTGGGAACGTAGGCTTATAAACTTCGGCAACAGGAATACTACGCGGCGCTGGTGTTCTGTCTGCTACGAACACCCACCGCAGCGCAACCTGTGTACTACGCCGTCGCCGTAACCCGACACTGTTCATTTGGCTTGGAGGAGAGACTTCGCTCGTCAGCGAGTGTTGTTGCCTGTGTTTGTCGTTGTGTGCTCAGTGACTGGACGGGCCTCCTACAGCCGTTCTTCGGGCCCAAAGGTGACTAAAAGTTGAGGGCGGATGGACTTGCAGCAATCCTCTCGGTTGGTGCGTGTGACAGGAGTAGGACCATTGTACGGCGTCGTCGGGAGAACACCGTTGCAAGTTAGCAAGTTGTCCAATTTTATGTTCATTATAAAGTAAAATTTGAAAAATCTTGTGTAAAAGGATGCTGGACCAAAATATGGATGTCATAAAATAAGGTCGCAGAAGCTTTGAATGGAGCTCTACAAACTCCGAAACATCGCTCATACATCAATATCTCAAACGGATGGCCATATTCTTGGAAAAGAATGGTGCGATGAAACAAACAAAAAAAAAAGTGCCGTCATACTTCTCCTGGGACACTTTAGAATGAGGGGAGGCAGCCTCGCTTCTCTTATTCTCGCTTCAGTTCACCTGCTTAAGGGGACGAAGCCAAGAGGAGAGGGTATGACAATCGCGACGTGAGATGTCTTGTCGGCCTTGTTCAATCGCACACTTTTCCAAAAATACGGCCATCTGTTAGAAATACCGCTGTAAGAGTGATGTTTTGGGGTTTTGCAGCATCCCTCCTATCGCTTCAGTCGTGTTTTGTGGGCTTCAAATTTTGGTTAAGCATAACTTTTAGTATGAATAATTGTGTCAACGGAATGTTTGAAGAGGTCGCTTCTACACAACAACTCTCACACATTTTTGAGTGGTCTCGCCTGCCAGATGCAAAGTGGGGTGTGGGGGGGAGGGGGGTGGCAACATGTACTTTTTTTATCTCTACAGCACAAATTCTTCCTATCATGCACTGTAAATAGCTGTCAATTAACAGACTAGATAAAAGAGTGAGGACAAACAAGTCCGACTACCAACAATGCCGTCCATGGCGCATCTCGGACACCATATTTTAAGTTATGTGGCCTCAGCGGTCTTTGTACAGTTCTTCTCATTGTTGCCGGTAGAGCAGCTACAGATAGTGGGGTTTCAAGTGCGCAAACTTTGAAATGCAGTTCCTTCATATAAGGTTCGCATTTTGGGAAGTTTTTATACATATACCTTGAAGTCGTTATTGTACGGATGAAACAACTTTATAAAAGTCTATGAAAACTTTGGCAGGGTTCTCTTTAAAGTGCCTGACTTACAGCAAGGCTGTCCAACTTGAGAAATGTCACTGGTGGGAAACGTATTTTCATATAAGAATGGTGTACTTCTTCACAGTGCTGTATGTATGCAACAAAGACTCCAGATGTGTTCAATAAAAGTAGCGTTTCCTTATATTGTGTTCTCTGTGTATCTGATGCACTAGGTTGTATTTGTTTTTAAAGCCTGCTACATTTAGGCTATACAAAATAGTCAAAATTCTACGAGCATTCAAAACCAGTGCAGCTGAAATCCGACAAGCATATTGAAAAAGAAGTGCCCGGTCGGAATAAAAAATTCCGGGAAATACACCCAAAACTAAATTGTACTAGGGGTAGTAAAAATGGTGTTTTAAAGTCTACTCTCATTAGTTAAAACTCCAGGAAGCCACAAAATTTAGTTTGAAATATCAGAAGATTGAATTATCGCAAATTCATCTAAATATTGTCACCGATAAAAACATTTACTTCATTAATAAAACTTAAAATCAGTGTTTAATGCGCCGACCTGGTGCCGAGAAACATAAAGTAACAAAGACCTTTGACGGTGACGGAAGGACAACTGCCTCAAGCAGCCATTTGAAGCTCCTTTTGTAAGTGCGTGGGTATCTAGAAGTTTGAAGCTCGAACAAAAAAGATTCTCGGGTCATCTTATTCCAGTCACGCAAACAAAAGAAAGATAAAAAGGACAAGTGCTGGCGGGGATCAAACCCCAGCCAGCGGCGTGGGAGTCGATCACGTTGCTGACTCGGCTATTTGCACGCGGCATTACTCCCCTCTTGTGAAAGACGCATCGTCTTTATGCAACACAAAATGAAATTAACAGCTCAAGCAAGAGGTCAAACTACAGAGTCACTTAAAACTGATTTTCGCAGTCCTATCGATCATACCTAGTTAAGTTGAGTCGCACGACTTGAATCGCCTTTGGGTCGCAGAGGGCGGCGATGACAATGTTCATGTGCTATTGGCAACGACTTACAGTTTAGGTCTCATGTAGCTAATAACCTTGAGGCCGAAGCACTACTTTAACAGTTCCTTGCTGCGACGATGAATTGGTGTTCAGATTCACACTTGGTAGCCAGGCTGGAACTGGGCGTCGTGGCGACAAACATTGTACCAGCCATCGTCAGGAAGTTGTGGCTTGAATCAAAATGCGGCCGAGCTGGCAGACTTCCTTTGTTCGTTGAGTGACGAACCGAGCGCCGTCGTCTTGTTCGCCTTCATGGTCGATAGTACACTTGTCGTAGATATCGTCATCGGGTTTGTCATCAAGGTGGTCGTCAAGGTTGTAGTCGTGGTTGTCGTTGAAGTCATCATCGGGATCGTCCTTGAGTCGCCGTCGAAGCCGTAGTCGGGATGGTCCTCCATGCCATCGTTCGAGACGTCGCCTGGGTTATCGTCAGTATCATCAGCAGTCTCGTAATCAAGGTCGAAGACACTGTTTGTCGTCGAGGCCGTAGTCAGGTTGGTTGTTGACATTGTAGCCAGGGTTCGTCTTTGGAGTTGTCGTCCGTTTCATCACCGGCGTAGAATTCGTCATGTTTTTGTCGAGTTCATTCTCCGGTTCGTTTTTGAGGTCATAGCTGAGGTCGTCGTTGATGTCTTAGTTGGAGTCGTCCTCGGATGATTTCGAGGACGTCACCTTCACGATCGTTGTCTTCAGAGTTATTGTGTTCACAGGTGGTACGCTTCATGGGCATAGATTGCGTTACCCCGCAAATCCACCGATATGTCATGAATAAAAACAAACTTGATTAATAAAATTTAAAGTCAACATTTAATGCTGCGAACTTGTGCTGAGGAACATAAAGTAACAAAGACTGCACATACTTTGACGGCGACGGAAGGACGAATGACTCAAGCAGCCATGCGAAGCTCCATTTGTAAGCGCGCGGGTATCTAGAAGTTTCTGAGCTCAAACAAACAAGATTCTCGAGTCATCTGAAACATTCCAGGCATGCAAACAAAAGAAAGATAAAAAGGACATGCGCTGGCGGGGACCGAACCTCAGCCAGCGGCGTGGGAGTCGAGCACGCTGCTGACTCGGCTATTCGCACGTGACAATATGACTTGAAACGAAGTACCAATTCACTATAGGGAGAGATGCTCATACCAAGCAGATTTCTTACACTATCCTCTATCAAAGGCCAATTTTATTAGCAGGCCCACACATAAAATATTGATGAAGTTTGAAGCAAATAGTGCTTTTGGCCGAATATTTTCTAATCAAATATAGAATGGTTTCTCCAAGCCTTTCACTACCATTGTACCATGCTTAAATGACAATTCAGCTGAACTCGTGAAGGCTGTTCCCAACCTCCCACTTGTGCACTTCTAAGCTCAGTTAGTTTTAATACGACTATATCTATGAACTGTGGCCTCAGAAAGTCCAATGCCTCCATTGTGGTGGCATGTAAATGACAGATTTGACATTACATTAAACCTAAAGAGACACCCAGTTATCCTAATCGAAATAATTTATATATCTGCTTGCTATATGCAAATATCTTTTCTTTAATCTCGAATTTATCTCCCTCGGAAAAATGAAAAAAACAAGCACGAATAATGCAAGCAGATTGCCAGGACAGTACTGCTGGAATAATTATGGTGGGTTAGTCCCATCGAGTGCGCTTTTCACCAAGCACCCGTGTACTGCGAAAAAGCAATGCCCGCGCGCTTGGCGGGTATTGCTTTCCCGCGGTACACAAGTGCTTAGTGGGAAGCGCACTCAACAGGGCTAACCCGCCGCGATGAAAAAAAAAAGTGAATTAAACAAAAACGCTGTTAGAATTCAGCAGCTTATAAATGCATTAAAAATGAAAGCCCTTTGCAACTCCCTGTAACGCCGAATTAGAGCGCAGCTCTTGAGAAGGGTGTGAAGGCCTCGGGGGGGGTCACGTGACCTCGGCGGGGGGGGGGGGGGGGCACGTGATCATGGGGGGGGCCACGTGACCTCAAGGTGGTCACGTGACCTGGGGCCACGTGAGTTTGAGGGGTCACGTGACCTTGCGGTTACGCCGACGCCGACGCCAACGGCAACGCCGACGCCGCTCAAGCCGGAAACGGGCGCCTAAGAACTGCGCTCTAAAATAGCCGGAGTACCAAAAATTTAGAAATTCGTTTGAATGAACCCGAAGTATGAAATATCCGAGTTTGAATTATCGTAAATCCACCGTAAAAACATTGACTATCCATCTGGCTTGTGTACCCGCCGCCACACTACAATAATTGTATCAATTGCTTTTTATTGCAATTTTGTTGCGCTTCAATTAATTGCTGTGAGCAGTAATGATCCTAGTAATCAATTTCTTTTTTTGAGCCTGAGGTAATGATCCTAGTAATCAGTTACTTTTTTTAAGCCTGAGGTAAACTAGAAACAAAATATGCTCTACAAGATTCACCCACCTGCCTGGTAATCTCCACTATGCAGAGGACGTTCTTCGTTTCTCGAGCTCGGGACCGGTACGATCTGGCTGTACACGGCGTTAGTAATAAGTGCAAGGTTCGGGAAAATACAGCAGACAACAGGGTCATCATCCATTCACTCCTTCTTAAGGAACATCACCAGATGGCTTGTTTCCTGTGCTCAGTGTACAGGAAACAAGCTTCTGGACAAAAGTATGCAAAAGGAAGTTTCAACGGTCATAAGAGTTTTAAACACAGTTTTGTCAAGTGCTCACTTATCCCTTGAAGAAGTGTTTTGTGGTTTGCAAAAAAAACGTTGACGAGGGAACAACATTTTTTTTAAATCTGGAACTATGAAGCAAGAAGCCGGTCTTCAATAACACTGCCACTAGATTCTGTCCAAAGTCAATGCCTCTGTCTTGTGAGCACCGTGGTCTTGATCACCCTTACTCTTCACTGTGGAACTGAGCCATCTAGGCTTAATTCAGCTCAGTGCTTTAAAGCTTCATATCAGTGAGCCTGCAGGTTATCAACACTACTACTGGATGCAGTTCCGAGTAGCATCTGTAACCAGTATGAGATGATATTGCAGCTGCATACATGAATGAACGCTACTCCGGACTTCTGGAAGGTTCGCGTTTACTCTTACCTTAGAGGATTAAAATCATTTGGAGTAAGAGTAAGCGTGTGTCTTCCAGAAGTATTGAGTAGTGTTTGTTTATGCATGCGGCAATGTCTCGTTGATCTTGGGTATGTTTCTTGTTTTGGCATGTTTATATGGCGTGTTTTAACCATAACTCTTTGATATCAAAGCTGTCCTTGAAGCGCACTTTATTAGAAACAAGAAACTGGTCGTATTTTAGGATTTAAATTGATAAAACATGACACAACGATTGGAACTTTGCCGGTTTCTGCGATGCAACCGAAACCATAGGTGGTACGGCTTACAGGGTACCCAAATCCACAAGGTATTTTAAATGTTCCTAACAGCTCATGCCCAAACGACTTAAAGTTTTTATTGCTTGGGTGTTTTAACAGATGAGACTAACAGTAAAGCGCTTAGCCTCATAGAGGTTTGAGGCAATATTTCCAGTAACCACTGCTTTGGCGTCTGTTAGTGTTCACACGGTTGCATCAGAACATCCAACTTTTGTAAGTTAGGAATTGAAGACATTGTTGCGGAAGAATGGCATCCTATATGGGTGCTAGTTCCTTCCGTACTATTCCGCTTTCAATGTGGCAGCCGGGCATGTGGAACAGATAGTACAGCAGAAGTTGAAGATGACTAGATTAATTAGGTGACTTTCATTCACAAATAGTCAGAATGTTGCTGCTGTACAAAACAATGCCAAATAAAATTATTAGCTGTGGTCCTGCTGAACTTTCATTGGTGTGGAAACTCAAGACTGCACTGGGCTTGCTGCAGCCAGATTTTTAACCACATCGAGTCTAAAGCAGCTTCATGACAACATGCGGAGCAACAGAAGGTTTGCCAGAAATGTTTGACTTAACTCCAGTTAGGCGCCGGCTGCTGTATTGCTCGACCAGGAGTTTACGTTGTTAGTGTGACTGCTGTATGGCCGCTTGTAGATGAGGCATCATGGGTCGCATCTGCATAGTCCGAGGCGTCCCAGCTCACCCTGTCGCCTAGGATCCCCTTTTATGACTTGTCAAAGCATGCCTATATTTTGCTTACCCATAATTCGGCAGTGTGGTGGAAGCTTCACGCTCCTTAGATCAGGCGTGCGTCTCTCTTTCATCAGTTAATCACGCTACATACCCACGCAAGGAGCACGTTTTCACATTACGGAATAGGCTTGTGACTGTTCAAACAAATGCGTAATTCCCACTGCAACGTCAGTTTAGGGATGAACTGAGTACTGGAAATTTTCACTATATGTTTTTAACCTACTTTCACAGCTTTGTTTTTAGACCGCCAGGTGCTCTGAATATTTGATTTGCTCGAGAAGGCTAGTGAGCGAACTTGCTGCCACCGCTTTCTGTTCCAGCCACTAGGTGCCGTCAATTTTTTGCTGGAGTCGCCAATTGTGTCGACGTTCCTGCAATAGATACCAATGAAGTCGTCTGACACTAAAGCTGCTAGAACTGCGATTCAACGGCAATTCCTGATGCGGGTAACAATTTCACAGCAGATTCTGGTGGTGACGGGCAGTATTGCAGAATGAGCACCCCCAATTCCATCCAACTCTATTCCAGATAATTGGACTTTCTAATACTAATTCCATTCCTCCGAACTCCTGGAAAGGAAACACTGGGCCCATCCCCACCCCTGGAATAGCTGAACTGTTTCATTCCGTTTCTCACAATCCCTCCCAACTGTAAAAAATGGCACTTGACAGCTAGTACTAAGTTACCGGAAAATAACGTGAGCATAGAGCTAGCGTTGACAAGCGCGGAGACAACTGCGAAATTATGCAAAACCCAACCCGAAATCATTGATTCTACCAAGTTGAGCGGTGGTCGCACATAGCGCTAGCGGCAATTAGTATTGTGGCGCTGCAGATACCGATCGCATCACCAAGCGTAAAGCCTCATAACAGACAGCAAAACCTTTACTCATCCATCTTCTCCACAAAAGAACCGTGTATATCCTCCACTTCTAGGAGATACATGGTAAGTGAGGAGTCACGTGCATTAACAAAGTTCGGGCGGTGTGACATTGTCCCTGCCTGGTGGCCTGCAATTGGTGCCGTAATAGCACCTGGTCCCAACAGCCATACTGTTGCGTCTCACGGTGCCAGGAACGACACCTTGTCCGCCTACAACTCTACAGCTCGGGTTGCTTCACTGGGGTTGCCACTTTCATCCTCGAATGAACATAAGCCAGTCAAATAACCAAGCCGTCAGATACCTAAGTGCAATGATGCCGTTTCACAAGCCCCTTTGACCATACCAACGCAGCTCGCATTAGAACAGAGCCTATTCCATTCCTACTCTATTTGGGCAAAATGCACCTACTAATTCCATTCCCATTCCATTCCAGTGTTGCCGCCATTTTATTTGCATTCAATTTCAGGGTCGTGGAAGGGCGGTATCGTTCCAACTCTGGAGTGGCAACTCCGCAACACTGGTGATAGTCACCAAGGCGCCCAGTTCAATGCGAATGCTGTCTTCACAGCCCGTCCAAAGCTGTTATTACAGCAACAAACTTCAGTACGACGAAGTAGTTGGATCCCGGAGCCTGTTGTGCAGATTTGTACCTTCCGTTGTTTCCGGTATTTTATATTTCTTTTATATTTTATAATGGACAACTCTTCTTTGTTAACAGGGTAACAAGCGTTGTAATCTCGGTATTGTTGCCAAACCTGCAGGTGCTATCATCGGTGCACTTTTAAATAAATAAATGCCACAGCCGTGAATCAGCAGTGAGCACTTACCTTGGGACTTGGGTGTTCCGTAAGTATTCATTTTAATTGCGCGATCTTGACGTTCGTCTTCAGTTAGAATGAAAAAAAACAAACAATATTCGACATGATGGACAATTTCGGACATCCGCAGCATGTCTGATCTGAGCATTTGTTCTTTTTATCTGAAGTGCGTCTCTTGCTTACTGCGTGTAGCGTGTACAATGTTGAGGACGGAAGAGATACTGCGACCGACTGCGAGCAATGAAAAACATTCTGTTTATTTTGTCGTTT